>CM051237.1:289868394-290343394 GCA_027917425.1 Gastrophryne carolinensis | reverse complement strand
TACAGTGCTCACCCCATCTCCCCTCATACACAGTACTCACCCCCCATCCCCCTCATATACACTACTCACCCCATCTCCCCCTCATATACAGTACTCACCCCATCTCCCCTCATATACAATACTCACCCCCATCCCCCTCATTTACAGTACTCACCCCATATCCCCTCATATACAGTACTCACCCCATCTACACCTCATGTACAATACTCACCCTCATCCCCCTCATATATAGTACTTACCCCATCTGCCCTCATACACAGTACTCACCCCATCTACCCTCATATACAATACTAACCCCCATCCCCCTCATATACAGTACTCACCCCATCTGCTCTCATACACAGTACTCACCCCCATCCTCCTCATATATAGTACTCACCCCCATCCCCCTCATATACAGTACTCACCCCATCTCCCCTCATGTACAATACTCACCCCCACCCCCCTCATATACAATACCCCCATCCCCCTCATATTCAGTACTCACCTTATCTACCCTCATATACAGTAATCACCCTCATCTACCCTCATATACATTACTCACCCCATCTCCCTCATACACAGTACTTACCCCATTTACCTTAATATACAATACTCACCCCCACCCCCTCATTTACAGTACTCACCCCCATCTCCCCTCATATGCAATACTCACCCCCATCCCCCTCATTTACAGTACTCACCCCCATCTCCCTCATATGCAATACTCACCCCATCCCCCTCATATACAGTACTCACCCCCATCCCCCTCATATACCGTACTCACCCCATCTACCCTCATGTACAGTACTCACCCCCATTTACCCTCATATACATTACTCACCCCATCTCCCCACATACACAGTACACACCCCATCTCCCTTCATACACAGAACTCACCCCATCTACCCTCGTATACAGTACTTACCCCCATCTACCCTCGTATACAGTACTCACCCCATCTCCCCTTATATACTGTACTTACCCCATCTCCACTCATATACAGTATTCACCCATATCTACCCTCATATACATTACTCACCCCATCTCCCTTCGTACACAGTACTCACCCCATCTACCCTCATATACAGTACTCACCGCATCTCCCCTTATATACTTTACTCACCCCATCTCCCCTCATATACAGTACTCACCCCATCTACCCTCATATACAATACTCACCCCACCCTCCTCATATACAGTACTCACCTCATCTCACTTCATATACAGTACTCACCCCCTCCACTCTTACACAGTACTCACCCCATCTACCCTCATATACAGTACTCACCCTCATCTCCACTCATATACATTACTCACCCCCATCTCCCCTCATACACAGTACTCACCCCATCTACCCTCATAAACAGTACTTACCCCATCTACCTTCATATACAATATTCACCCCCATCCCCCTCATATACAGTACTCACCCCCATCCCCCTCATATACAGTACTCACCCCCATCTACCCTCATATACAGTACTCACCCCCATCTACCCTCATATACATTACTCACCCCATCTCCCCACATGCACAGTACACACCCCATCTCCCTTGATACACAGTACTCACTCCATCTACCCTCATACACAGTACTTACCTCATCTACCCTCATATACAGTACTCACCCCATCTCCCCTTATATACTGTACTCACCCCATCTCCCCTCATATACAGTACTCACCCCCATCTACCCTCATATACATTACTCACCCCATCTCCCTTCATACACACCCCATCTACTCTCATATACAGTACTCACCCCATCTACCCTCATATACAATTCTCACCCCACCCCCCTCATATACAGTACTCACCTCATCTCCCTTCATATACAGTAATCACCCCCCTCCCCTCTTACACAGTACTCACCCCATCTACCCTCATATACAGTACTCACCCTCATCTACCATCATATACATTACTCACCCCATCTCCCCTCATACACAGTACTCACCCCATCTCCCCTCATACACAGTACTCACCCCATCTCCCCTCTTACACAGTACTCACCCCATCTCCCCTCATACACAGTACTTACCCCATCTCCATTCATACTTGGTACTCACCCTCCTCCCCTCATGCACAGTTCTAACCCCATCTCCCCTCATACACAGTACTCACCCCATCTCCCCTCATACACAATACTCACCCCATCTCCCCTCATACACAGTACTCACCCTTATCTCCCCTCATACACAGTGCTCAACCCCTTCCCCTCAGACACAATACTTACCCCATCCCCCTTCATACACAGTACTCACCCTATCTACCCTCATATACAGTACTCACCCCCATCTACCCTCATATACATTACTCACCTCATCTCCCCACATACACAGTACACACCCCATCTCCCTTCATACACAGTACTTACCCCATGTACCCTCATATACAGTACTCACCCCATCTCCCCTTATATACCGTACTCACCCCATCTCCCCTCATATACAGTACTCACCCCAACTATCCTCATATACGATACTCACCCCATCCCCCTCATATACAGAACTCACCCCATCTCCCTTCATATAAAGTACTCACCCCCTCCCCTCTTACACAGTACTCACCCCATCTCCCCTCATGCACAGTACTTACCCCATCTCCCCTCATATACAATACTCACCCCATCTACCTTCATATACAGTACTCACCCCCTCTCCTCTTACACAGTACTCACCCCATCTCCCCTCATATACAATATTCACCCCATCTCCCCTCATACACAGTACTCACCCCATCTACCCTCATACACAGTACTTACCCCATCTACCTTCATATACAATACTCACCCCCATCCCCCTCATTTTCAGTACTCACCCCCATCTCCCCTCATATGCAATACTCACCCCATCCCCCTCATATACAGTACTCACCCCCATCCCCCTCATATACAGTACTCACCCCAACTCCCCTCATGTAGAATACTCACCCCCATCCCCCTCATATACAATACCCCCATCCCCCTCATATACAGTACTCACCCCATCTAACCTCATATACAGTACTCACCCCCATCTACCCTCATACACAGTACTCACCCCATCTCCCCTCATACACAGTACTCACCCCATCTCCCCTCATACACAGTACTCACCCCATCTCCCCTCATACACAGTACTCACCCCATCTCCATTCATACTCGGTACTCACCCTCCTCCCCTCATGCACAGTTCTAACCCCATCTCCCCTCATACACCGTACTCACCCCATCTCCCCTCATACACAATACTCACCCCACCTCCCCTCATACACAGTACTCACCCCTATCTCCCCTCATGCACAGTGCTCAACCCCTTCCCCTCAGACACAATACTTACCCCATCTCCCTTCATACACAGTAATCACCCCATCTACCCTCATATACAGTACTCACCCCATCTACCCTCATATACATTACTGTGTATGTGGGGAGATGGGGTGAGTAATGTATATGAGGGTAGATGGGGTGAGTACTGTATATGAGGGTAGATGGGGTGATTACTGTGTATGAAGGGAGATGGGGTGTGTACTGTATATGAGAGGGATGGGGTGAGTATTATATACGAGGGTCGTTGGGGTGAGTAATGTATATGAGGGGAGATGGGGTGAGTACAGTATATAAGGGGAGATGGGGTGAGTACTGTATATGAGGGTAGATGGGGTAAGTACTGTGTATAAAGGGAGATGGGGTGTGTACTGTGTATGTGGGGAGATGGGGTGAGTACACACCCCATCTCCCTTCATACACAGTACTTACCCCATCTACCCTCATATACAGTACTCACCCCATCTCCCCTTATATACTGTACTCACCCCATCTCCCCTCATATACAGTACTCACCCCAACTACCCTCGTATATAATACTCACCCCATCCCCCTCATATACAGTACACACCCCATCTCCCTTCATATACAGTACTCACCCCATCTCCCCTCATGTACAGTACTTACCCCATCTACCCTCATATACAATACTCACCCCATCTACCTTCATATACAGTACTCACCCCCCTCCCCTCTTACACAGTACTCACCCCATCTCCCCTCATGTACAGTACTTACCCCATCTACCCTCATATACAATACTCACCCCATCTACCTTCATATACAGTACTCACCACCTCCCCTCTTACACGGTACTCACCCCATATCCCTTCATACACAGTACTCAGCCCATCTACCTTCATATACAGTACTCACCCCATCTCCCTTCATACATAGTACTCACCTCATCTTACTTCATATACAGTACTCACCCCCTCCCCTCTTACACAGTACTCACCCCATCTACCCTCATATACAGTACTCACCTCATCTACCTTCATATACAGTACTCACCCCCTCCCCTCTTACACGGTACTCACTCCATATCCCTTCATACACAGTACTCAGCCCATCTACCCTCATATACATTACGCACCCCACCCCCCTCATATACAGTACTCAACTCATCTCACTTCATATACATTACTCACCCCCTCCCCTCTTACACAGTACTCACCCCATCTCCTCTCATATACAGTACTCACCCCATCTCCCCTCATACACAGTACTCACCCCATCTCCCCTCATACACAGTACTCACCCCATCTCCCCTCATACACAGTACTCACCCCATCTCCCCTCATACACAGTACTCACCCCATCTCCCCTCATACACTGTACTCACCCCATCTCCATTCATACTCGGTACTCACCCTCCTCCCCCTCATGCACAGTTCTGACCCCATCTCCCCTCATACACAGTACTCACCCCATATCCCCTCATATACAATACTCACCCCATCTCCCCTCATACACAGTACTCACCCCCATCTCCCCTCATGTACAGTACTTACCCCATCTACCCTCATATACAATACTCACCCCATCTACCTTTATATACAGTACTCACCCCCTCCCCTCTTACACGGTACTCACCCCATATCCCTTCATACACAGTACTCAGCCCATCTAACTTCAAATACAGTACTCACCCCATCTCCCTTCATACATAGTACTCACCCTATCTCCCCTCATACACAGTACTCACCCCATCTCCCCTGATGTACAGTACTCAGCCCATCTACCCTCATATACAATACTCACCCCATCTACCTTCATATACAGTACTCACCCCCTCCCCTCTTACACAGTAATTACCCCATATCCCTTCATACACAGTACTCACCCTATCTCCCCTCATACACAGTACTCACCTCCATCTCCCCTCATATACAGTACTCACCCCATCTACCCTCATATACAGTACTCACCCCATCTCCCCTCATATACAATACTCACCCCCATCCCCCTCATTCACAGTACTCACCCCATCTCCCCTCATTTACAATACTTACCCTCATCCCCCTCATATACAGTACTCACCCCATCTACCCTCATATACAATACTCACCCCCACCCCCCTCATTTATAGTACTCCCCAACATCTCCCCTCATATACAGTACTCACCCCATCTACCCTCATATACAGTACTCACCCCATCTCCCCTCATATACAATACTCACCCCCATCCCCCTCATTTACAGTACTCACCCCCATCTCCCCTCATTTACAGTACTCACCCCATCTCCCCTCATATACAGTACTCACCCCATCTCCCCTTATATACTGTACTTACCCCATCTCCCCTCATATACAGTATTCACCCCAACTACCCTCATATACAATACTCACCCCATCCCCCTCATATACAGTACTCACCCCATCTCCCTTCATAAACAGTACTCACCCGTCCCCCTGTTACACAGTACTCACCCCATCTCCCCTCATGTACAGTAGTTACCCCATCTACCCTCATATACAATACTCACCCCATCTACCTTCATATTCAGAACTCACCCCCTCCCCTCTTACACAGTATTCACCCCATATCCCCTTATGTACAGTACTCACCCCATCTACCCTCATATACAATACTCACCCCATCTACCTTCATATTCAGTACTCACTCCCTCCCCTCTTACACAGTACTCACCCCATCTCCCCTGATGTACAGTACTCACCCCATCTACCCTCATATACAATACTAACCCCTATCCCCCTCATATACAGTACTCACCCCATCTGCTCTCATACACAGTACTCACCCCCATCCCCCTCATATATAGTACTCACCCCCATCCCCCTCATATACAGTACTCACCCCATCTCCCCTCATGTACAAAACTCACCCCCACCCCCTCATATACAATACCCCCATCCCCCTCATATTCAGTACTCACCTTATCTACCCTTATATACAGTATTCACCCTCATCTACCCTCATATACATTACTCACCCCATCTCCCTCATACACAGTACTCACCCCATCTACCCTCATACACAGTACTTACCCCATTTACCTTCATATACAATACTCACCGCCACCCCCTCATTTACAGTACTCACCCCCATCTCCCCTCATATTCAATACTCACCCCCATCCCCCTCATTTACAGTACTCACCCCCATCTCCCCTCATATGCAATACTCACCCCATCCCCCTCATATACAGTACTCACCCCCATCCCCCTCATATACCGTACTCACCCCCACCCCCCTCATATACCGTACTCACCCCATCTACCCTCATGTACAGTACTCACCCCCATTTACCCTCATATACATTACTCACCCCATCTCCCCACATACACAGTACACACCCCATCTCCCTTCATACACAGAACTCACCTCATCTACCCTCATACACAGTACTTACCCCATCTACCCTCGTATACAGTACTCACCCCATCTCCCCTTATATACTGTACTCACCCCATCTCCCCTCATATACAATACTCACCCCCATCCCCCTCATTTACAGTACTCTCCCCCATCCCCCTCATATACAGTACTCACCCCATCTACCCTCATATACAGTACTCACCCCATCTACCCTCATTTACAGTACTCACCCCATCTCCCCTCATATACAAAACTTACCCCCATCCCCCTCATTTACAGTATTCACCCCATCTCCCCTCATTTACAGTGCTCACCCCATCTCCCCTCATATACAGTACTCACCGCATCTACCCCTCATATACAGTACTTAACCCGTCTGCCCTCATACAGAGTACTCACCCCCATCCCCCTCATATACAGTACTCACCCCATCTACCCTCATATACAGTACTCACCCCATCTCCCCTCATATACAATATTCACCCCATCCCCCTCATTTACAGTACTTTCCCCCATCCCCCTCATATACAGTACTCACTCCATCTACCCTCATATACAGTACTCACCCCATCTCCCCTCATATACAAAACTCACCCCCATCCCCCTCATTTTCAGTACTCACCCCATCTCCCCTCATTTACAGTGCTCACCCCATGTCCCCTCATATACAGTACTCACCCCATCTACCCCTCATGTACATTACTCACCACCATCCCCCTCATATACAGTACTCACCACATCTGCCCTCATACACAGTACTTCCCCCATCCCCCTCATACACAGTACTCACCCCATCTACCCTCGTATACAGTATTCACCCCATCTCCCCTTATATACTGTACTCACCCCATCTCCCCTCATATACAGTACTCACCCCCATCTACCCTCATATACATTACTCACCCCATCTCCCTTCATACACAGTACTCACCCCATCTACCCTCATATACAGTACTCACCGCATCTCCCCTTATATACTGTACTCACCCCATCTCCCCTCATATACAGTACTCACCCCATCTACCCTCATATACAATACTCACCCCACCCTCCTCATATACAGTACTCACCTCATCTCACTTCATATACAGTACTCACCCCCCTCCCCTCTTACACAGTACTCACCCCATCTACCCTCATATACAGTACTCACCCTCATCTACCATCATATACATTATTCACCCCATCTCCCCTCATACACAGTACTCACCCCATCTCTCCTCATACACAGTATTCACCCCATCTCCCCTCATACACAGTACGCACCCCATTTCCCCTCATACACAATACTCACCCCATCTCCCTTCATACACAGTACTCACCCCATCTACCCTCATATACAGTACTCACCCCCATCTACCATCATATACATTACTCACCCCATCTCCCCACATACACAGTACACACCCCATCTCCCTTCATACACAGTACTCACCCCATCTCCCCTCATATACAGTACTCACCCCATCTCCCCTTATATACTGTACTCACCCCATCTCCCCTCATATACAGTACTCACCCCAACTACCCTCATATACAATACTCACCCCATCCTCCTCATATACAGTACTTACCCCATCTCCCTTCATATACAGTACTCATCCCCCCCCCTCTTACACAGTACTCACCCCATCTCCCCTCATGTACTGTACTTACCCCATCTACCCTCATATACAATATTCACCCCATATACCTTAATATACAGTACTCACCCCCTCCCCTCTTACACAGTACTCATCCCATCTCCCCTCATATGTAATATTCACCCCATCCGTCTCATATAGAGTACTCACCCCATCTCCGTTCATATACAGTACTCACCCCCATCCCCCTCATTTACAGTACTCACCCCCATCTCACCTCATTTACAGTACTCACCCCCATCCCCCTCATATACAGTACTCACCCCATCTACCCTCATATATAGTACTTACCCTATCTCCCCTCATATACAATACTCAACCCCATCCCCCTCATTTACAGTACTCACCCCCATCTCACCTCATTTACAGTACTCATCCCCATCCCCCTCATATACAGTACTCACCCCATCTACCCTCATATACAGTACTCAACCCATCTCCCCTCATATACAATACTCACCCCCATCCCCCTCATATACAGTACTCACCCCATCTCCGTTTATATACAGTACTCACCCCATCTCCGTTCATATATAGTACTCACCCCCATCCCCCTCATTTACAGTACTCACCCCCATCTCACCTCATTTACAGTACTCACCCCCATCCCCCTCATATACAGTACTCACCCCATCTACCCTCATATACAGTACTCACCCCATCTCCCCTCATATACAATACTCAACCCCATCCCCCTCATTTACAGTACTCACCCCCATCTCACCTCATTTACAGTACTCACCCCCATCCCCCTCATATACAGTACTCACCCCATCTACCCTCATATACAGTACTCAACCCATCTCCCCTCATATACAATACTCACCCCGATCCCCCTCATTTACAGTACTCTCCCCCATCTCCCTCATATACAGTACTCACCCCATCTACCCTCATATACAGTACTCACCCCATCTCCCCTCATATACAAAACTCACCCCCATCCCCCTCATTTACAGTACTCACCCCATCTCCCCTCATTTACAGTGCTCACCCCATCTCCCCTCATATACAGTACTCACCCCATCTACCCTCATATACAGTACTCAACGCATCTACCCCTCATGTACAATACTCACCACCATCCCCCTCATATACAGTACTCACCACATCTGCCCTCATACACAGTACTCCCCCCATCCCCCTCATATACAGTACTCACCCCATCTCCCCTCATGTACAATACTCACCCCCATCCCCCTCATATACAATACCCGCATCCCCCTCATATACAGTACTCACCCCATCTACCCTCATATACAGTATTCACCCTCATCTCCCCTCATATACATTACTCACCCCATCTCCCCACATACACAGTACTCACCCCATCTACCCTCATACACAGTACTTACCCCATCTACCCTCGTATACAGTACTCACCCCATCTCCCCTTATATACTGTACTCACCCCATCTCCACTCATATACAGTACTCACCCCCATCTACCCTCATATACATTACTCACCCCATCTCCCTTCATACACAGTACTCACCCCATCTACCCTCATATACAGTACTCACCGCATCTCCCCTTATATACTGTACTTACCCCATCTCCCCTCATATACAGTACTCACCCCATCTACCCTCATATACAATACTCACCCCACCCTCCTCATATACAGTACTTACCTCATCTCACTTCATATACAGTACTCACCCCCCTCCCCTCTTACACAGTACTCACCCCATCTACCCTCATATACAGTACTCACCCTCATCTACCATCATATACATTATTCACCCCATCTCCCCTCATACACAGTACTCACCCCAACTCTCCTCATACACAGTATTCACCCCATCTCCCCACACACACAGTACACACCCCATCTTCCTTCATACACAGTACTCACCCCATCTACCCTCATATACAGTACTCACCCCATCTCCCCTTATATACTGTACTCACCCCATCTCCCCTCATATACAGTACTCACTCCAACTACCCTCATATACAATACTCACCCATCCCCCTCATATACAGTACTTACCCCATCTCCCTTCATATACAGTACTCATCCCCTCCCCTCTTACACAGTACTCACCCCATCTCCCCTCATGTACTGTACTTACCCCATCTACCCTCATATACAATATTCACCCCATCTACCTTAATATACAGTACTCACCCCCTCCCCTCTTACACAATACTCACCCCATCTCCCCTCATATGTAATATTCACCCCATCCGTCTCATATACAGTACTCACCCCATCTCCGTTCATATACAGTACTCACCCCCTCCCCTCTTACACAGTACTCACCCCATCTCCCCTCATATGTAATATTCACCCCATCCGCCTCATATACAGTACTCACCCCATCTCCGTTCATATACAGTACTCACCCCCTCCCCTCTTACACAGTACTCACCCCATCTCCCCTCATGTACAGTACGTACCCCATCTACCCTCATATACAATACTCACCCTATCTACCTTCATATACAGTACTCACCCCATCCCCCCTCATATACAATACTCAACCCCACCCCCGTCATTTACAGTACTCACCCCCATCTCACCTCATTTACAGTACTCACTCGCATCCCCCTCATATACAGTACTCACCCCATCTACCCTCATATACAGTACTCAACCCATCTCCCCTCATATACAATACTCACCCCCATCCCCCTCATTTACAGTACTCTCCCCCACCCCCCTCATATACAGTACTCACCCCATCTACCCTCATATACAGTACTCACCCCATCTCCCCTCATATACAAAACTCACCCCCATCCCCCTCATTTACAGTACTCACCCCATCTCCCCTCATTTACAGTGCTCACCCCATCTCCCCTCATATACAGTACTCACCCCATCTACCCCTCATGTACAATACTCACCACCATCCCCCTCATATACAGTACTTACCCCATCTTCCCTCATACACAGTACTCACCCCCATCCCCCTCATATACAGTACTCACCCCATCTACCCTCATATACAGTACTCACCCCATCTACCCCTCATGTACATTACTCACCACCATCCCCCTCATATACAGTACTCACCACATCTGCCCTCATACACAGTACTCCCCCCATCCCCCTCATATACAGTACTCACCCCATCTCCCCTCATGTACAATACTCACCCCCATCCCCCTCATACACAGTACTCACCCCATCTACCCTCATACACAGTACTTACCCCATCTACCTTCATATACAATACTCACCCCCATCCCCCTCATTTACAGTACTCACCCCATCTCCCTCATATACAGTACTCACCCCATCTACCCTCATATACAGTACTCAACCCATCTCCCCTCATATACAATACTCACCCCCATCCCCCTCATATACAGTACTCACCCCATCTCCGTTTATATACAGTACTCACCCTATCTCCGTTCATATACAGTACTCACCCCCATCCCCCTCATTTACAGTACTCACCCCCATCTCACCTCATTTACAGTACTCACCCCCATCCCCCTCATATACAGTACTCACCCCATCTACCCTCATATACAGTACTCACCCCATCTCCCCTCATATACAATACTCAACCCCATCCCCCTCATTTACAGTACTCACCCCCATCTCACCTCATTTACAGTACTCACCCCCATCCCCCTCATATACAGTACTCACCCCATCTACCCTCATATACAGTACTCACCCCATCTCCCCTCATATACAATATTCACCCCCATCCCCCTCATTTACAGTACTTTCCCCCATCCCCCTCATATACAGTACTCACCCCATCTACCCTCATATACAGTACTCACCCCATCTACCCCTCATGTACATTACTCACCACCATCCCCCTCATATACAGTACTCACCACATCTGCCCTCATACACAGTACTCCCCCCATCCCCCTCATATACAGTACTCACCCCATCTCCCCTCATGTACAATACTCACCCCCATCCCCCTCATATACAATACCCCCATCCCCCTCATATACAGTACTCACCCCATCTACCCTCATATACAGTATTCACCCTCATCTACCCTCATATACATTACTCACCCCCATCTCCCCACATACACAGAACTCACCCCATCTCCCCTCATACACAGTACTCACCCCATCTACCCTCATACACAGTACTTACCCCATCTACCTTCATATACAATACTCACCCCCATCCCCCTCATTTACAGTACTCACCCCCATCTCCCTCATATACAGTACTCAACCCATCTACCCTCATATACAGTACTCAACCCATCTCCCCTCATATACAATACTCACCCCCATCCCCCTCATATACAGTACTCACCCCATCTCCGTTTATATACAGTACTCACCCCATCTCCGTTCATATACAGTACTCACCCCCATCCCCCTCATTTACAGTACTCACCCCCATCTCACCTCATTTACAGTACTCACCCCCATCCCCCTCATATACAGTACTCACCCCATCTACCCTCATATATAGTACTTACCCCATCTCCCCTCATATACAATACTCAACCCCATCCCCCTCATTTACAGTACTCACCCCCATCTCACCTCATTTACAGTACTCACCCCCATCCCCCTCATATACAGTACTCACCCCATCTACCCTCATATACAGTACTCAACCCATCTCCCCTCATATACAATACTCACCCCGATCCCCCTCATTTACAGTACTCTCCCCCATCCCCCTCATATACAGTACTCACCCCATCTACCCTCATATACAGTACTCACCCCATCTCCCCTCATATACAAAACTCACCCCCATCCCCCTCATTTACAGTACTCACCCCATCTCCCCTCATTTACAGTGCTCACCCCATCTCCCCTCATATACAGTACTCACCCCATCTACCCCTCATGTACAATACTCACCACCATCCCCCTCATATACAGTACTTACCCCATCTGCCCTCATACACAGTACTCACCCCCATCCCCCTCATATACAGTACTCACCCCATCTACCCTCATATACAGTACTCACCCCATCTACCCTCATATACAGTACTCACCCCATCTCCCCTCATATACAATATTCACCCCCACCCCCCTCATTTACAATACTTTCCCCCATCCCCCTCATATACAGTACTCACCCCATCCACCCTCATATACAGTACTCAACCCATCTCCCCTCATATACAATACTCACCCCCATCCCCCTCATATACAGTACTCACCCCATCTCCGTTTATATACAGTACTCACCCTATCTCCGTTCATATACAGTACTCACCCCCATCCCCCTCATTTACAGTACTCACCCCCATCTCACCTCATTTACAGTACTCACCCCCATCCCCCTCATATACAGTACTCACCCCATCTACCCTCATATACAGTACTCACCCCATCTCCCCTCATATACAATACTCAACCCCATCCCCCTCATTTACAGTACTCACCCCCATCTCACCTCATTTACAGTACTCACCCCCATCCCCCTCATATACAGTACTCACCCCATCTACCCTCATATACAGTACTCACCCCATCTCCCCTCATATACAATATTCACCCCCATCCCCCTCATTTACAGTACTTTCCCCCATCCCCCTCATATACAGTACTCACCCCATCTACCCTCATATACAGTACTCACCCCATCTACCCCTCATGTACATTACTCACCACCATCCCCCTCATATACAGTACTCACCACATCTGCCCTCATACACAGTACTCCCCCCATCCCCCTCATATACAGTACTCACCCCATCTCCCCTCATGTACAATACTCACCCCCATCCCCCTCATATACAATACCCCCATCCCCCTCATATACAGTACTCACCCCATCTACCCTCATATACAGTATTCACCCTCATCTACCCTCATATACATTACTCACCCCATCTCCCCACATGCACAGAACTCACCCCATCTCCCCTCATACACAGTACTCACCCCATCTACCCTCATACACAGTACTTACCCCATCTACCTTCATATACAATACTCACCCCCATCCCCCTCATTTACAGTACTCACCCCCATCTCCCTCATATACAGTACTCAACCCATCTACCCTCATATACAGTACTCAACCCATCTCCCCTCATATACAATACTCACCCCCATCCCCCTCATATACAGTACTCACCCCATCTCCGTTTATATACAGTACTCACCCCATCTCCGTTCATATACAGTACTCACCCCCATCCCCCTCATTTACAGTACTCACTCCCATCTCACCTCATTTACAGTACTCACCCCCATCCCCCTCATATACAGTACTCACCCCATCTACCCTCATATATAGTACTTACCCCATCTCCCCTCATATACAATACTCAACCCCATCCCCCTCATTTACAGTACTCACCCCCATCTCACCTCATTTACAGTACTCACCCCCATCCCCCTCATATACAGTACTCACCCCATCTACCCTCATACACAGTACTTACCCCATCTACCTTCATATACAATACTCACCCCCATCCCCCTCATTTACAGTACTCACCCCCATCTCCCTCATATACATTACTCACCCCATCTCCCCACATACACAGAACTCACCCCATCTCCCCTCATACACAGTACTCACTCCATCTACCCTCATACACAGTACTTACCCCATCTACCTTCATATACAATACTCACCCCCATCCCCCTCATTTACAGTACTCACCCCCATCTCCCTCATATACAGTACTCAACCCATCTACCCTCATATACAGTACTCAACCCATCTCCCCTCATATACAATACTCACCCCCATCCCCCTCATATACAGTACTCACCCCATCTCCGTTTATATACAGTACTCACCCCATCTCCGTTCATATACAGTACTCACCCCCATCCCCCTCATTTACAGTACTCACTCCCATCTCACCTCATTTACAGTACTCACCCCCATCCCCCTCATATACAGTACTCACCCCATCTACCCTCATATATAGTACTTACCCCATCTCCCCTCATATACAATACTCAACCCCATCCCCCTCATTTACAGTACTCACCCCCATCTCACCTCATTTACAGTACTCACCCCCATCCCCCTCATATACAGTACTCACCCCATCTACCCTCATATACAGTACTCAACCCATCTCCCCTCATATACAATACTCACCCCGATCCCCCTCATTTACAGTACTCTCCCCCATCCCCCTCATATACAGTACTCACCCCATCTACCCTCATATACAGTACTCACCCCATCTCCCCTCATATACAAAACTCACCCCCATCCCCCTCATTTACAGTACTCACCCCATCTCCCCTCATTTACAGTGCTCACCCCATCTCCCCTCATATACAGTACTCACCCCATCTACCCCTCATGTACAATACTCACCACCATCCCCCTCATATACAGTACTTACCCCATCTGCCCTCATACACAGTACTCACCCCCATCCCCCTCATATACAGTACTCACCCCATCTACCCTCATATACAGTACTCACCCCATCTACCCTCATATACAGTACTCACCCCATCTCCCCTCATATACAATATTCACCCCCACCCCCCTCATTTACAGTACTTTCCCCCATCCCCCTCATATACAGTACTCACCCCATCCACCCTCATATACAGTACTCACCCCATCTACCCCTCATGTACATTACTCACCACCATCCCCCTCATATACAGTACTCACCCCATCTCCGTTTATATACAGTACTCACCCTATCTCCGTTCATATACAGTACTCACCCCCATCCCCCTCATTTACAGTACTCACCCCCATCTCACCTCATTTACAGTACTCACCCCCATCCCCCTCATATACAGTACTCACCCCATCTACCCTCATATACAGTACTCACCCCATCTCCCCTCATATACAATACTCAACCCCATCCCCCTCATTTACAGTACTCACCCCCATCTCACCTCATTTACAGTACTCACCCCCATCCCCCTCATATACAGTACTCACCCCATCTACCCTCATATACAGTACTCACCCCATCTCCCCTCATATACAATATTCACCCCCATCCCCCTCATTTACAGTACTTTCCCCCATCCCCCTCATATACAGTACTCACCCCATCTACCCTCATATACAGTACTCACCCCATCTACCCCTCATGTACATTACTCACCACCATCCCCCTCATATACAGTACTCACCACATCTGCCCTCATACACAGTACTCCCCCCATCCCCCTCATATACAGTACTCACCCCATCTCCCCTCATGTACAATACTCACCCCCATCCCCCTCATATACAATACCCCCATCCCCCTCATATACAGTACTCACCCCATCTACCCTCATATACAGTATTCACCCTCATCTACCCTCATATACATTACTCACCCCATCTCCCCACATGCACAGAACTCACCCCATCTCCCCTCATACACAGTACTCACCCCATCTACCCTCATACACAGTACTTACCCCATCTACCTTCATATACAATACTCACCCCCATCCCCCTCATTTACAGTACTCACCCCCATCTCCCTCATATACAGTACTCAACCCATCTACCCTCATATACAGTACTCAACCCATCTCCCCTCATATACAATACTCACCCCCATCCCCCTCATATACAGTACTCACCCCATCTCCGTTTATATACAGTACTCACCCCATCTCCGTTCATATACAGTACTCACCCCCATCCCCCTCATTTACAGTACTCACTCCCATCTCACCTCATTTACAGTACTCACCCCCATCCCCCTCATATACAGTACTCACCCCATCTACCCTCATATATAGTACTTACCCCATCTCCCCTCATATACAATACTCAACCCCATCCCCCTCATTTACAGTACTCACCCCCATCTCACCTCATTTACAGTACTCACCCCCATCCCCCTCATATACAGTACTCACCCCATCTACCCTCATACACAGTACTTACCCCATCTACCTTCATATACAATACTCACCCCCATCCCCCTCATTTACAGTACTCACCCCCATCTCCCTCATATACATTACTCACCCCATCTCCCCACATACACAGAACTCACCCCATCTCCCCTCATACACAGTACTCACTCCATCTACCCTCATACACAGTACTTACCCCATCTACCTTCATATACAATACTCACCCCCATCCCCCTCATTTACAGTACTCACCCCCATCTCCCTCATATACAGTACTCAACCCATCTACCCTCATATACAGTACTCAACCCATCTCCCCTCATATACAATACTCACCCCCATCCCCCTCATATACAGTACTCACCCCATCTCCGTTTATATACAGTACTCACCCCATCTCCGTTCATATACAGTACTCACCCCCATCCCCCTCATTTACAGTACTCACTCCCATCTCACCTCATTTACAGTACTCACCCCCATCCCCCTCATATACAGTACTCACCCCATCTACCCTCATATATAGTACTTACCCCATCTCCCCTCATATACAATACTCAACCCCATCCCCCTCATTTACAGTACTCACCCCCATCTCACCTCATTTACAGTACTCACCCCCATCCCCCTCATATACAGTACTCACCCCATCTACCCTCATATACAGTACTCAACCCATCTCCCCTCATATACAATACTCACCCCGATCCCCCTCATTTACAGTACTCTCCCCCATCCCCCTCATATACAGTACTCACCCCATCTACCCTCATATACAGTACTCACCCCATCTCCCCTCATATACAAAACTCACCCCCATCCCCCTCATTTACAGTACTCACCCCATCTCCCCTCATTTACAGTGCTCACCCCATCTCCCCTCATATACAGTACTCACCCCATCTACCCCTCATGTACAATACTCACCACCATCCCCCTCATATACAGTACTTACCCCATCTGCCCTCATACACAGTACTCACCCCCATCCCCCTCATATACAGTACTCACCCCATCTACCCTCATATACAGTACTCACCCCATCTACCCTCATATACAGTACTCACCCCATCTCCCCTCATATACAATATTCACCCCCACCCCCCTCATTTACAGTACTTTCCCCATCCCCCTCATATACAGTACTCACCCCATCCACCTCATATACAGTACTCACCCCATCTACCCCTCATGTACATTACTCACCACCATCCCCCTCATATACAGTACTCACCACATCTGCCCTCATACACAGTACTCCCCCCATCCCCCTCATATACAGTACTCACCCCATCTCCCCTCATGTACAATACTCACCCCCATCCCCCTCATATACAATACCCCTATCCCCCTCATATACAGTACTCACCCCATCTACCCTCATATACAGTATTCACCCTCATCTACCCTCATATACATTACTCACCCATCTCCCCACATACACAGAACTCACCCCATCTCCCCTCATACACAGTACTCACCCCATCTACCCTCATACACAGTACTTACCCCATCTACCCTCGTATACAGTACTCACCCCATCTCCCCTTATATACTGTACTCACCCCATCTCCACTCATATACAGTACTCACCCCCATCTACCCTCATATACATTACTCACCCCATCTCCCTTCATACACAGTACTCACCCCATCTACCCTCATATACAGTACTCACCGCATCTCCCCTTATATACTGTACTCACCCCATCTCCCCTCATATACAGTACTCACCCCATCTACCCTTATATACAATACTTCACACCCCACCCTCCTCATATACAGTACTCACCTCATCTCACTTCATATACAGTACTCACCCCCCTCCCCTCTTATACAGTACTCACCCCATCTACCCTCATATACAGTACTCACCCTCATCTACCATCATATACATTATTCACCCCATCTCCCCTCATACACAGTACTCACCCCATCTCTCCTCATACACAGTATTCACCCCATCTCCCCACATACACAGTACACACCCCATCTCCCTTCATACACAGTACTCACCCCATTTACCCTCATATACAGTACTCACCCCATCTCCCCTTATATACTGTACTCACCCCATCTCCCCTCATATACAGTACTCACTCCAACTACCCTCATATACAATACTCACCCATCCCCCTCATATACAGTACTTACCCCATCTCCCTTCATATACAGTACTCACCCATCTCCCCTCATATACAGTACTCACTCCAACTACCCTCATATACAATACTCACCCATCCCCCTCATACACAGTACACACCCCATCTCCCTTCATACACAGTACTCACCCCATCTACCCTCATATACAGTACTCACCCCATCTCCCCTTATATACTGTACTCACCCCATCTCCCCTCATATACAGTACTCACTCCAACTACCCTCATATACAATACTCACCATCCCCCCTCATATACAGTACTCACCCCATCTCCCCCTCATGTACTGTACTTACCCCATCTACCCTCATATACAATATTCACCCCATCTACCTTAATATACAGTACTCACCCCCTCCCCTCTTACACAGTACTCACCCCATCTCCCCTCATATGTAATATTCACCCCATCCGTCTCATATACAGTACTCACCCCATCTCCGTTCATATACAGTACTCACCCCCTCCCCTCTTACACAGTACTCACCCCATCTCCCCTCATATGTAATATTCACCCCATCCGCCTCATATACAGTACTCACCCCATCTCCGTTCATATACAGTACTCACCCCCTCCCCTCTTACACAGTACTCACCCCATCTCCCCTCATGTACAGTACGTACCCCATCTACCCTCATATAGAATACTCACCCTATCTACCCTTCATATACAGTACTCCCCCCTCCCCTCTTACACAGTACTTACCCCCATATTCCTTCATACATAGTACTCACCCTATCTCCCCTCATACACAGTACTCATCTCCATCTCCCCTCATATACAGTACTCACCCCATCTACCCTCATATACAGTACTCACCCCATCTCCCCTCATATACAATACTCAACCCCATCCCCCTCATTTACAGTACTCACCCCCATCTCACCTCATTTACAGTACTCACCCGCATCCCCCTCATATACAGTACTCACCCCATCTACCCTCATATACAGTACTCAACCCATCTCCCCTCATATACAATACTCACCCCCATCCCCCTCATTTACAGTACTCTCCCCCATCCCCCTCATATACAGTACTCACCCCATCTACCCTCATATACAGTACTCACCCCATCTCCCCTCATATACAAAACTCACCCCCATCCCCCTCATTTGCAGTACTCACCCCATCTCCCCTCATTTACAGTGCTCACCCCATCTCCCCTCATATACAGTACTCACCCCATCTACCCCTCATGTACAATACTCACCACCATCCCCCTCATATACAGTACTTACCTCATCTGCCCTCATATACAGTACTCACCCCCATCCCCTCATATACAGTACTCACCCCATCTACCCTCATATACAGTACTCACCCCATCTCCCCTCATATACAATATTCACCCCCATCCCCCTCATTTACAGTACTTTCCCCCATCCCCCCTCATATACAGTACTCACCACATCTGCCCTCATACACATTACTCCCCCATCCCCCTCATATACAGTACTCACCCCATCTCCCCTCATGTACAATACTCACCCCCATCCCCCTCATATACAATACCCCCATCCCCCTCATATACAGTACTCACCCCATCTACCCTCATATACAGTATTCACCCTCATCTACCCTCATATACATTACTCACCCCATCTCCCCACATACACAGAACTCACCCCATCTCCCCTCATACACAGTACTCACCCCATCTACCCTCATACACAGTACTTACCCCCATCTACCTTCATATACAATACTTACCCCCCATCCCCCTCATTTACAGTACTCACCCCCATCTCCCCTCATATGCAATACTTACCCCATCCCCCTCATATACAGGACTCACCCCCATCGCCCTCATATACAGTACTCATCCCAACTCCCCTCATGTACAATACTCACCCCCATCCCCCTCATATACAATACCCCCATCCCCTCATATACAGTACTCACCCCATCTACCATCATATACAGTAATCACCCCCATCTACCCTCATATACATTACTCACCCATCTCCCCACATACACAGTACACACCCCATCTCCCTTCATACACAGTACTCACCCCATCTACCCTCATACACAGTACTTACCCCATCTACCCTCATATACAGTACTCACCCCATCTCCCCTTATATACTGTACTCACCCCATCTCCCTCATATAAAATACTCACCCCCATCTACCCTCATATGCATTACTCACCCCATCTACCCTCATACACAGTACTTACCCCATCTACCTTAATTTACAATACTCACCCCCATCCCTCTCATTTACAGTGCTCACCCCCATCTCCCCTCATATGCAATACTTACCCCATCCCCCTCATATACAGTACTCACCCCCATCCCCCTCATATACAGTACTCACCCCAACTCCCCTCATGTACAATACTCACCCCTATCCCCCTCATATACAATACCCCCATCCCCCTCATATACAGTACTCACCCCATCTACCCTCATATACATTACTCACCCCATCTCCCCACATACACGGTACACACCCCATCTCCCTTCATACACAGTACTCACCCCATCTACCCTCATACACTGTACTTACCCCATCTACTCTCATATACATTACTCACCCCATCTCTCCACATACACAGTACTCACCCCATCTCCCCTCATATACAGTACTCACCCTCATCTACCCTCATACACAGTACTCACCCCATCTCCCCTCATACACATTACTCACCCCATCTCCCCTCATACAAAGTACTCACCCCATCTCCATTCATACTCGGTACTCACCCTCCTCCCCTCATGCACAGTTCTAACCCCATCTCCCCTCATACACAGTACTTAGGGATGAGCGAATCGATCCGGACGAACCCGGATTCGATCCGAATTTCAGGAAAAATTCAATTCGGATCGAATCCGAATTTCCCGCGATTCGATCGCTCGAAGTTTTCCTTTAACATCCATTCATTTACATTACAGGCATTCTAAGATGGCGGACGGGACATGTCCAGACATCAACCCCGCGCCAGTGCAAGCTGGGACAGTCACATGCAGCCTATCAGCAGCCAGCAAGCCCGGTGACGTCACAGCGGTATTTAAGGCCGGCCATCTTGCTTTCCTGCCTCATTTCTCTATTGCATTCGTGAGAGACAGAACGTTGTGTAGCTGAGGGAGAGAGGCAGTTAGACAGGCAGGGACAGACAGGGACAGGCTGGAGACAGGCAGGAGACAGACAGGAGACAGACAGAAAGTCAGCGAAAAAACAGGGAAAGGTAGAAAAATCGGAGGCTGTCACAGGGAGTTTTTTTTTTTTTTCATCCAGCCTGACAGGCTTTGTTAGCGTTTTCAGGCTGCTTATACTAACTAACTGTGCATATATACTGAACTGATCTTAAGTCTGCTGTGAGGCATCCCATTCTGTGACTACAGCAGCCTCTGTTTAAGACCATATAACCATTTGCTCTTATTATAATTGAAATTAGCCTGATAAAGACACTTTTGCTGGGCATAGTACTTCTGGACCCTGCCAGGTGCACTTCTGTTGTGGCATCCCATTCTGTGACTACAGCAGCCTCTGTTTAAGACCATATAACCATTTGCTCTTATTATAATTGAAATTAGCCTGATAAAGACACTTTTGCTGGGCATATTACTTCTGGACCCTGCCAGGTGCACTTCTGTTGTGGCATCCCATTCTGTGACTACAGCAGCCTCTGTTTAAGACCATATAACCATTTGCTCTTATTATAATTGAAATTAGCCTGATAAAGACATTTTTGCTGGGCATAGTACTTCTGGACCCTGCCAGGTGCACTTCTGTTGTGGCATCCCATTCTGTGACTACAGCAGCCTCTGTTTAAGACCATATAACCATTTGCTCTTATTATAATTGAAATTAGCCTGATAAAGACACTTTTGCTGGGCATAGTACTTCTGGACCCTGCCAGGTGCACTTCTGTTGTGGCATCCCATTCTGTGACTACAGCAGCCTCTGTTTAAGACCATATAACCATTTGCTCTTATTATAATTGAAATTAGCCTGATAAAGACACTTTTGCTGGGCATAGTACTTCTGGACCCTGCCAGGTGCACTTCTGTTGTGGCATCCCATTCTGTGACTACAGCAGCCTCTGTTTAAGACCATATAACCATTTGCTCTTATTATAATTGAAATTAGCCTGATAAAGACACTTTTGCTGGGCATATTACTTCTGGACCCTGCCAGGTGCACTTCTGTTGTGGCATCCCATTCTGTGACTACAGCAGCCTCTGTTTAAGACCATATAACCATTTACTCTTATTATAATTGAAATTAGCCTGATAAAGACACTTTTGCTGGGCATAGTACTTCTGGACCCTGCCAGGTGCACTTCTGTTGTGGCATCCCATTCTGTGACTACAGCAGCCTCTGTTTAAGACCATATAACCATTTGCTCTTATTATAATTGAAATTAGCCTGATAAAGACACTTTTGCTGGGCATAGTACTTCTGGACCCTGCCAGGTGCACTTCTGTTGTGGCATCCCATTCTGTGACTACAGCAGCCTCTGTTTAAGACCATATAACCATTTGCTCTTATTATAATTGAAATTAGCCTGATAAAGACACTTTTGCTGGGCATAGTACTTCTGGACCCTGCCAGGTGCACTTCTGTTGTGGCATCCCATTCTGTGACTACAGCAGCCTCTGTTTAAGACCATATAACCATTTGCTCTTATTATAATTGAAATTAGCCTGATAAAGACACTTTTGCTGGGCATAGTACTTCTGGACCCTGCCAGGTGCACTTCTGTTGTGGCATCCCATTCTGTGACTACAGCAGCCTCTGTTTAAGACCATATAACCATTTGCTCTTATTATAATTGAAATTAGCCTGATAAAGACACTTGCTGGGCATAGACTTACTGCTGCCTGCCAGGTGCACTTCTGTTGGGGCATCCCATTCTGTAACATAGCATACCCCTCTTTATTTACACTAAGCAGCTCTCTTATTTACACTAAGCAGGCCTGTTGGAGGCTGAGTGTTACTGCTCACTTTTGGTGTGCATTATATTCTGTTTCATATAGACCCACCGCTGCCCGGGGGTTCTTTAAATATCACCTACTACCACGCCAGTTAGACTATGTCGGGCAGACAAGTGCCTGGAAGTGAAAAGAGGAGTGGCAGAGGCCAAGATTCCGCAGGCAGAGCTCGCAGCAGACTGGGGGCCAGTAGCAGCAGGAGTCACGCTGAGAGACCTAATCTGCCAGTATCTGCTAGCGGTCGGGTCTCCACCAGTAACGCATCTGCCGTGGTAGATTGGTTGACGCGCTCATCAACAACATCATCACAACTTACGTCTGAGACCCCCAGTCTAGGGTCGGTAGGTTCCTCTGACACAACCCTGAGTTGGCATGCCCCGAGAGCAGTCCCTGTCCTCCCATTGCCTCTGTCCTACGCCGTTCCCTCCCCCAGCGACGTATCCTATGCTTTGGGTTCAGCTCCACTCTTTAGTGAGGAGGACGATCAGATACAGGAGGACAGTCAGCAGCTACTGCCCAGCCAAGAAATGGAGGTGGCTTCTTTAGCTAGGCAGACAAATAGTGATGTGGACAGTGTCGTGGGTGCTGCGAGCGTTCCAGCTCCTGCGCCAGACACTGTTGATGAATCCACGAACATCAGTGACGTACAGCCACAACTCGGTGATGATGATGATGACGATGAAGCCGATCGCACTTGGGAGCCGGGTGATGAAGGGGCTTCATCGTCATCATCAGGAGAAGAGGGGCGCAGGTTGCCCCGGAGTCAGCAGCTGAGGCAGCAAGGTGGTAGCAGTCAGCATGGGGGCACAATTCCAAAGGCTGGAGCCGGCCGGGGCCGGGGCCGGGGTAGAGCACCTGCTGTGCGGCAGTCTACCTTATCGGGAGGTAGTGGAGCAGGGGTTCCTGGAGTTGGCAACAGCAGCAGTGAATCAGTGGGGCCAGGGGGTGGGAAAAGTAGCTACTCGGCAGTGTGGCAGTTTTCCCTGAAGCATCCGCAGGAGGGTAACATGGCCACATGCAAGATATGTAGGCAGAAGGTGAAGCGTGGCCAGGGTCCAAATGTTGGCACCACGGCCCTGCGTCAACATATGATGCGTCACCATAAAACGACCTGGGAGAACCGAGGCTCCCAAGGGGTGGTCCAGTCTGCTTCCTCACCAAGTGAGCTCCCAATTTCTGCCAGCCAAGGCTCCAGCACCTCAGCCGAAGGCAGCTGTGCGTCATACCCATCCTCTGTCGCTCCTGCTCCTCCTCCTCCA
Organism: Gastrophryne carolinensis; assembly: GCA_027917425.1. Taxonomy (NCBI): domain Eukaryota; kingdom Metazoa; phylum Chordata; class Amphibia; order Anura; family Microhylidae; genus Gastrophryne; species Gastrophryne carolinensis. The sequence continues at coordinate 290,317,977 of CM051237.1, read as the reverse complement.
AGTCATGCATCCCGCCAGCAATCCATCAGCGAAGCCATGTCCAAGAGACAGCAGTATGCGCCCACTCATCCTACGGCGCAAAAGCTGAATGTGCTCCTGTCCAAGTTGCTGGTGCTGCAGTCGCTCCCTTTTCAGGTGGTGGAATCTGCACCTTTCAGAGAACTGATGGCTTGTGCCGAGCCGAGGTGGAGAGTCCCAAGCCGTCATTTCTTTGCCAAGAAGGCAGTACCAGCGCTGCACACTTTTGTTGAACAGAAGGTGGGCCAGTCCTTGAGCCTGTCGGTGTGTAGCAAAATACATGGCAGCGCCGACATCTGGAGCTGTAACTACGGTCAGGGGCAGTACATGTCGTTTACGGCCCACTGGGTGAATGTGGTCCCTTTGCAGCAGCAGCAGCAACTTGGACAGGTCACGCTGCTTCGGCCTCCGCGCTCTCTGCCCATTGGGCCTGTGACACCGTGCGACTCGGCCTCCTCATCCTCCGCCATCTCCTCAACCTCCACTGTAGGCTCAAGTCTCAGTGCCCCTCCAGTCTACCATGTGTGCAGGGCACGGAGGTGTCACGCAGTGCTTCACATGGTCTTGGCGAACGGAGTCACACAGGGGAGGAACTGCTTAAATGTATTCATCAGGAAATCCAAACATGGCTTACTCCGAGAAAACTTAAAATGGGAATCATGGTTACCGACAATGGGAAGAACATTTTGTCTGCGCTGCGCCAAGGAAGCCTGACCCATGCCCCCTGCATGGCTCACGTCTTCAATCTGGTTGTCAAGCGGTTTCTGAAGTGTTCCCCCCATCTGCAAGACATCCTAACAACTTCAAGGAAACTTTGCATGCACTTCAGCCACTCCTACACCGCCAAACACACCCTTCTTGAGCTACAGCGTCAGAATGGTATCCCCCAACATAGTCTGATTTGCGATGTTTCCACCCGTTGGAATTCCACCCTTCACATGTTGGACCGATTATATGAACAGAGAAAAGCCATCACGGATTTCCTGATGATCCAAGCAGATAGGGGGACTCCCCTGTGTAACTTCAATGTCAACCAGTGGCAGCTCATACGTGACACCTGCCGTTTGCTCAGGCCCTTTGAGGAAGCCACTTTATTTGTCAGTCGGCAGGATTACGGGATGAACGACGTGATTCCACTGCTTCATGTACTACAGCACATGTTGGAAACCATGGCTGGTCAGGGCACTGGAGACATGGCGTTTACATCTTACGGCCACATGAACCCCGTTGGAGCTGAACTGGAGGAGGAGGAGGAAGAGGAGGAGGAGGAGGAGTTGCCCAGCGAAACACAGTTTAGGCTTGGCGAAATGGCTGGTTTATCTAGTCAGCGGACAGGAGAGGAGGAGCAGGAGCAGCCAGAGGAGCTAGAGGTTTTTGAGGAAGGCGAGACAGAGGACCCGGGCACACCGTGGCAGTATGCAGTGGAGATGGAGACAGGTAGTCCCTCCGAGTCACTTGCGCAAATGGCACGAAGCATGCTCACGTGCTTGCGTAGTGACCCCAGAATTGTTTCCATCTGTCGGCAGGATGACTTCTGGCTGTCCACCTTATTGGACCCTCGCTTCCGGCACAAAATGGGGGCATTTTTTAAACCCACCGAGAGGGAGGACAAACTCAACTACTACAAAGACATTCTACGTAGGCAGTTGGCCGATGCCTATCTGCGCCATGGTCCATACTCTCGCAGGTCTGACTCGAGGGGACCTCTGCGCTCACCTTCCACTGCCATGGCCGCTGGGGGGGTTGGCAGGAGCAGCAGCAGCAGCTCCATCAGCAGCAGCAGCCTCAGTCTTCAGTCGCTAATGAGTAGCTTTCTACACCCGCATAGTGAGGCTACTCATGAGCAGCAGGAAGACCTGGAGCAGGACCTCAACCAGCAGGTCATGTCATACTTTGACATGACCATGCCAACACACCTTGAGGATCCGCTGGACTTCTGGGCAGCCAAACTTGATTTGTGGCCACAACTAGCAGAGTTTGCCCTGGAAAAGCTGTCCTGCCCGGCAAGTAGCGTGCCATCTGAGCGGGTGTTTAGTGCGGCGGGGGCCATAGTTACGGCGAGGAGAACTCGTCTGTCAACTAAAAATGTGGAGAGACTCACCTTTGTCAAAATGAATCAGGGATGGATCAGCCAGGATTTCCACCCACCAATGCCTGATGCATGCGACTAGATTCAGCATGGTGCCACGTTTTACACTTTCCAAATGGTGCAAAACATATTTATGTCTTTAGGCCATTTTTTGGGCTCCTGCTGCTGCTGCTGCCAACTTCTGCCAACTCCAGGGTGTGATTCATCCAATTTTTGGGCTCCTGAAGCCAACCCCAGGGTCTCTTTAAAGTAATGTTTGGGCTCCTGCTGCTGCTGCCAACTTCTGCCAACTCCAGAGTGTGATTCATCCAATTTTTGGGCTCCTGAAGCCAACCCCAGGGTCTCTTTAAAGTAATATTTGGGCTCCTGCTGCTGCTGCTGCCAACTCCTGCCAACTCCAGGGTGTGATTCATCCAATTGTTGGGCTCCTGAAGCCAACCCCAGTGTCTCTTTAAAGTAATATTTGGGCTCCTGCTGCTGCTGCTGCCAACTCCAGGGTGTGATTCATCCAATTTTTGGGCTCCTGAAGCCAACCCCAGGGTCTCTTTAAAGTAGTGTTTGGGCTCCTGCTGCTGCTGCCAACTCCAGGGTGTGAATCATCCAATTGTTGGGCTCCTGAAGCCAACCCCAGGGTCTCTTTAAAGTAATATTTGGGCTCCTGCTGCTGCTGCTGTCAACTCCTGCCAACTCCAGGGTGTGATTCATCCAATTGTTGGGCTCCTGAAGCCAACCCCAGGGTCTCTTTAAAGTAATATTTGGGCTCCTGCTGCTGCTGCTGTCAACTCCTGCCAACTCCAGGGTGTGATTCATCCAATTGTTGGGCTCCTGAAGCCAACCCCAGGGTCTCTTTAAAGTAATGTTTGGGCTCCTGCTGCTGCTGCTGCCAACTTCTGCCAACTCCAGGGTGTGATTCATCCAATTTTTGGGCTCCTGAAGCCAACCCCAGGGTCTCTTTGAAGTAATGTTTGGGCTCCTGCTGCTGCTGCTGTCAACTCCTGCCAACTCCAGGGTGTGATTCATCCAATTGTTGGGCTCCTGAAGCCAACCCCAGGGTCTCTTTGAAGTAATGTTTGGGCTCCTGTTGCTGCTGCTGCCAACTTCTGCCAACTCCAGGGTGTGATTCATCCAATTTTTGGGCTCCTGAAGCCAACCCCAGGGTCTCTTTGAAGTAATGTTTGGGCTCCTGCTGCTGCTGCCAACTTCTGCCAACTCCAGGGTGTGATTCATCCAATTTTTGGGCTCCTGAAGCCAACCCCAGGGTTTCTTTAAAGTAATGTTTGGGCTCCTGCTGCTGCTGCTGCCAACTTCTGCCAACTCCAGGGTGTGATTCATCCAATTTTTGGGCTCCTGAAGCCAACTCCAGTGTATATTTGGGCTCCTGCTGCTGCTGCTGCCAACTCCAGGGTGTGATTCATCCAATTTTTGGTCTCCTGAAGCCAACTCCAGTGTCTCTTTAAAGTAATGTTTGGGCTCCTGCTGCTGCTGTCAACTCCTGCCAACTCCAGGGTGTGATTCATCCAATTGTTGGGCTCCTGAAGCCAACCCCAGGGTCTCTTTAAAGTAATGTTTGGGCTCCTGCTGCTGCTGCTGTCAACTCCTGCCAACTGCAGGGTGTGATTCATCCAATTGTTGGGCTCCTGAAGCCAACCCCAGGGTCTCTTTAAAGTAATGTTTGGGCTCCTGCTGCTGCTGCTGCCAACTTCTGCCAACTCCAGGGTGTGATTGATCCAATTTTTGGGCTCCTGAAGCCAACCCCAGGGTCTCTTTGAAGTAATGTTTGGGCTCCTGCTGCTGCTGCTGTCAACTCCTGCCAACTCCAGGGTGTGATTCATCCAATTGTTGGGCTCCTGAAGCCAACCCCAGGGTCTCTTTGAAGTAATGTTTGGGCTCCTGCTGCTGCTGCCAACTTCTGCCAACTCCAGGGTGTGATTCATCCAATTTTTGGGCTCCTGAAGCCAACCCCAGGGTCTCTTTGAAGTAATGTTTGGGCTCCTGCTGCTGCTGCTGCCAACTTCTGCCAACTCCAGGGTGTGATTCATCCAATTTTTGGGCTCCTGAAGCCAACCCCAGGGTCTCTTTAAAGTAATGTTTGGGCTCCTGCTGCTGCTGCTGCCAACTTCTGCCAACTCCAGGGTGTGATTCATCCAATTTTTGGGCTCCTGAAGCTAACCCCAGGGTCTCTTTAAAGTAATATTTGGGCTCCTGCTGCTGCCAACTTCTGCCAACTCCAGGGTGTGATTCATCCAATTTTTGGACTCCTGAAGCCAACCCCAGGGTCTCTTTAAAGTAATGTTTGGGCTCCTGCTGCTGCTGCTGCCAACTTCTGCCAACTCCAGGGTGTGATTCATCCAATTTTTGGGCTCCTGAAGCCAACCCCAGGGTCTCTTTAAAGTAATGTTTGGGCTCCTGCTGCTGCTGCTGCCAACTTCTGCCAACTCCAGGGTGTGATTCATCCAATTTTTGGGCTCCTGAAGCCAACCCCAGGGTCTCTTTAAAGTAATATTTGGGCTCCTGCTGCTGCTGTCAACTCCTGCCAACTCCAGGGTGTGATTCATCCAATTGTTGGGCTCCTGAAGCCAACCCCAGGGTCTCTTTGAAGTAATGTTTGGGCTCCTGCTGCTGCTGCTGCCAACTTCTGCCAACTCCAGGGTGTGATTCATCCAATTTTTGGGCTCCTGAAGCCAACCCCAGGGTCTCTTTGAAGTAATGTTTGGGCTCCTGCTGCTGCTGCTGCCAACTTCTGCCAACTCCAGGGTGTGATTCATCCAATTTTTGGGCTCCTGAAGCCAACCCCAGGGTCTCTTTAAAGTAATGTTTGGGCTCCTGCTGCTGCCAACTTCTGCCAACTCCAGGGTGTGATTCATCCAATTTTTGGGCTCCTGAAGCCAACCCCAGGGTCTCTTTAAAGTAATATTTGGGCTCCTGCTGCTGCTGCTGTCAACTCCTGCCAACTCCAGGGTGTGATTCATCCAATTGTTGGGCTCCTGAAGCCAACCCCAGGGTCTCTTTAAAGTAATATTTGGGCTCCTGCTGCTGCTGCTGCTGTCAACTCCTGCCAACTCCAGGGTGTGATTCATCCAATTGTTGGGCTCCTGAAGCCAACCCCAGGGTCTCTTTAAAGTAATGTTTGGGCTCCTGCTGCTGCTGCTGCCAACTTCTGCCAACTCCAGGGTGTGATTCATTCAATTTTTGGGCTCCTGAAGCCAACCCCAGGGTCTCTTTGAAGTAATATTTGGGCTCCTGCTGCTGCTGCTGTCAACTCCTGCCAACTCCAGGGTGTGATTCATCCAATTGTTGGGCTCCTGAAGCCAACCCCAGGGTCTCTTTAAAGTAATGTTTGGGCTCCTGCTGCTGCTGCTGCCAACTTCTGCCAACTCCAGGGTGTGATTCATCCAATTTTTGGGCTCCTGAAGCCAACTCCAGTGTATATTTGGGCTCCTGCTGCTGCTGCTACCAACTCCAGTGTGTGATTCATCCAATTTTTGGGCTCCTGAAGCCAACCCCAGGGTCTCTTTGAAGTAATATTTGGGCTCCTGCTGCTGCTGCTGCCAACTTCTGCCAACTCCAGGGTGTGAATCATCCAATTTTTGGGCTCCTGAAGCCAACCCCAGGGTCTCTTTAAAGTAATATTTGGGATTCTGCTGCTGCCAACTCCAGGGTGTGATTCATCCAATTTTTGGGCTCCTGAAGCCAACCCCAGTGTCTCTTTAAAGTAATGTTTGGGCTCCTGCTGCTGCTGCCAACTCCAGGGTGTGATTCATCCAATTTTTGGGCTCCTGCTGCTGCCAACTCCAGTGTCTCTTTAAAGCAATGTTTTGGCTCCTGCCCCTCATAGTGATGCCACTTCAACTCTCTGCAATTGTGCCGCTCTGCGATTCTATTAGCGATGCCTCTGATCTGCATGTGATATTTATTCAAAGTATTATTTAACTTACCCAGCACGCATCCTGTGCGTGTTACAGCAAGGCAGAATGGTTTACAACCCTATTGAGGCTCTAGGAGGCTCAGAAATAGCCGTTTTTAATAGCGATTCATCGCGAATTTATTCGGGTCGAAACGATTTTTGTCGGAAAATTCGGCGAATCGGTCGAATCGAATTTTTCAAAAGTTCGCTCATCTCTAACAGTACTCACCCCATCTCCCCTCATACACAATACTCACCCCTTCTCCCCTCATAGACAGTACTCACCCCTATCTCCCCTCATGCACAGTGCTCAACCCCTTGCCCTCAGACACAGTACTTACCCCATCTCCCTTCATACACAGTACTCATCCCATCTACCCTCATATACAGTACTCACCCCATCTACCCTCATATACATTACTCACCCCATTTCCCCACATACACAGTACACACCCCATCTCCCTTCATACACAGTACTCACCCCATCTACCCTCATACACTGTACTTACCCCATCTACCCTCATATACAGTATTCACCCTATCTCCCATTATATACTGTACTCACCCCCTCTCCCCTCATGTACAGTACTCACCCCAACTACCCTCATATACAATACTCACCCCATCCCACTCATATACAACACTCACCCCATCTCCCTTCATATACAGTACTCACCCCTTCCCCTCTTACACAGTACTCACCCCATCTCCCCTCATGTACAGTACTTACCCATCTACCCTCATATACAATACTCACCCCATCTACCTTCATATACAGTACTCACCCCCTCCCCTCTTACACAGTACTCACCCCATCTCCCCTCATGCCCTCATGTACAGTACTCACCCCATCTCCCCTCATATACAATACTCACCCCATCCCCCTCATATACAGCACTCACCCATCTCCGTTCATATACAGTACTCACCCCCTCCCGTCTTACACAGTACTCACCCCATCTCCCCTCATGTACAGTACTTACCCCATCTACCCTCACATACAATACTCACCCCATCTACCTTTATATACAGTACTCACCCCCTCCCCTCTTACACGGTACTCACCCCATATCCCTTCATACACAGTACTCACCTCCATCTCCCCTCATATACAGTACTCACCCCATCTACCCTCATATACAGTACTCACCCCATCTCCCCTCATATACAATACTCAACCCCATCCCCTTCATTTACAGTACTCACCCCCATCTCACCTCATTTACAGTACTCACCCTCATCCCCCTCATATACAGTACTCACCCCATCTACCCTCATATACAGTACTCAACCCATCTCCCCTCATATACAATACTCACCCCCATCCCCCTCATTTACAGTACTCTCCCCCATCCCCCTCATATACAGTACTCACCCCATCTCCCCTCATATACAAAACTCACCCCCATCCCCCTCATTTACAGTACTCACCCCATCTCCCCTCATTTACAGTGCTCACCCCATCTCCCCTCATATACAGTACTCACCCCATCTACCCCTCATGTACAATACTCACCACCATCCCCCTCATATACAGTACTTACCCCATCTGCCCTCATACACAGTACTCACCCCCACCCCCCTCATATACAGTACTCACCCCATCTACCCTCATATACAGTACTCACCCCATCTCCCCTCATATACAATATTCACCCCCATCCCCCTCATTTACAGTACTTTCCCCCATCCCCCTCATATACAGTACTCACCCCATCTACCCTCATATACAGTACTCACCCCATCTACCCCTCATGTACATTACTCACCACCATCCCCCTCATATACAGTACTCACCACATCTGCCCTCATACACATTACTCCCCCCATCCCCCTCATATACAGTACTCACCCCATCTCCCCTCATGTACAATACTCACCCCCATCCCCCTCATTTACAGTACTTTCCCCCATCCCCCTCATATACAGTACTCACCCCATCTACCCTCATATACAGTACTCCCCCCATCCCCCTCATATACAGTACTCACCCCATCTCCCCTCATGTACAATACTCACCCCCATCTACCCTCATATACATTACTCACCCCATCTCCCCACATACACAGAACTCACCCCATCTCCCCTCATACACAGTACTCACCCCATCTACCCTCATACACAGTACTTACCCCATCTACCTTCATATACAATACTCACCCCCATCCCCCTCATTTACAGTACTCACCCCCATCTCCCCTCATATGCAATACTTACCCCATCCCCCTCATATACAGGACTCACCCCCATCGCCCTCATATACAGTACTCATCCCAACTCCCCGCATGTACAATACTCACCCCCATCGCCCTCATATACAATACCCCCATCCCCCTCATATACAATACTCACCCCATCTACCATCATATACAGTAATCACCCCCATCTACCCTCATATACATTACTCACCCCATCTCCCCACATACACAGTACACACCCCATCTCCCTTCATTCACAGTACTCACCCCATCTACCCTCATACACAGTACTTACCCCATCTACCCTCATATACAGTACTCACCCCATCTCCCCTTATATACTGTACTCACCCCATCTCCCTCATATAAAATACTCACCCCCATCTACCCTCATATGCATTACTCACCCCATCTACCCTCATACACAGTACTTACCCCATCTACCTTCATTTACAATACTCACCCCCATCCCTCTCATTTACAGTGCTCACCCCCATCTCCCCTCATATGCAATACTTACCCCATCCCCCTCATATACAGTACTCACCCCCATCCCCCTCATATACAGTACTCACCCCAACTCCCCTCATGTACAATACTCTTCCCTATCCCCCTCATATACAATACCCCCATCCCCCTCATATACAGTACTCACCCCATCTACCCTAATATACATTACTCACCCCATCTCCCCACATACACGGTACACACCCCATCTCCCTTCATACACAGTACTCACCCCATCTACCCTCATACACTGTACTTACCCCATCTACCCTCATATACATTACTCACCCCATCTCTCAACATACACAGTACTCACCCCATCTCCCCTCATATACAGTACTCACCCTCATCTACCCTCATACACAGTACTCACCCCATCTCCCCTCATACACATTACTCACCCCATCTCCCCTCATACAAAGTACTCACCCCATCTCCATTCATACTCGGTACTCACCCTCCTCCCCTCATGCACAGTTCTAACCCCATCTCCCCTCATACACAGTACTCACCCCATCTCCCCTCATACACAATACTCACCCCTTCTCCCCTCATAGACAGTACTCACCCCTATCTCCCCTCATGCGCAGTGCTCAACCCCTTCCCCTCAGACACAGTACTTACCCCATCTCCCTTCATACACAGTACTCATCCCATCTACCCTCATATACAGTACTCACCCCATCTACCCTCATATACATTACTCACCCCATTTCCCCACATACACAGATACACACCATCTCCCTTCATACACAGTACTCACCCCATCTACCCTCATACACAGTACTTACCCCATCTACCCTCATATACAGTATTCACCCCATCTCCCATTACATACTGTACTCACCCCCTCTCCCCTCATGTACAGTACTCACCCCAACTACCCTCATATACAATACTCACCCCATCCCACTCATATACAACACTCACCCCATCTCCCTTCATATACAGTACTCACCCCTTCCCCTCTTACACAGTACCCACCCCATCTCCCCTCATGTACAGTACTTACCCATCTACCCTCATATACAATACTCACCCCATCTACCTTCATATACAGTACTCACCCCCTCCCCTCTTACACAGTACTCACCCCATCTCCCCTCATGCCCTCATGTACAGTACTCACCCCATCTCCCCTCATATACAATACTCACCCCATCCCCCTCATATACAGTACTCACCCCATCTCCGTTCATATACAGTACTCACCCCCTCCCGTCTTACACAGTACTCACCCCATCTCCCCTCATGTACAGTACTTACCCCATCTACCCTCATATACAATACTCACCCCATCTACCTTTATATACAGTACTCACCCCCTCCCCTCTTACACGGTACTCACCCCATATCCCTTCATACACAGTACTCAGCCCATCTACCTTCATATACAGTACTCACCCCATCTCCCTTCATACACAGTACTCACCCTATCTCCCCTCATACACAGTACTCACCTCCATCTCCCCTCATACACAGTACTCACCCCCATCTCCCCTCATACACAGTACTTACCCCCATCTCCCCTCATACACAGTACTCACCTCCATCTCCCCTCATTCACAGTACTCACCCTATCTCCCCCTCATACACAGTACTCACCCCCATCTCCCCTTATACACAGTAATCACCCCATCCCTCCTCATACACAGTACTCACCCCCTTTTACCCTCATACACAGTACTCACCCTATCTCCCCTCATACACAGCTCACCCCCATCTCTCCTCATACACATTACTCACCTCCATCTCCCCTCATACACAGTATTCACCCCATCTCCCCTAATATACTGCACTCACCCCCCTTCCCTCTTACACAGTCCTTACCCCATCTCCCCTCATACACAGTACTCACCCCATCTCCCTTTATACACATTATTCACTCCATCTCCCCTCATACACAGTTCTCACCCCATCTCCCCACATTCACGGTACTCACCCCAACTCTCCTTCTATACAGCACTCACCCCATCTCTCCTCCTATACAGCACTCACCCCCACATCTCCCTTAATACACAACACCACCCCATCTCCCCCAATACTTACCAAATACTTTACTTACTTACATACTATATACTTTATATATACTACAATACTATACAATACTTACGTACTGGACCAAATCCCAGCCGCTCTTGCATTTTTTGTTCAGCTTGGCCTTTTCCCATCATATCCTCACACGAATCCTTTCCGTTTCCCGATACATCCTGGTTCACTTTTTCCAAAAATATTCGTCCAGACGAAATTCTTACGATCTTGCGCCTGCGCACTACAAACTTATCTCATTAAACTGCTTGCATGCATAATTTCACTCCCATCACTTATAATCCACAAAAACTCACCCTAACCACTTAGCGCTATCCTGCCTTTTCCCTTTTGGTCCCTTAAAGCTCACCCTAACCACTTAGCGCTATCCTGCCTTTTCCCTTTTGGTCCCTTAAAGCTCACCCTAACCACTTAGCGCTATCCTGCCTTTTCCCTTTTGGGGCCTTAAAGCTCACCCTAACCACTTCACGCTATCCTGCCTTTTCCCTTTTGGACCCTTAAAGCTCACCCTAACCACTTAGCGCTATCCTGCCTTTTCCCTTTTGGGCCCTTAAAGCTCACCCTAACCACTTAGCGCTATCCTGCCTTTTCCCTTTTGGAGCCTTAAAGCTCACCCGAACGACTTAGCGCTTAGGTTCTTCTTTCATTTTAGCACCCTAAAACTTACCCAAATCACTTAGCGCTTAGGTTCTTCTTCCATTTTAGGTCCCTAAAACTTACCCAAATCACTTAGCGCTTAGGTTCTTCTTCCATTTTAGGTCCCTAAAACTTACCCAAATCACTTAGCGCTTAGGTTCTTCTTCCATTTTAGCACCCTAAAACTTACCCAAATCACTTAGCGCTTAGAATGAATGAAGATGGAAGATGGAAGGTTGAGGGCAGGACAGAAGGAGCTGAGCTTGCAGACTGTCCACCTGCTGCTGAGGTCAGAGGTCAACCCCTCCCTGAAAAGTAAGTGTGGAGTCAGTAAATTTGGTAAGAGGGGTCTATCTCCCGTTTATCACTAAGGTGATTTAACAATTGATATTACATAGTATCGATCCCCAAGTGGTTTGAACAATTGGTATTACAGAGAAGTGATCCCCAGGCAGTTTGAACAATTGATATTACAGAGCAATGACCCCCAGGTGGTTTTAATAATTGGTATTACAGAGTACTGACCCCCAAGTGGTTTGAACAATTGGTATCACAGAGCAGTGGCCCTTGAGTGGCCTGAGAAATTGGTATTAAAGAGCAGTGACCCCCAATTGGCCTGAACAATTTGTATTACAGAGCAGTGACCCCCTAAGTGGCCTGCACAATTGGTATTACAGAGCAGTGACCCCAAAAGGCCTGCACAATTGGTATTACAGAGCAGTCACCCCCAGGTGGTTTGAACAATTGATATTACAGAACAGTGACCCCCCAAATGCCCTGAACAATTGGTATTATAGAGCAGTGAGCCCAAAGTGGCCAGAACAATTGATATTAAGAGCTGGGACGCCTCAAGTGGCCTGGACAATTGGTATTACAGAGTACTGACATCCAAGTGCTTGGAGCAAGTGCTATTACAGAGTACTGACACCAATGTGCTATTACAGAATACTGACACCCACATGCTTTTACAGAATACTGACATCCAAGTGCCATTACAGAGTACTAACACCCAAGTGCTATTAAAAATTACTGACACCCAAGTGCTATTACAGAGCACTGACACCCAAGTGCTTGGAGTAAGTGCTATTACAGAGTACTGACACCCAAGTGATTGAAGTAAGTGCTATTACAAAGTACTGACACCCAAGTACTATTACAATGTACTGACTCCAAAGTGCTATTACAGAGTACTGACACCCAAGTGCTGTTACAGAGTACTGACGCCCAAGTGATTGGAGCAAGTGCTATTACAGAGTGCTGACACCCAAGTGCTTGAGCAAAGGCTATCACAGAGTACTGAAACCCACATGCTATTACAGTGTACTGACACCCAAGTGCTATTACAGAGTACTGACACTTAAGTGCTATTACAGATTACTAACACCCAAGTTCTAGTACAGAGCACTGACACCAAACTACTGACATACTAACAGTTTGAATCAGTGCACACCACAAAAAAATTGTTTCTTTTTCAAGAGGGCCTTAATTGCCCTGACCCAGTGTATACTCCAATAACAATTGGTATTATAGAGTAGTGACAGCCAAGTGGTTGGAGCAGGTAATATTTACACGTTAAAGTCATATGCACAGCCCATTCACAGCTACCTTGCTGTGTGCTGCAGGCGGCGACGTGCAGGAGTCCGAGGGCACGCTGGCAGGGAAGGGAGGGAAGGTGGGCATCGCTGGAGTTTGCTGGGGAGGAGCAAAGCTGGCCAGACACAGACTGAGGGGAAGGGACGGCGAGCAGATAGTAAAACTGAAGTGCAGGGGAAGAAGCTGTCAGAAAGGACGTTTGGAGCAGAAGAGTAAAGCAAAACCCAGCGGACTTCATTGATTGGTAAGCTAGCCATGCTCAGCTTTGTCTTTTGCCTTGCCTGAAGTGTGACTGCCAGCCTACCTAGAGATTTTGTCCCCCTCTGTTGACCATTTTTCACTATTTTGTGCTATACATGTTCAGCTGTGACTTTTGAAGGAATTTCCCAGGAAAATTATATTTTGTTTTTTTCAGCAATGAAATGTCTTGTTTGTGTTTTAGTGTTTACTCAATATTTGGGTGAAATATGTGTGTGTGTATATATATATATATATATATATATATATATATATATATATATATATTTTACAATTTGTAGTTTTTTTGTAATAAAAAAATTTAAGTTTTTCAATTAAATCATGTAGCATGTAAAAGACCATTTTTTCCTGGCTACAGAGGAGACTCCCCTAAACTGAAACAGCGCTTTAAGATATTTTCAGATACAACTGCTATGCACACTTTGCAGTTTTTTAAGAAAAACAACCCTTTACATTTCGAACACCCCCCACAAATTATATATTCCCCAAAAGTACACACATTAAGCTTTCTAGGCGTACCCAACTTGTTGTAGTGGGCTCATCTTTCTGGAAGTGATCCTTCGATAAATTCTTTGGTTTCCTAAAAAAAAACTAATGCAAACAAGAAAAAACAACTTAAATAGGAAAAATACCAAACATGCATAGGTTCTATCAAGGAAAGAGTTTCTAAACACCCCAAAGTAAAGCATGATGTTAGAAGGTGGTCGAACAATGAGTTGTTTAAGAGGGATGGCTTGCATCCTTCACAGAAAGGCACAGAAGAACTTGGAGTGGAACTCAGAGCATTTTTTTATTTAAACTAGAGGAAGGGGACAGAGATGTAACTTGTAAGGGTGGTTTCTGTCCCCTACCATTTAGGGTGAAGCAGGACATTGAAGCAGGAAACCCTGTGTCAGTGGTAGGCTAGAGGTGGAAAAGATCAAGGACACACTAAAATACAATACCAACAACATCCACATGATGTGTACCAATGCTCACAGCTTGGGCAACAAGCTCTGTGAATTAATGGCTATCATATCCAGGGATGAATTGGATCTTGTTGCAATAACAGAGACTTGGTTCAAGGATCACAATGACTGGGAGATAGCCATACCTGGTTACATATTGTACAGAAAAGACAGATTGGATAGAAAGGGCGGTGGAGTAGCCATTTATGTCAAGACTACCCTTCAATCAACAATAATTCAGCATACACATAATGAACTAGAAACTCTCTGGGTTACCATGCAGACTAAGGAGGGAGCTGTGGTCAGAATTGGTGTGATATATAGGCCCCCTGGACCCCCTGAAGATCTAGATAACCTGTTAATAGATGAAGTGGAATGGCAGAGAAGGGGGACACTGTAATTACAGGTGACTTCAACATGCCTGATGTGGACTGGAATATCCCAAGTGCATCGACATGCAAGAGCAGGACTATATTAGAGGCACTTAATGGAGTGTCTCAAAAACAACTTGTGACATTGCCAACTAGAGGAGATAACATTCTGGACTTAGTTCTGACCAATGGGGATCTGGTGTCCGAAGTCAGGGTTGAAGAAAATCTGGGTTCCAGTGACCATCAATGCTTATGGTTCAGAATAAAAACAGACATTGTGCAATCACACACCAGAACCAAAGTGCTAGACTTTAGGAAGACAAACTTCAAGAAAATGGCGGAGTAAGGAGAAAGAGAATTAGGTGAGTGGAACAGAGTAGCAGAAGTGAGTGCCCAGTGGTCACTATTAAAAATGGCCATCTTAAAGGCAACTAAGCAATATGTGAAACAAACTAGCAAGATTAAAAGGAAGAAGAAACCATTATGGTTTACTAGGGAAGTCAGCACTATCATAAAAGATAAGAAGTCTGCCTATAAGAAGTGTAAAGTAAGTGGAAGTGTAGCTGACAGAGAGGCATATAAAATTAAACAGAGGGAAGCAAAACTAATTATAAGGACTGCTAAAGGGCAAAAGGAGGAAGAAATGGCCAAATCTATGAAGAGGGGAGATAAAACCTTTTCCGATATATTGGTGACAGAAAGAAGAAAAACAATGCAGTCTCAAAAATTAGAAATAAGGAAAATAAATATATTGACGGAGATAAGGCTGTGGCTGACCATCTGAATAGCTACTTTTGTTCGGTATTTTCAGATAGTAGCAGGCATGGCCATAGCACAGCATCCAGCTGGGAGGGCACAGCTCCGGAGTTTCTGGAGGCTGATGTCCTATCCGAGCTGGCACATCTAAAGGCAAGTAAGGCGATGGGTCCAGATGGAATCCACCCCAGAGTTCTAAGGGAACTTAGGTTTGTGATTGCAGCCCCTCTGACTGATTTACTTAACCATTCCCTTTCAACTGGTGAGGTTCCAGATGATGGCCAATGTCGTACCAATCCATAAAAAGGGGAGTAGAGAAGAAGCCAGTAATTACAGGCCAGTTAGTTTAACATCTATAGTGGTCAAATTAATGGAAACACTCTTAAAAAAAACAGATAATTTCCCATCTAAAAATTAATGACCTATTGGACCCAAAACAGCACGGCTTTACTAAGGGCAGATCATGTCAGATTGATTTCTTTGACAATGTCACTAAAGTGTTAGATGAAGGTGGCGCCTATCTGGATTTTAGCAAAGCCTTTGACACTGTACCACATAAGGAGCTCATAGATAAGTTATTGAAGGTAGGACTCAATCCCTGGATAGTTCAGTGGATTTCCAGTTGGTTGAGGGATCCGTATCAGAGTGTTGTTGTAAATGGTGTGCAATCTGAACAAAGGCGAGTTACAAGTGGCGTGCCGCAGGGCTCTGTCCTGGGCCCCATTCTTTTTAATATATTTGTAAGTAACATAGGAGAAGGCTTGGTAGGAAAAGTTTGTCTGTTTGCTGATGATACAAAGGTTAGTAATAGGGTGGATATTCCGGGAGGTGTCTGCAACATGGAAAATGATTTAGCTTTACTGGATAGATAGTCAAATCTGTGGAAACTAGAGTTTAATGTCTCAAAATGTAAAATCATGCACTTGGGTAGAAGGAATCCCTGCTCTGAGTACCGTATGGGCAGCACTGTGTTAGCCAGGACCTCGGAGGAGAGAGATTTAGGGGTACTGATTACTGATAGCTGCAAGATGAGTGGACAGTGTAGCCAGGCAATGGGAAAAGCAAGCAGGCTGCTCGGCTGCATAGCTCGAGGCATCACCAGTAGGAAGAGGGAGGTTGTGATGCCGCTGTATAGAGCCCTGCTAAGGCCACAGCTAGAATACTGTGTGCAGTTCTGGAGACCTTACCTGCAAAAAGACATTATTCAAATAGAACGTGTCCAAAGGCGGGCAACGAAAATGGTGGAAGGACTTAAACTTAAAACTTATCAGGAGAGACTTAAAGAACTTAATTTGTACAGTCTGGAGGAAAGAAGGGAGAGGGGGGACATGATTGAGACCTTGTGAATATGTGAAAGGATTGAATAAGGTTCAGGAGGAAAGTGTTTTTAAGAAGAAACTTAATGATAGAACAAGGTGGCACAACCTGAAGCTAGTCGGGGGGAAGATCAGGGGCAATGTTAGAAAATATTATTTTACAGAAAGAGTAGTAGATGCTTGGAACAAACTTCCAGCAGAGGTAGTTGAAAAATCAACAGTCACTGAATTTAAACATGCCTGGGATAAGCACACATCTATCCTAAGATAAAGAATACATACAGTATACACATAAGGGCAGACTAGATGGACGGTATGGTCTCCTACTGCCGTCAACCTTCTATATGTTTCTATATGCGTGTAAGGGTAATTTTTCTTTCAGCTCTGCAGATAAAGGTAAGTGGCTGGTAAGCTGCTCACTAATGTAGAACTTTGTTACTGAATTGTGCTTCAGAGAATCAAGGAGCAGAAAGGTCTGACCAGTGCCCTGGCAAAGACTGGGTGTGCGGGTAAGGCATGAATCCCAAAGATTGCCAGTATCCTCATCCTCTTTGGAATCCCCACCACCAGCACAGAAAACAAGCAGAGGATGAGGAGGCCCAGGCGTTGAGCTTGGAGTCACAGCCAGAGCCATAGAACTCAGGTAGCACAACAGACAAACAAGACACATCTCAAGGCAAGGAACTCCCAATGACATGTATGCTAGTGCCGGTGCTTTGTGCTTCTCTTTCCCTACAGACTCCATGGACCAGGAGAATTTGCTGCTATGGGGCCACCAGAGGCAGGACCCTCCCAACAGAAAGCTCATGCTGATGCCTCCATGAGCAGACACACAGCAAACATCACACCTATTTCTAAAATCAGTTTTCAGATTTTGTGTTCCTACAGACCCCAACGAAAGCATAGCGCCAAGATGGAGGGTGGCTCCATAAAACAGCAAACAACAGGAATGCAGTAAGTAATGAGCAATTAAGGTGCTTGCCAGGGAGAACTTGCAGACGTGTTCAAGCAGATGTTGACATGCCTTTCTTTTGTTTCTACATGTGCCATGGAGCAAAGCGCGGGGCCAAGGACCAGATGGGTCTCCAATGTTGAACTTTTTATAATGTTCCCAATTTTGACATTTTAAACATTTTATTCAAGTATTTTAAAGAGACAATTTAGAGAAATAAAATAAAAACACAGGATAAACAAAGGATAAAAACAAAGAAAGTTTCAAAATAAGACACAAAAGTTAAACAAGAAAATTGGGCAGTGTGGTGTGTTTTTTACAACAAACATGATTAATGCAGAGTGCAGATGGTAAAGCTGGGGTGGGGGAAGCAACCACTAGGGGGAAGCAGAGAACAAAAAAGAAGAAGGTGAGTCTCGCTCGGGACACATACTACATTGGATGCCCCTAAAGGAACGAGAGGGGGAAAAGGTGACTGACACTGCTGAGATACACATTACATGGGGTGCCCCAAAAGGAACCAGGAGGGACAAGGTAAGTCACATTGCGGTGAGGGAGGGAAATAAAAACAACCAACCTGTATGTGTATGCCTGCATGCAAGCGAGATGGCCACACAGCACTAAGAACCAAGGACTCAGCGACAACATACGGCTGGGAATAGGAACACACTTGGCTTAAAGTGGACCAACACCCAGGATTTTGACTATCCTGGGTATTGGTCCACTTCCCCGGGGCACCCCGATCGGGGGTGCCCCGCTGTGTGAAACCCCCCAGAAAGCCCCCAAAACTCACCTCTCCCCGCTCCCACGTGGCCGCGCCGTCCAATCGGCGCCGACGTACAAGCTGATTGACAGCAACGTACAAGCAGCTTGCCCGTCGCCCCCTCCCGCGCGTCACTCTTGATGTGTGCGCGCCCGCGCCGGCCATTCAGAGACGGCCGGCGCGGGCGCGCGCACGTCTAGAGGAGCGCGAGTGAGGCGGCGGCGGTGGAAGCAGCGGCTGGAGAGGTAAGGCTTTTCGGGGGTTTACACCCCGCGGGACATCCCGATCTCGAATGTCCCGCGGTGTGTTAGGTGATCGGCCCGGGAATCTTATAGATTCCCGGGCCGATCACCTCAGGGTGTTGGTCCACTTTAAGATGCTAGTTCACCTACCAAATCTGAAATTGCTTGGCTAAAATGAAAGCTTATGCAAAACACTTAAACTAGCGTACACCTGGTCAAGAAAATCTCGGACGCGGCGGGGAATAATACAAGCTTTCACAACATTCCAGTTTGCAAGTTTTCTTCTGCACAAAATGGAGCAACCACAGAGAGGTTTAGAAACAGGCTTAGTGTTACCCCCTGACCTCTGTACACTCAGATTTTTTGGAGTTAAAAGATCACTCATTGCTCGTTGCCAAGCTCTAGCTATTAACAATGAAAAATAGACACTTTGTTCTAGGAGTTCTGCGACCTGATCCATTTCTCTTCCGAGTATTTGCCACCGGAATGGCATTAATAGTATGATGGAGGGTGGAGGGGATTCTGGCCATAAAATGCTATTATCTGCTATCTGTATCTGGCTTTTTTATACAGATGTTTTAAAGGAAAAGTCAGCTTTTAATGGCATTTTAGAAAGTGTATATTATTGTTTGCCAAAAGGAAGTCCTCAAGGTGCTAAGCATAAGTAGCCAATTTTTATATGTTTTATAGAAGCAGTTTTCGCTAACTGCAATTTGTTGCTGTAAGTATCCAAAATCTACAAGAAGATAGAAGTGAGCCCTGTACACCCAGAATGCTGCTGCTATGCCCATTGCTGAGATGAGGAAGATCACTCACACTTACACATGCCCAGCAACAGTGTTCTATGGGTACAGGATGCATTTTTCTCTTCCTGTAGATCTTGGTTTACAGACTTGATGCACAATTGCTAATAGCAACAAACTTGCAGGTAGTGGAAACCTTCCTAAAATACACAATAATACATTTTCAAAAATGCAATTGAAAGTGGACTTTCCTTTTAAAAGGCAATAAATATAGGTTCTTGTCAAAAGAATACATTACTTGGACAGAAAGGACTCTTTTATCCTTTATTGTGATTCAGATTCAGGAGTAAACAAATCCCGAATATTTGATGATCTTGGCCTTTTTGTGTCATTGCTACTTATGATAAAATTACAATACTTGAATCGGTTGCAAATATTCTTCCAGAAATGATGTATCTTAGTGCTTTTCTAAACCATGGATAGAAGAACCCATATATAAGAGGATTACATGTGGAGTTGAGATATCCAAGCCAGTTTAAAGCATCAAACAAGATTTCCGGTGTAGAAAAGTTGAGAAATGGGTCAGCTATAATTGTTATAAATACCGGCAACCAGCATCCTATGAACACACCCATCACAATTCCCAAGGTCTTGGCAGCCTTGCGGTCCTTATGCTTGGAGATATGAGCTGCCATATCCTCTTTTATAGTTCCTGTAACTTGTTTCATAATTTTAGCATGCTTTTGAGATACAATAAATATTTTAATGTAAATACCAACCATTATTGAACCAGGAGCAAAGAAACATGCAAAAAACATAACCACTGACCACAATTTGTTAAATGTTATTGGGCATAAATAAAAACATTCTACCAACAGCTCGTATCCAGTTATTCCTGATACATGGGAATTGGTTATTACCACTCCAAAAGCAAATATAGCTGGTAGAGACCAACAGATAAATATCATTTGTCTTATAACAGACATATTTATTTTTATTGGATATAGAAGAGGATCACACACAGCATAAAATCTATCAATTGCTATAGAGCAGAGATGGAAAATGGAGATTACACTAAGCATCAAGTCAAAACTGTAATGGATTTTGCAAAACATTTTTCCAAAGTACCAGCATCTTTCCACAGATCTTATCATGCTGTATGGCATTATAACAAGGCCCAGGAAGAAGTCTGTGACTGCCATTGAAAGGATGAGAAGATTTGTTGGGGTATGCAGTTCTTTAAAATGGCTGATAGAAACAATAATTCCAAAATTACCCAGAATTGTAACTGTTGTGGATGAAATGAGAAAAAAGTACATGCCAACACGAATAATCAAAGACCTGTCAGTTGGACAGGAAAATGAGACATTTTTTAACTGCAAGCAAGTGGAGTTAGTAAGGGCTCCATCCATGGCAATGGTTGTCTTCTGCAGCTAATATATATAATGTAATGTATTAGAAATACATAACTATACAGAAAATATTAATGCTACAATCAGAGGCAAAACTATAGTCAAAGAAACTTATGCAGCTGTTATAGGACATACATGCCACCCATTGTGATGCTGACATATAGAGATACTTAAACTGGCAACTTAACTAATGCAGATGATTTGTCGAATTTCTCCAAGCTATTTAGATTCATCCAAATAGAATTTTAATGAACCACTGCTAACAGATAAAAAAAAAAAAAGGCTCACCTCCATCCTCGTTGCAGTCCTCCGGCGGACTTTAGAGTCCTCAGTGGGATGGGAGGACAAGGACCCTCGACTTTGCTGTGCTCCTGCCTCTCAACCCCTGCTGCAATTTTTTCTCTGCACTGCTGTGTACAACTTGGCTCCCACATTGCTATGTGTAATTTGTTTGTTTAGCCTGAAAATTGGTGCTTGAATTCTTAACGGTTACTTACCATCTGGACCTGAAAGTTAAAAACAACCTTCACACAAAGCAGCAAAAGATTGTGAAACAACATTTCTATGAAACGTCTAGAACCCATAGTAGGGGGATGTTAAGAAAAACACCCGTGAAAACCAAAAGCAGGATCTAACGTCAAAGACTTTATGTCCTGTCAATCACACATGAGGCCATGCTGATTGCACATATTTTCCCTGCAAGATTAAGATTGGGCAGTACGTACTTACCTAATTCCGCATTTCTTTGTGTGGCCGACTTACTGTGCACCCATGTGACCACTTGCGACCAAATGGTTCTGTGGCGGGGGTTAAAAGATTTTTTACAGCAGTCAAAAATGACTGGAGGTCTGCTTACTTCCTTTGCCAGAGACATCTAGATTTTAGATACCCATTAAAAACACAGGTTAAAAAAATGAGGATGATGAAATTAGGTAGAATACTTACCTATCACTGGCAGCCGCTACACGAGGTATTCTCTACCACTTTGCTTTTGCTTGTCCTGTGTATATGTGCGCACACCATGCATAGCAGCTTGTATGCCCATCTATCACCCTGTTGACAAGCAGCGGTAATGTGTTATGGGTCAAACGTGCAGAAGTTAGACCCGGGTAAGATATTGGCCCCAGTTTCAGGTGTCCTATTCTCCTTTAACCAGTGAGGTAACCCAGAAGAGGGTAACCACTGGGGAAAGTAAATGGACCGCCAGTCACTTTAGTTAATATGAAAGGGAAAAGAGGAGAGAAAGGGCAGAAAGGGTTATATTTTAATGGGCGGACTGGATAGAACATTGACTGGATAGGTCATTGAGGAAACACGCAATACTGAGAGGCATGAAAGTAGAAAAAAATGAAAGAGGGCACTGGTGACAATTTTGGGGAGCAAATGTGGCACAAGGGGTATACAAAGGGGAGAATAGGGTAAGGTAGAGAGGAAGAGAGACATCAACTGACGTAAAAAAATGCAGGTCAGAGCATGTCATGAGCAGAATGTGAGCAGCCCCAAGTACATGAAACATTTAGCATGGCTGGAATATTTATGGACCATAGAAAGCACAAAGGGGGGAGAAAAAGGATACAGAGTACAGAGGGTACACGAATATTATAGAGCCTGGGGAAAGGCTTCATTGAGGTTGAAAGGAATAAAGAAAGGGAAGGGGGATAGAGGCATGGAAGAGAAAAGAAAGCATACAGAGATTAATGTGCAAATATTGTGGTAAACAATGATGGAAATAGACAAAAATGTGAAGGGAAAATGCAGTACTAGGAATCTATTTAAACTGCGTGGACATACAAATGTTGGTACCAATCAGCTAGGGCAACATAAAGAGCAGCAAAAGCTGATGTAGAATTGAGATGTTAGAAATAACTGTACATTAATCCCATTGTACTTTTTTTACATATGGGTGCCAAAATAAAAATAGGACAGAATCAAATGGGAGGCCTTATTTAACCCTTTTGTTGCCAAGCACGTAACACCTACGTGCTGGCTTGGCTGGGCCTTAAGTGCCAAGCCCGTAGGTGTTACGTGCTTGACTTTCCTCGCTTCTAGTTTAAAAAATAAAAATCAAAAATACTCACCTGACCCCTTGTTGGATCCGGCCGGGTCTCCTCTTTAATTTGGTGCCATCCGATCCCCCGTGGGGGGTCGGATGGCTCCAGGAGAGCCCCCGGAATAGGCCGCCCCCCCCCCCGCTTCTGCAGCAGCAGCTGCTAACTGTAAAAAAAAATAAAAAATAAAAATGACATTCACTTACCTGTGTGTGCGCTGGCTCCCGCTGTCCCTCCTCTTCACCTGGGGGGCCTCCGATCCCCCCCCAGGACTTACCGATCTTCAGGAGAGAGCCTGGGAGGCTCTCTCCTCTCTTCTTCACGATGGTGGCAGCCATCTTGCCTCTAAGCCCCGCCCCCTTGGGGGCGGGGCTTATGACGTCATCCCGGTCCCGATCACCGGCTTCAGCTTTCTCAGCTTCTCAGATGCCGGTGATCGGTGCCCTGGAAGGAGGTGACAGGAGATCCTCTGATCTCCTGCCTTCTCCTTCTCTGGATGCCGATCACAGGCATCTGTCAGCTGAGCGGCGAGGGACAAGAGCTTGCAATCGAAGGTAAGTACAGTTAAAAAATTTTTTTTTTTTTTGAATAAAATACTTTTTATTATTGTGTGGTGTTTTTATTTCACATTAACCCTTTGTGAGCTGGTAAGGGGTCCATGAGACCCCTTATACCAGTTCACAAGGCTGGGGGGGTGGCAAGTCACCTGCCCTAGCGGGTGGCTTGCCATTAACCCCCGCACCCCCATTACCTGCCTCCCCAAAGGCCAGGGGGGGGCAGAAGAGCCCGGGCCCACATAGGCTATGTGGGCTCGTAGGCTGCAGGGTGGGGGGGCCACCAAAGCTGGCCCCCCCACTCTGTGCCTACAAGCCCCCATAGCTGGTCCCGGGCTGGTTACTTTGGGTAAGGGGGACCCCACGTCATTTTTTTTTTGGATTTTTAAGGGTTTTTAACCCTTAAAAATCCAAAAAAAAATGGGGTCCCCCTCCCCGGGAAGGGGGACCCTATGTCATTTTTTTTTTTTAATTAACCATTTGTCATCCAGCAGCTATAAAAGGCTTCTGGGCAGGAAAGGGTGTCTACCTATACATATGTGGTATCGCTGTAACCGGGAGAAATTGGGGTTTCTCACGCAATAAGATTTTATTGACAAACTTACATTTTTTATTACAAAAAAACTCTACAAATTGTAAAAAAATATATTTTTTTTAATTTTTTTCACACATTTCACCCAAAAATGTTGAGAATACACCTAAAAAATACAAACAAGACATTTCATGTTAAAGCCCAGACTCTGTTGAAAAAAACAATATATAATTTTCCTGGGAAATCCCTGGAAATCCTTTCAAAAATGACAGTTGAACATGTGTAGCGCGAAACAGTGAAACTCAGTCTGGCAACAGGGAGTGGGAAATGCTGCAGGTAGGCTGGCACTTAAAGGGTTAAGAAGTGTCAACCACATAGCATCACTTTTTTAGCCTCAGCGACACTTAGGCCCTTATTCATCAAGCGATAGCGCCAGGTAGTGTCTGACGAGCGCCAGGTAGCGGCAGCTAACGGCGACTACCGACTCAAGTACGCCCGGCGGCGGTCACAATGACGCATTTATCAAGCAAAATGAGGCTAGCGCCGGCGAGAGCGACGGCTAGCGCGGCATTCATCATGAAGCCGGCTGGCCCGAACAGCGCCGCTGCAAATTCCTTCACAGCGACACGTATTACCTGGCGCTACCTGCCGCTCTCCCATACATTTCAATGGCAGACGCTGCAATGATTGTTTTTAGTGGTTTTGGGGTTTTTTGCTTTGGTACAAAATTCAACACATGTTTATATTGATATGTTTTATGAATCTAGCTGGTTATTTATCTGTTTTTTTTTTTTTATTAATTTTTCACAATGTAATGTTGTGAGTGACATGGGAATTGCATCTCCTCCACCCAAACTCATTGGCCTCAAAATCGCTGGTTTTCCACACAAACGGGGCTTGTCAAGCTATTTTGTAGCCTGTCAGGTTGGGCGGTCACGTTCGCTCTTAGAAATTGTCAGCGCCCAAGCTATTCGGCAGCCCTGTCCTTGATGAATCTGTGTTGGTCAGTGTTTGTGCAGTCGCTGTTTGAATTCGCTATGTGGCGGCGCGAGCGTCGCTGTGCCTCGGTGCGCTGCGTTGTGCGGCGCTGTGCTGTTCATACATGTGCCCTTCTGCCATTTGCAAGGAATTCACTTCCCGCGACCCCAGTCGTTGTTAATGAATACACTGTAGTTGTGAGCGTGCCTGGCCCCATATTGCAGGATTAACATTCAGTCGTACCAGCTCATAACAACCCGTTATGCATTCTCATGTGTGCCACATTTTCAGGTAGTTGTCTAGTTAGATTGTGTGATGACTTTGTGAAGCAATAAGCTCTGTATATTTAAGCACAACGGTGTATGCTTTAGAAGGACCTATGCATTACAGTATGTAGAATCCCCAGCTAAATCAAGCTAATAATTCGTTGCGCCTTTGCCCCTAGCTTGTTTTTCAGCGTCATTTTAATGTTTTTCCGCCACTTAGCTTGCACATAGCTGATATTAGCTTGTCCCTGCTGCGCGCATGTTTTTTTTTGAATTTTGAAGCACAGTTGCTTGCGTCATATCCGGTTCCGGGATCCTCCTTTGCGTTTCAACGCCACCTTAAGGTAAAACTGTCTTGCGCTTATGCCAATAGCTTGTTTTGCAGCGTCATTTTAATGTTTTTCCGCCACTTAGCTTGCACATAGCTGATATTAGCTTGTCCCTGCTGCACGCATGTTTTTTTTTGATTTTTGCAGCACAGTTGCTTGCGTCATATCCGGTTCCTGGATCCTCCTTTGCGTTTCAACGCCACCTTAAGGTAAAACTGTCTTGCGCTTATGCCACTAGCTTGTTTTCAAGCGTCATTTTAGTTTTTCCGCCACTTAGCTTGCACATAGCTGAGATTAGCTTGTTGCTGGGGCGCGGTGCGTATTTTTGTTATGTTTTGTTTTTTATTTGTCTAAT
The DNA here is from genome assembly GCA_027917425.1 of Gastrophryne carolinensis. Lineage (NCBI taxonomy): Eukaryota > Metazoa > Chordata > Amphibia > Anura > Microhylidae > Gastrophryne > Gastrophryne carolinensis. The sequence goes on along the minus strand of CM051237.1, from coordinate 290,292,161 downwards.
GTCGCTAGCGTCATTTCCGGTTCCTGTTTCCTCCTTAGCGTTTCCAATATGGCTCCCAAACGGCGAGTAATGCGCCTCCCCAGCTCCTCCTCAGATTCCGGACCCACCACCCCTCCCCCACATCCCCCACCTACCTCACCTTCCCCAAATACCACCCCTCCCACCCATTCCCCTCCTGGGCCCAGGAAACAAAGGCGCACCCGGGTGGATAGCCGTGTAAATGGCCAGGTTGTGAAAGTGAGTATTTTAGTTATGTATTTTTAGCTTAAAAATTGATAAACACACAGGGGGGATAGGGGCAGAATTTTTATTGTTTTTAGGCCAAAATTTAACACTCCACATGGGGCATCCCCATTGTGGATGTCCTGCTTGGATGGCCCCCCCCCCCCCCCCCTGGAGGGCCCTAAAAATTACCTCTGCCCCGTCCCATCTGTGCATGCGTGAGTTGCGGATGCCTATTGCGCTTACCTCTAGCAGGGTGTACCCCTGCGCCATACATATTTTCATTTTGTGTGCAGGCGCACTCCCTGTTAGAGTCAAACGCCACATGCGTACTTTGCCGTGCAGACACAGCTGAGCTGGTATGCACCTCCCAAGGGCCTTGGATGCGCATACCACACCGGCGTGGAGCGCTGTGTTTGGCTTGCGGAGTGACGTGGGAGTGTCCTCAGCGGTGTATTTGGGGCCTTCAAAGGGGGTTGCAGACAGTGGCCCACCCACAATAGTTGTGGCCCACAAAAGTGCACCCAAACCCAGAATAATGTAAATCCTGGGTGTGGGTCCACTTTGATCTTGTCTCTGTATAACTGTTTATGACATTGTTCTGAGGTCATGTATTTATTTGTTTTTTTTTTATTTGTTTTTTTTTTCCTAGGACTTCTGCCTGGCCGAATACGACTATGCCCGAGGAGCGAAAAAACGCCTTGCCATGGAGGTGAAGGCCACTGTGTCCCGGCGCTTCCAGACCGACCTGACCATCCGGGCCATTCAACAAAAATGGTCTGATTTTAAGCGCCGGGACCCAGAAGGCGTGTACCGCCTATATGATGCCTACGCATCAGGTAAGTTAAAGCTTATGTTCTTTTTTGCCTTTGTGCAGAATCATCTGCTAAGCTGTGTCCTTTTTTGCTCTTTATATTAATTATTTGCTTTCACCCCCTCCACACAGATAAGCGTCCTCCCCTGGGGAAACGTGGGAAGGGATTCCTCCCCCGAACCAGGCAGGCGGACTCGGGGGAGTCATCGGGGGAGGGTCCCTCCCGCGGGTCCTATTTAGAGGACCCAGGGGAGGAAGGGGATGACGCCCCAGAGGAGTGTGCTGCTGGGGGGCAGGCTGGATCAAGCCTCAGCTCCTCACACTCTGAGTCTGAGGACTCTCACCAGGCAAGGGGCCACTCTCAAGCAGGGAGTGAGAGGGAGGAGGGTGGCCCTTTGCCTGGTGGATCTTCTGAGCAGAGTGTGAGGAGCCGAGGCTCCCCGCCTCCTCCTCAGAGCCCTCCCTGGGCTTCAAGTGGCGCTTCATCCCCTGGTGAGTTTACATGTTTTAATTGTTAGTCTGTGACAGGTTTCATCTGACCATTTGTGCTTAGCCCTTGCAATTCCTCTGTAATTTGCAGGGCATCATATAGGCGGCACCTCCATGGATTTTTGGCGTCAAATCCTCCTCGGGCATAGTCGTGGTAAGTGTATGTTGTAAGCTAGTTCATTTTGGAATTTATGTCATTCCTTAAAGTGGACCCACAAACATTGATGATATTGCTTGGATTATGGCGCCTTCCCTGCCCAATCACATCCCTCACCCAGGGCCACCCCCCAACCAAACACCACAAACTACTTCCCTCTTTGGGGGTGGCAGAAGCCATTGTCCCTGCCTCCTGTGTGGCACTCGAGATGTGTGTGCGCCTGCGCTCTGTTTCATACTGGCATGCGCGTGCCCACACACTGGCGGAGTGATGTGCGGAAGGCAGGGGCGGTGGCGGACTAAAATTGTGTTGCTCTGCCAAAGTAGACTAAAACACTGAATATTCACAATCCTGGGTCTTGGACCACTTTTAACAGACACGTTTCCTGGTCCATTGTCTCAGCTGGTTTGCTAATGTACATTAACATCACAAACCACACTACAGTGCTAGCCAACTGGAAACCACCCCTCTGTTTCTGGCCACACCATGATGTGTGCTAGCAATAGTTAATTTACGTGAAGTAGTTAGGGCAAACACATGTTGCACACTGGTAACATTAGCCATTAAATTGGTAATGAGTCATTTACATTGCAATGTAAAGGTTAGTGCCAGATTTTCATAATGGATACATGTGGCAACCATAAACACTTCACATTAACTAATGGACCAGGAATATAGCAAATATCGTTTAACATGTATGTAAATAAGTTTTTGTTTTTGGAGGTAAGACTCAATAACCAGATTGATGTCAAAACTTCGGGTGTCATAGCTCCACTAAATGTTGTTTTGTATTTTGATTTTTTATGGACAGATGTCGCTACGCAGACGGAGGCAGAATTCCTCCTCCCCACACCAGCTCCAGGGACGGCCAGCAGCATGGGCCACCGCCACAGCTGCGATGGAGAGTACATCCAAATTCATTTGGGTAAATACTTTTGAAACATTTCTCTTCTAGTTACATTTGTAGAAATTTGTAATTTACCAATGTGTGAATTTCACACACATCTAGGTTAAATGTGTTTGGACAATAATCCAACATGCCAGTCACCATCCTTGATAGTTGCCTCACATTCTTGTTACGGACACATACGGACTATTTGTGGCGTATAGACAACCAAATGGGGCTGATTAGGTGTTTACCCATAACATTATAGGGCAAACTTCCATCATCCTTAGGCACTGATGTTTGGCTGGGACTAAAGACATAAATGTCCTTACTTGGCCATAAACATTATTACATTTGCAAGAGTTAACCTGGCCCAACACCAAGGGTGTTTAATGTGCATTAAACATTTAATTTGCCAACAACTAACAACTAACACCCCGCGGAACATACGATAAGTGCAGGTACCGCGGGTCCAACCCACCAAGCAAACCCCTAATTATGGGAACTTATCTTCCGCTGGCTCCAGCGCACCACTCCAGACGTGCATTTTTCCCCCCTGGGCCTCTGTGAATGGCCGCCGGGTCCCCATAAGCAGCCAGAGAGTGACATGCGTGAAGAGGCGGCGGAAGAGGAGTGTACATTCCTGTTCCCTGCATAGACGTTAGCGTGCGTTTTTTGTGCCAAGCACGTTGGAGCATGGAGAGGTGAGTGGCTATGGATTACTGTGTGTATACACACATCAGGGGAAAAACAGATCTGTGAGCAACAACAAAGTGGGCCAAAACCCATGATCAATTATATTGTGGGTGTTGGTCCACTTTAAGAGTAAAGGTATGTGGTCCTAACATGTTTTCCAGCCAATATTAAAACTTTAATTTAAAATGTTAGGGGCACATTGTTCACCAATGTTAATGTGAGTGTTAGCAAGTTAGAAACACTGACATTACATTGCTACATCTGTGTATGTTGAGTTCCCAATCAAATTATAATATATTATTTTTAATCACATCTCTACAGCTTGTATACGCCAGCATCGCAGACTGTGGCGGGCCTTCCGACAGATGAAAGGGATGCTGCTGGCCATGAAGAGGCGTCGGAGACGTTAGGGTGGGGGGGATGGCTGCCATGTCCAATGTTATTGGCTTTGTTGGCCTATGTTGGCCGTGTTGGCCCAATTTGTTTAAAGACAATTATATTTACCAATAACTGTGTTGTTCCTTGACCAGCATAGGTTTAGATTTCAAAAAACCATTATGTCTAAAATTAGGCAGCCATTTTGAGCCAGTACATGTTTACACCATAGTAAGCAATGTTAACTAATGTGGCACATAAATGGTGGCATAATATTAGAGATGATTGAGCAAATCATCCATTACTGTGTATTTAGCTTTCACATGTATGGATAAACACAAATTAGAGGTGGTTTTCAAAAATATATTTACATAAATCATAAGAAAAAGGTTTACAAATTAATATTCTTGGCTGGGTGGCCGGGGAGGTTGGGAGTCATTGCTAGGGGCGGTGTTGGGGGACAACAGTGCAGTAAAAAATATAGACTGCTGTTGTATGAGCTGTTGTAGCAACAACAAAGTTTGGTCCTGCCGCTGTATTGCTTCTGCCTGGCGCTGTATTGCTTCTTCCTGGCGCTGTACAGATTGCTCGATAACATTTGCAAGGCGACCAAGGTCCTGGTTCTGTTGTAGGTTTTGCCGTAACTGGTCCACCTGGCGCTGCAGGCCCTCATTTTGTTGCTGACACATCAGCACCTGATTTTCCAACGCCGCAATGCGCTCATTAGTTCCATCACGCGGCTGTTGGCGACTGTAGTCCTCCAGCATCCGGACCCCTAGTTGGTAGAAATCGGCACTGGTTGGTGCCACACCTCCTCTTGCTGTGGTTGGAGGCTAAACAAATAGTAAACCACATTTTAGTCAAACAGAACCAATGCAGTTATGCCCCTCCAAAAAGTTACCATAAACACTCACTATACAACTTACCCTTGTCTGAGCCTCTGAAGCTTGGCCACATGGGACTTGGGAAGAGGTCCCAGCTGGGGGTTCTGGTTCCGCCTCCTGCCAAAACAACAATGAAAGGAAATGTTACATGTTGCTTCTTCCACTACCCACGAATATGCCAATGGGTTTCGAGGTCGTCTACATCAGCCATGTTACCTGCGTGTCCTCCGGCACAGGTAGGCTCGAGGTATCGCTGCCAGAGAGTCGCAATTCAACATCCGAGATGTCGGGCAAGTTGGCATATGCTAAACAGGAAAATCAGGTTAGTAGGTCTGTGGGCCAAACTCTAATGTAACCTGGTTAGGCTATCGAGGCCATACCTCTAAAAAGGAAAAAAATACACACTAGACCAAAGGTCTCTGTTAAACTCAGATTGTTAACATGTATGTTACAGGACTAAGACGCACTAATTTCTGCAAATCTCATCATAAACATTGCTTAAATTAAACATACCCGCAATATCCCAGATGTCTGGAGTGGGGTCCTCACTCGAGCTTGGACCTTGAAAATACATGTGGACACACAAGTTGCCAGAAGCAAGTGGCACAACATTAGAGCCCAAATACAGACTAGAGCAAGGCCAAACCACTTACCCTCATCTCTGGCAGCTGGAACTTGAGGGGCCCTTTCTGGACAGCCACTTCCGATATTCGGGTCAACTAAAAAAAAAAAAAAAAGGCTCTAAATAATCAGCAAACTACTACAGGGAATGTTTGGCTAAAAATATGTCTGCAAATATACATTGCTATAACTCAAATAACTAATAGACTGACCCTGGGGAGGCAACCAGCACTCCCAAGAGGCATCTTCAAGTTTACCAAGCAAACATGTAGCTTAGTAGACTAACCAAATTGAACCAGTGTAACCTAAACAGCAGAAAGGATACATTATGTATTGCTCTACACACCAACAGGGTCCTGTTGACCGGCAACATCGGAAGTGGGGTCCAAAGATGAACCAGTCACTTGGCCTACCAATAAAAAAGACAAATGAGACACATGCACTTGAGTCAAAGTGGATCAAGCAAGGTGAACACATGCACTTACCGACATCCAAAGAGTAGGTGGGATCCGGAGGAGATGCTGGGGCCAAGGGCATGGGAGCTAGGCCAAAATAAAACCAACATTGAGCCATAGCTAATGTGCGTAGCAAAATACAACATGCATTAAGGTGTGTGAGCAGCTCTTTCACTAATATTGACTAATCAAGCCAAGTGTGGCTCACACATTGATATGCCGATATATGGCTACACATCTCTGGCATCCTACATATCTACACATGTTAGGGCCTTGTTAGTTACTTGCTGTGAGTGTTACAGTGGGCGTGCAATTAGGGCGCACGCACATATTATTAATAGTCAACAGGGCAAACCTTTATTGTTTGAGCTGCTCCCACACCCATTTGTTTTGAAAAAAACCAGCAAACAAATTATGGGTAAATACCTTCAATGGCAGACTGGGGTAGCCTTGAGGTTGCTGGAAGGGCAGGAGCTTGGGTGTCCGGAGCCACATCCCGGACAGCAGCATGTGCACCTATGCATAAAGCAACAGACAGAAAAGTTACAAATGTTTGAGCTATAATGTAATACTTCACAGGTCCTACAGTTAGTTGGTCAGAATGTAAAAATGCTAATCACAGACATTAACATTAGGTTATTGTAAAAGCCAGAAAATATGTACCTTCAGCCCAACCGGTGGTGTCATCCCCAGGATCCACACCCTGCAGCCGAGCCAGTGGGATTTTGGCCTTCAGCATCTCCTCATACGGCCTGTAGGTACTCTTTGGAGCCTGGATGAACCCACTGTCCACATCAAGATCGTGATTCATCTTTTTCATAAGGGCCCCTCGCAAAGTGTAGAAGCGTTTCCTGCAGGATGGGCCACTACGTGGGTGTTGAGCTGTGCTACTAAGCTCCACACCAATGGCATCCCACAGTTTGCTTCTTTCTTGTTTGCCTATGGACTTGCTTTGGGAGCCAAAGAGCAGCTCCCATTTCGCAAGTGTCAGGCGCACAAGATGATTATTCTCAGCCAAATTAAATTCAGGCTCCCTCTTGGCACCTGGGCGCTTAGCCTGGGGTGCTGCCCCACCTTCAGGCTGTGCCCTTTTCCGTAAGGGAGGTCTGCGCACAGCACCCACCAAACTCCTACTCGTGCCTGCTGTGGCCGGCAGATGTCCTGTATTTGGCTCCATCCTGTAGCTGCACACACACACAAATCAACACCCCACAAGCACGCATGCACACTACAGAATGGCATCGCAATCTCTTAGGCTTGGGCAGGTTTTATGTGCTCTAACAGCCAATCCAAAAGCAGCCCACTTAATTGATTCACACATACAGCCCAGTTCCTTCTAGGCACACCTCCACTGCACTGACAGAAGCATGTGTGTTAGCCAATTAACTCATTACAGACCTCATTAAACAAACAACACACACCCAAATCCAACAATGGACTGATGTATCTGCAACCCTTGTGACATGTGCTTAGCCTAACGGCTATTTAAAAAAACAACAGCTTCACTTTCATTGGTCCCCACCTGATTTTTGGCCCATGTCCGTTAATGCACGCAAGTTACGGCTCAAGTACGCTAGTAGCGCTACTAGCGTGCGCGTGCGCACTCTGTTTTACGCACACCTGGGTCGGCTAATTGGCGCCCGGAAATAGCAGAGCGACGCAAAAGGCGGCAAAGCGGACCTGTCACTTTAGAAAATGAAGTATAAAAGGAAGGAATGTTCTAGCTTCTGCTATTCTTACACTGTGGCAAAGGCTGTGGTGTGGTGCTGTGCTCGCTTCCCTTAGCTCATTTGAGCCTCTGTCTGGTTTCTGTCCTCACTCTCTGTGGTTTGTTGGGTGATTTCTGACATCAGTGCTGTTTCTTTAGGAGCTTGGTTTGGGTGGCATCTGCAAATATTTGGGTTGATTCAAAGAAACATGTAACAGCTTGGATTTGGCTCACGATCATCCTATTTTTCCCGAACGCTCGTGCGTTCGTATGAACTTGCGAGTGATTCAATAAGCAAATACGTTTCTATCCTAAAATATACGTCCGTTCGTATGGCAGTTCGGGAATCAGACCTATGTCAGTTTCCATCCTGAATTTTCCGTTTCATTTCTCAGGTTGCAACATTGGTTTTGCCCTTTTTCCTTTTTTGTCTGGACGTAAATCCTTCTGATCTTGCGGCTCCGCACTACAAACTTACCTCATTAAAGTGCATTCTAAATATTTGGTCTTTTATTTTTCTTTATTTCATTCATTTTGTAGTAACCAACCATTAATGAATGCATTTGCATAAGTAAATCTTACTTTGTGTAATTTTTAGTTAACTTGCATTTTTTACTTGTGGATTTAATTTTAATATTTATGCTTCAAATGGTACAACTTTAAATTTTTAGTGTGGTTACCCACACCCTCTACATACAGATTGCTCACAAATCTTAAAAAACACCCTGCAACTTCTGCATGTTATGAGCCTAGAAACAGCCAAGATGGCGGCTCAGGTATTATCGGGCAGCCTGCAAACAGAAAGGGCCTTGTGAGTGTGTTGCTCTGGATTCTTTGATTTCTGACCTTTCCATGCCCCCAGCTCTGCTGTGTCTGGGCAAAATACAGCAGTAACCCACATCCAGCACTTTATCCCGCTCTCCTCTCCTCAGTAAGTGTGATGCATCTGACCAAAGATGTGCTTAAATAATTAAACAAAGCAAAGGTAAACAACTACACCAATAAATGCAATCTAAAAATATTATTCTAGTACCTCAATTTTAAAATAAATAACAAAGGACATAAGTTTCTTTAATTAACGCAAATATATTGCAAAATAAAGGTTTACATGCAAAGGACTAATTAGGGTCCACATTAAAATGCTTTTATAAGGCATACATGAATCAGGTATGCATTGCCATACAATTTATGGCCTCGGCCATGCTGATACATGCAGTTCATTGGAGCACAAGACGCGCAGACTCCTCCACTTAGCAAAAAAACCTGTTCACGAACAGCAATCCGGCTGCTAAAAGGTGTCGGCTGTGGCTTTCTTTTAAAATGCGTTTAGAGGTTTCTCTGAATCACACCTAAACACATCCAATTAACCTAAGTTTTACGTTTTGATCGTAAGTTTTAGGATTTGATCCTAAGTTTTACGTTTTGATCCTAAAATTTAGGAACGAACTTCCGCTGATCGTAAGAGCATATACGCATTCGTACGTAGGCTCGTGCGAGTCGGAAATGGCCAAAAAAACAGGAAAAAATGACTAACACCCACCCAAACTTACGATTCTCGATACGAAATCAATTAACTTTTGCTCTTTGAATCGAGGGGATTGTGTAGCATACAGCAAGTGAGGCTTGATTTTGGGGCCTTTTGTGGGCTGTGCAGCAACTCCCCTCTTGGTTGTGCTTAACTTAGAAAGCTGGTTTTCAGCAGGCTGGTGGTTTGGACCACTATAGTTCTGGTTTTGTGGTGAGCTGCATTGTAGCGGGTGTGTGTGTAGTGTGATTGTTTGTGTGTGTGTTGTGTGTTAGTGGTTTTTTTTGTTTATTTTTGTTTTTGTATATATCTTTAGTGTGTGTGATGGATAAGAGGGTGATGTATGGTGTCTGGGTGGATGGATGTATGTGTATGCTGAAAGAGCAGGAGGAAAGGGAGCGGGGTGTTGTGAGGCTTAGGGCACCCCGCTCCTTTGCAATCCGCCTTTCAGTATGGGACTTAAGTGACGAGCAGATCAGGAGCCGCTTCCGTCTGAATCGTGCTGCACTACAGTCCCTATATGATCAGATTAAGACCAAAATCGAGCCATCCACCAAACGCACTCATTCCATTCCAGGCATAGTACGCCTGTGTGCCACTCTTAATGTTTTGGCACGAGGGACCTTCCAGGTAACCTCAGCCCTCCTCAGCGGGATAAGCCAGGCTACTATGAGCCGCATCCTAATCCAGGTAGTCCTGGCAATTTGTGATTTAATCCCAATTTACATCAAGTTTCCTGAGGATGAGGAAGAGGTTGCCAAAATAAAACATGCTTTCTATCTGATGGGAGGGATCCCGAATGTGCTAGGGTGCGTTGATGGTACACATATCCCTTTCCGCCCTCCCCGTGCACAGGAGCTGTCCTACAGAAACAGGAAGCAGTTCCATTCATTTAATATCATGGTGGTCTGTGACCCAGACATGAGGCTGCGGGCGGTGAGATCGGGGTTCCCCGGCTCATGCCACGATTCTTACGTCTTGCAGCGGACAGTCCTGTGCCGGAAGTTTGATAACAACGAAATGCCAGCTGGCTGGCTACTGGGTAATAAATTAACCATGTCTATGTATTTTGCTAATATGTGGCCTAGTAAGGCAATTTTAACCAAACTACCACCAAAAAACATGTACTAGTACTAATTGCTGTCTCTCTCCTTGTGTTTTTTCTACAGCGGACAAGGGATATGGGCAGAGAACGTGGGTCATGACTCCGGTCAGGAACCCACGGACCTCTGCCCATGAACGCTACAATGCAGCGCATCGCAAGACCAGAAGCATTGTGGAAAGAACCATCGGCCTGCTGAAAGCACGCTTTCTCTGTTTGGCACGGCCAGGAGGAGAGATGCTCTACAGCCCACAGAAGGTTTCCAAAATCATCCTTGCCTGCTGTGTGTTACACAATATCTGTATATGCCACCGAATCCAAGCCCCCGAGGAGACAGCACTGGTGCCAGAAATCCCCAACCTGCCCGCAGATAGAAGTGAGGACACCCAGACTGGCGATGAGCTAAGGGAAAGGCTGATCACTTCTTTTTTTGCGGTAAGCTAACTACCCTTCACTCTAATGCAAGTACTGCACTACTGTTTAAATGTATTTGACCTCCCATCCAAAAGAGCAAACAAACGCACTAAGGGGGGTGTAAGATGACCCAAACCACTCTAAGGGGGGGTGTAAGATGACCCAAACCACTCTAAGGGTGGGTGTAAGATGACCAAAACCACTCTAAGGGGGGTTTAAGATGACCCAAACCACTCTAAGGGGGGGTGTAAGATGACCCAAACCACTCTAAGGGGGGGTGTAAGATGACCAAAACCACTCTAAGGGGGGTTTAAGATGACAAAAACCACTCTAAGGGGGGGTGTAAGATGACCCAAACCACTCTAAGGGGGGGTGTAAGATGACCAAAACCACTCTAAGGGGGGGTGTAAGATGACCCAAACCACTCTAAGGGGGGGTGTAAGATGACCCAAACCACTCTAAGGGGGGTTTAAGATGACCCAAACCACTCTAAGGGGGGGTGTAAGATGACCAAAACCACTCTAAGGGGGGTTTAAGATGACAAAAACCACTCTAAGGGGGGGTGTAAGATGACCCAAACCACTCTAAGGGGGGGTGTAAGATGACCCAAACCACTCTAAGGGGGGGTGTAAGATGACCAAAACAACTCTAAGGGGGGGTGTAAGATGACCCAAACCACTCTAAGGGGGGTGTAAGACGCCAATGTTGGTTATCAAGTTATGCATTTTTTTTTAAGAAAACACAAAACAACTATAAAGATATATACTAACTGCACTTTTCAAATTTTTTCAGGCACAAAGAGATGCACCATGATCCCTAAATTCCTTTTCCAACCCTTTCCTGGACTTTACTTTGCTTTTGAATTTCTGTTGGACTTTTCATTTTCTATTTCATTTCTGTTTTATTATTAATTTTTGGTTAGAGTAAAAATAAAAAAAGAATTATATATATACATGTGGCTATGTGTTTAATTCTGTTGTAAGTTTCCTTTTCATTCTAATTCCTATTTTCATTTTCCTTTTTTTTCTCTGTTCTGTTTTTATTTTCCTTTTCTATTTTCCTTTTCTTTCTCTGTTCTGTTTTTATTTTCCTTTTCTTTCTCTGTTCTGTTTTTATTTTCCTTTTCTTTCTCTGTTCTGTTTTTATTTTCCTTTTCTTTCTCTGTTCTGTTTTTATTTTCCTTTTCTTTCTCTGTTCTGTTTTTATTTTCCTTTTCTTTCTCTGTTCTGTTTTTATTTTCCTTTTCTTTCTCTGTTCTGTTTTTATTTTCCTTTTCTTTCTCTGTTCTGTTTTTATTTTCCTTTTCTTTCTCTGTTCTGTTTTTATTTTCCTTTTCTTTCTCTGTTCTGTTTTTATTTTCCTTTTCTTTCTCTGTTCTGTTTTTATTTTCCTTTTCTTTCTCATTGGTGGTTTAATTGTATTTCCTTTTTATGTAACAAATAAAAAAAAAAAAAAATTGTGGCTATGTGTTTAATTATGTTTTATTTTGCATTTATATTCGAAGATCTGGTAGAATTTAATTTCCTTTTCAACACAAAATAAAAAATCTTTAAATTTTTAAACAAATGTGGCAATGTGTTTTATTCAGAAGGTACTGGATGGCCAGGACACAGCAAAGCTAACAGGCGCTGTGTAGAATAGCGTGGTCACACTGACTGACAGCGCCTACAAAGCTGAGGGCCAACATCATATTCAGCAATGTAGGCGTTGTTCGCAACAACGCCAGGTAGCGACTGAGGAGGCCTGCTATAGCGAATCGCTAACGCCCGCGGCTGACGCTAGCGGCGCTCATAGCGCCATACTTCAGTCGCTCATCTGTCGCTACCTGGCGCTATTGATGAATCGGCCTCTTAGAGCTTGATTCATTAAAGGTCGAATTCAAATTTCCGTGTGTTTTTTGAGAAAAGGGTGTAATTTTTTTACGTGAAAATTCCACTCGAGATTCAACAACCTTGAAAGCTGTTTTAATGTGGAGGCTGATTCATTACTAACGCCAGGTATCGGCAGATAAGCGCCTGTATAGCGGCACCGCTAGTAGACGCTGTAAGCAGGTATTGGGCGCTGTAACAGAGGGCCTCAGTCGCTCTAGTAACCTGGCTGGCATTGATGAATGTAATGTATGTTAGGCGCTCTAACACCAGTACAGCGCTGCAGGGAGTGAAAGGTAGCGCCAGCTCAGTGCGACTGGCACTCGACCCTCCGGCGCTCCACACCATATAAATCTAAATCTGGTCGCTATAGCATAGAGCGCCCGACACTGTGTGATTAAAGTCTGTTTTTGAACACATATACACCAGTAACAAAGCGAAAACACATAGAATGACATTGTTTTAACACTGTGACATTAACACTTTAGTGCCAGACCTGTTCAGGCAATTCTGCATAAATATATAAAAAGTCAAAAAAGTTTCTAAAAGTGTTTGTTTGCAGCCAGGAGAGGTCACACAATGATTTGAGCCAAAAAATATAAACAAATGTCAAACACGGTTTTTAAGCACAAGCAAATGAACGGCCATTGAAATGTAAGGGAGAGCGACAGTGAGCGAAAGGTACTACATGGCGCTCCTGAGCCTAGAGCGCCGGCTCTATACGCTGAGCCGCCTGTAATAATACATGTGACGCTACATGGTGCTGCTAGAGTCGCTCACCAGATTTGCTTTCTTAAATGTGGTATTGCGTACAGCGCCCAGCGTTCACCAGGCACTGCTTGCCGCTACGAGGCACTACCTGGCGCTAGAGCTTCATGAATAAACCCCTTAGTTTTTACTTGTTTAATTCGTGAGAGAGAAAAAACACTCAAAAATAATTTGATTTTCGAAAATAATTAATGTGAAATTTTCAATTGCAAAACAATGTGGTATTGCGTACAGCGCCCAGCGTTCACCAGGTGCTGCCTGCCGCTACAGGGCACTACCTGGCACTAGAGCTTCATGAATAAACCCCTTAGTTTTTACTTGTTTAATTCGTGAGAGAGAAAATAACACTCGAAAATAATTTGATTTTTTAAAATAATTAATGTGAAATTTTCAATTGCAAAACAATTCTAGTGATTCAGGTGCCATGGATGGGCTCCACACATGGGTTAAATTCAAGAGTTTCACATGAATCTTTTACAGCAGCTTTCAGGAGGAGAAAAGTTTTCTGACTTCCACCATGAAGCCTTTCTATTCACTGTGCCTGGAAGAAAGCCCCATAGTGCATCATAGGGAGGCCTATGAACATTAAAGTGTGTAAAATGGTGTTTAATATAGGCCCCCCCACAAGCATTTATATGAAATAAATCCTAGTGGCTCACACAGGACAGTGTACATTCCATGGTGAGGAACACAATGGATGAGGCTGAATGTGCTATATGTATGACTGAGTACAGCATGGTTACAACTATCTTAAGGCACCATGAGGAAGACACATGAGCCAATCACAAGCATGAGGACAGTAACATGTTTTATTTACCACATTGCATGCCGCTGTACAGCTTGATAAATGTAAGTGATGTAAACAATACATAATGCCATGACAACATAAATATACCAGACAGATAAATCACCATCCCTAAATATTAAAAAAAAAAACATTTAGGGGTTTATTTAAGAAACGCTAAGGCAATATGAGTGTCAGGTGAGTGTCAGGTCCCAGTGCAAAAGGTGCATTTATCAAGTCAATAATCCAGAGCCCCTGTGATAGTGCCAGGTAGTGCCCCATCTATCATCAGCGCCGGCGATAGGATGACTGGCCAAGACCTGTGAATATGGTGTGGGATCCTGGAAAGGCGAGTATTTGTGGGGGTTACCGGGGTGTTTCACACATCAGAGCATCCCTAATAGGGATGCCCCAGAGGTTGTAAGTTGCCCATCTGTATTTTAAATGATCTTTTAGACCCCATGGTTGCCCACGCCGTGAATCTTCCTATTTAAAGTGGACTAATCTTTACCACAGAAGGCCCTGGAGTCTAAAAGGCTCCCCGTATTCCTGCTGATGTGCGCGCTCCCACACCCATCCATTCAGATAGTCCAGATGCATGGTGGCACACACTCCACAGGGAAACCCACTCCATGTGCAGATGCTGAATCTAAAACAAGAACTTTATGCCTACATTAGTATTCATGGCATAAAGCACTGATTGGATAAACGCATGCACCATGGGAACAGCGAAAAAGTGACTGGAGTGGGAGATCTGGGGGTTTGAAACAGCAGGGCATCAGGATGCCCATAGGGCAAGGGTAGTGAAAATCCTGGTGCTTGGTCCACTTTAAAGTGGAACAAAACCCGCAATGCCCCCTGGATGTACCCCCCCAGAATGCCGCTATTCACACACCTCTTCCTCGTTCTAATGGTGCATGCCTGGGCTTTCGTCCAATGACAGCTGTCTGCCATGACTATATCATTCAGCAGACGGCTCTCATTGCCTTTAATGGGGGGCATGCGCTGATACTCCTGCCTCAGCCTATATGAATGGCTGGGGTGGAAGCAAGCACAGGCCACCGGGGAGATGCACCAGTATGCACTCTCCATTGAAGTCATTGAGAGCCACGGCAGATGCCTCGCATTGGACAAGAGCCTGCGCATGCGTCATTTGAACGAGGCAGAGGTGAGTGAATAGTGGCATTCTGGGGGGGGGGGGGGTTTACACAGCGGGACATCCCAACTCAGGATGCCATGGGGGAAACCCAGTGTATGGCCCTGAAATATTTGAGATTTCAGGTCCAGACCACATTCGTGTTAAAGTGGACCCAAACCCATTTTAGCTGGTTCTGCAGTCTAACAAACTCCTAATCTGGCCAAATCCCTATCCCTGGGCCATCCTGCTGTGTAAAACCATTAGGGATTACCTTTATACTCACCTTGTCTGTGGTCCCACAGCTCAACTCTGGTTTACCACAGTTTATGGCCCTTATTTAACAAGGGATAGCGACAGGTAGCAACTGGTGAACGGCCGGTAATGACGGGCCCCGCCACGAGAACGCCGGCTCCCCACCACAATCACACATTTATCAAGCCGATCCTGCTTAGCGACTGAGATAGCGCCATATAGCGACTCATTCATCATTATTCCAGCCTCAGCCCACAGCGCCAGCGTCCCACCTTGAACAGCGACAGGTATGGCCTCTCGCTACCTGGCGCTCTCCAATGCATTTCAATGGAACAATCTTTAAATATTAATAATTAATTGTTATTAAGGTTTTTTTTTTTTTAAATGTGAAAAATTCTGTGACCACTTCTGCCATGTTAGATATTTTTTTTAAGGGAAAAAAAAAAAAAAAATTTGTGCAGAATTGATATTACAGGTCTGATATTAATGTATTCATATTACAAAATTATTTAAAAAACTTGTTTTTTTTTGTTTCCAAAAATATGGTTGTTTGGGGGTTAAAAAACTACTTTTAACCCATCGCCGCCAGCGCTCTGGGGTTTAAACATGCATTTCACAGCGCGAGAATTTTTTGAGCGTGATTTGTTAATGAATATGGTGGGAGCCGGTCGCTATGGCCAGTCGCTATCATGCGCTCCCATACAGCACGGAACCTGTCAAATAGCGACTCATCACCCAATATTCAACATTACTGCACACCGACTGAGTCGCTATCAACAACTGAACAACGGCCAAGCACAGCGACTACTAGCGGGCGCTGTGAAAAAAACGCTACAGTCGCTCAACTGTCGCTACCTGGCGCTATTACTGAATCGGCCTCCCCATATAAATGCCTACGACGTCGACATGCAAAGCAAGCACACATGGGTTTGCTGTTTGCATTTGCACATTCGTTTGACCAGGTAGTGCACTTCTGCATAGGAAAACACTAATGTTCAAAATAAAAATTATAGCACATAATATAATATATTATAAAAACAATTACTTTAGTTGTTCGTAAAATGTTACTTATTTATATTCTATTGAAATGCAATGACTGTTATTGTCAATAAAGCCAAGTTAAAAGGCCAATAATTACAGTCTAACCTTCTTCTTCTGAAGAATCTGGCAAGCCAAGAAGGTAAATGTAGAATATTTATTGGTCTCTGATATCGGTTTGGATCTACTGAGAATTCCCTCTGATGTGGACAGGTGATTCTCAATAGAGAAAAAAAGAAAGCAAGAAGTCGCCAGGGAAAATGAAAAGATATCACATATGTATGTGAAAAATATTGTCTGTCTGGTTAGAAAATAGAGACATCATTAAGCAGTCCGAAGGGTTTTACACAGTACAAAACACAACAATTTATGAGAACAATAAAACCACATTTGTTTTAGTGGAACTTTTTATTTATCTACACCGTTCACTAGTGTTGGGCAAAACCGAACCACAAAAATTTTTCGTACCGAACTTTGCGTGTTCGGCTTCCCAGACATAGAAAACATAAAAACATATAAGGTTGATGGCAGAAGGTGACCACATGGTCCATCCAGTCTGCCCTTATGTGTATACTGTATGTACTATTTATCTTAGGATAGATGTATGCTTATCCCAGAAACTTGCTGTCGATTTTTCAACTACCGTATTTGCCGGCGTATAAGACGACCCCCCAACATTTCCACTCAAAATACAGAGTTTGTTATATACTCGCCGTATAAGACTACCCCCTCTTCCGCACACCAAATAAAACGTAAAAGAACATCAGATTTTATTTCAACATGTTAATTTATATTCAAATGCTTATGACATGCAGGAAAACTGTCACAAGGCTATATGTTATCAAACCCTTGTGTACACCTGCCAGGGCTGGCTCCGGGTTTTGATGGTCCCTTGGGGCGACAGTGTCACAGTGGGCCCCTTGCAGTGATCATGTCTGTGATTTTCTGCTGTTCTTTTCTAGTGCTCAGAAACCAAATGTTCTTTTCTGGATGTTTAATAGTGATGCAGCAGGACCAGCACCTAGGCAATAGTGGGTGTTGATAATGAGGCATCCCTATTTGGGATTAAACACTTTACCTGTCCTGGGAATCTAAAGCTGCCATGGGAGCTGTGCCCAGTGTATGTGCAGAGCAGGCAACAACACGATGGCTAAAGTTCAAATGCAGCCACCCCCGCTTGCGCATGCACCGTGGGATCACTGGATAGGTAAGTTTATGCAATGATCCAGGGGGGTTGACACAGTTGGGTATCCCAAATCAGGATTTGATCCACTTTGTGCAGCAAAGCATGAGGGTGCAGGTCTGTGGCTGGGAGGGGGATTAAGTGATGGTGCAGGTCAGTGGTATTGGAGGGGATTAGGTGAGGTTGCAAGTCAGTGGCTGGGAAGGGGATTAGGTGAGGGTGCAGATCGGGTGCGGGTCAGTGGCTGGGAAGGGTAGGTGAGGGTGCAGGTCAGTGGCTGGGAAGGGAAGGGTAGGTGAGGGTGCAGGTCAGTGGCTAAGAAGGGAAGGGTAGGTAGGGGTGCAGGTCAGTGGCTGGGAAGGGAAGGGTAGGTGAGGGTGCAGGTCAGTGGCTGGGAAGGGAAGGGTAGGTGAGGGTGCAGGTCAGTAGCTGGCTGACCTCAGCCGGGGTTGCAGCTGTGGCCTGCACATCTGCTATGGGATCACTTAGGGATTCCTTTGGAACACACAGTCTCAAAGACAGGCCTATGTCCTGATTAGGGATGCCCCTGGGATGGGGAAATAGGCCTTCCTGGGAGGCCGACTTTTCTTTTTGGAGCAAAAGTTTCAAAAGACTCTTGGCCTTAGTTATGCCTCCTTACTTTGGCCCTGAGGGAAATGAGTAGGCAGATGAGACTTATGGGACGTTAGATTAACTTTAAAGGTGAAGCACTTGGGGAGGGGCTAGGAGGGGGCTTTAGCATTAAATAAATGACCTGATCATAATCAAATCACTGCATTTGTAACTTACAGCTTTGTGCGATCCTGTCGTCCAGCACTGCTTCCTCCTTGACGCTGCCTGATGATAATGATGAATCACAGCACACTGGCCGCTTTCGTGCTCCATCGCCTGTCTGCAGCCTGTGTGCAGCCAAGCATGACAGCCTTTGCTCCTGCGGCTCCCGGCCCCACTCTGCTCTGTTCTCTCCGCTCCAGCCATCCTCCCCCGTGGCCATTGCCAGTGCACGATGGCCTTGCCGACAGACAGGGAGCGGCTGGTCGAGGTAGCAGGGAGCCAGGTGACAGGAACTAAAAAGTTATCCATATGTTCCTGTGGGGGGCACTAAAAGACAGTGCACAGCTAATTGAGTACTCTGCTGGAAGCGCCCGGACATGACAAAAAATGTAATTCTAGGGCGGCAGTTGCGTTCTGTGAAGCGGCTCGAGGAACACAATGCAGGGGTCCGGACACCTGGTCTAGGCGCTGAGAAGGTGGTTGCCAGTGACGCGCTGCCTCTAGCAACCCGGACTCCTCGCTCACATAGCGAACGTGGCCGGGCCCTGCCTCAGTAGCCCTCCCCCCCAGGGCCCTCGGCAGATGCCCGACCTTCCTGGGTGGTAGCGCCGGCCCTGCGCGCGCCCCTCGAGCCCCTCCCATAATCCGGCCCTGGCTGCGCCCGAGACCAGTGCCTCATTCACCTCATGGCTGCTACGGCTCTGCCCAGGTGCACCCGGCGTATAAGACGACCCCCCTACTTGGAGGCATGTTTTACAGGGGGAAAAAGTCGTCTTATACGCCGACAAATACGGTACCTCTGCTGGAAGTTTGTTCCATCTACTACTCCTTCTGTAAAATAATTCTTCCTAACATTGCTCCTGATTTTCCCTCCAACTAGCCTCAGGTTGTGCCCCCTTTTTCTATCATTAAGTTTCTTCTTCAAAACACCTCCCTTCTAAACCTTATTCAATCCTTTCACATATTTAAAGGTCTCAATTACGTTCCCTCGCTCCCTTCTTTCCTCTAGACCAGCGATACTCAACTGGCGGACCGGGGTCTGAATGCTGACCTCGGCTCCAGATTTCCGTCCACCTGCCCTGACAGCCCTGCACTCAGTTGCTTCTGTGTTGCCATGCTCAGAACTGCCCTCTTGATCGGCGATGTGGTGCTTAGTCTCATCTGTCATGGCTCCCTGGCACTTAGCGTTGCAATATGAAGTACTCCATGGGCGGGAAGGGGCATTGCAAGGCAGACACAAACTTTTTTTTTCGGTCACTTTGCCCCACCCAATCGTTTCCCCCTCCCCATCTCAGCCTCATCCATCCCTGTCCCACCATCTCATCCCCCCAGCTTAGCCCCATCCATTCCTGTCCCCCCAGCTTTGCCTCATCCATCCCCATCATCATCCATTCCTGTCCCCCCCAGCTTTTCCTCATCCATCCCTGTCCCCTCAGCTCTGCTCCATCCATCCCTGTCCCCTCAGCTCTGCCTCATCTAGCCCCATCCATTCCTGACTTCCCTAGTAAACCATAATGGTTTCTTCTTCCTTTTATTCTTGCTAGTTTGTTTCACATATTGTTTAGTTGCCTTTAAGATGGCAGTTTTTAATAGTGACCACTGGGCACTCACTTCTGCTACTCTGTTCCACTCACCTAAGTCCCTTTCTACATAGTCCACCGTTTCCTTAAAGTGTATTTTCCTAAAGTCTAGCACTTTGGTTCTGGTGTGTGATTGCACAATGTCTGTTTTTATCCTGAACCATAAGCATTGATGGTCACTGGACCCCAAATTTTCTTCTACCCCTGCTTCTAGTCCACATCAGGCATGTTGAAGTCACCCATAATTACAATGTCCCCCTTCACTGCCATTTCACTGATTTCATCTATTAACAGGTTATCTAAATCATCAGATTGTCCACGGAGGCCTATATATCACACTAATTCTGACCACAACTCCCTTCTTGGTATCCCAGAGTTTCTAGTTCATCATGTGTATGCTGAATTATTGTTGACATAAATGGCTACTCCACTGCCCTTTTTTTCTAATCTTTCTTTTCTGTACAATGAGTGTCCAGGTATGGCTATCTCCCAGTCATTGTGGTCCATGAACCAAGTCTCTGTTATTGCAACAACATCCAATTCATTAATATCACTTTTGATATCATTAACTTACAGAGCTTGTTGCCTAAGCTGCGAGCATTGGTACACGCCATATGGAGGTTGTTGGTATTACATTTGAGTTTGTTCCTGATCTTTTCCACCTCTATCCTACAATTGACCAGGTTTCCTGGTGCCTGCTTCATCCTAAGAAGTTGGGAACAAAGCATACTTACAAGTTAAATATAGTTTAAATCTCTTCCACTCCCAAGTTCTTCCGCGCCTTTCGGTAAAGGATGTAAACCGTCCCTCTTGTACAGCTCTTTGTATGACCACCTTTTAACATCATGACTAATACATCCAAAGCCTTTGTCTTCACACCACTTACGTAACCACAAATTGAACATGGCGATGTTGAGTGCCTTGTTTTTCCTCATTACAACTGGCAAAACTTCAGAAAATGTGATAGAACGTGTTACTTTGCGAAGTTCCTGACTAAAATTTTGGAAGTCCCTTTGTGCAATAAACAGTTCTTTTGGGATAAATAATGTGTGCCAAGATGTAGCACAATCCCCTCGATTCAAAGAGCAAAAGTTAATTGATTTCGGATCGAGAATCGTAAGTTTGGGTGGGTGTTAGTCATTTTTTCCTGTTTTTTTGGCCATTTACGACTCGCACGAGCCTACGTTCGAATGCGTATATGCTCTTACGATCATCGCAAGTTCGTTCCTAAATTTTAGGATGAAAACGTAAAACTTAGGATCAAATCCTAAAACTTAGGATCAAAACGTAAAACTTAGGATAATCGAATGGGTTTAGGTGTGATTCAGAGAACAGTTTTCAAACCTCTAAATACGTTTTAAAAGAAAGCCACTGCCGACACCTTTTAGCAGTCGGATTGCTGTTCTTGAACAGGTTTTTTGGCTATGTGGAGGAGTCTGCGCGTCTTGAGCTCCAATGAACTGCATGTATCAGCATGGCCGAGGCCATAAATTGTATGGCAATGCATACCTGATTCATGTATGCCTTATAAAAGCATTTTAATGTGGACCTTAATTAGTCCTTTGCATGTAAACCTTTATTTTGCAATCTATTTGCGTTAATTAAAGAAACTTATGTCCTTTGGTATTTATTTTTAAATTGATGTACTAGAATAATATTTTTAGATTGCATTTATTGGTGTAGTTGTTTACCTTTGCTTTGTTTAATTATTTAAGCACATCTTTGGTCAGATGCATCACACTTACCGAGGAGAGGAGAGCGGGATAAAGTGCAGGATGTGGGTTACTGCTGTGGGGGCACGGAAAGGTCAGAAATCAAAGAATGCAGAGCAACACAGTCACAAGGCCCTTTCTGTTTGCAGGCTGCCCGATAATACCTGACCCGCCATCTTGGCTGTTTCTAGGCTCATAACATGCAGAAGTTGCTGGGTGTTTTTTTATATTTGAGAGCAATCTGTATGTAGAGGGTGTGGGTAACCACACACAAAATTTTAAGTTGTACCATTTGAAGCCTAAATATTAAAATTAAATCCACAAGTAAAAAATGCAAGTTAACTAAAAATTAAACAAAGTAAGATTTACTTATGCAAATGCATTCATTAATGGTTGGTTACTACAAAATGAATGAAATAAAGAAAAATAAAAGACCAAATATTTAGAATGCACTTTAATGAGGTAAGTTTGTAGTGCGCAGCCGCAAGATCAGAAGGATTTACGTCCAGACAAAAAAGGAAAAAGGGCAAAACCAATGTTGCAACCTGAGAAATGAAACGGAAAATTCAGGATGGAAACTGACATAGGTCTGATTCCCGAACTGCCATACGAACGGACGTACATTTTAGGATAGAAATGTATTTGCTTATAGAATCACTCGCAAGTTCATACGAACGCACGAGCGCACGGGAAAAATAGGATGATCGGCACCCAAATCCAAGCTGTTACATGTTTCTTTGAATCGACCCTAATGTCTTGCAGCCTTGACAATATTTAGAATGTGTCTCTTATCCTTAATAACAGTGGCACCTGGAAGACGCCTCACCTCCCTTAGCTCATCTTTATCCTGTCCAAAGTCCACACCTCTACTTGTTGAATCACCAACCAGAAAATGCCTTCTACTATTGGTTGGTTTGGTAACTGCATCTTGCTCCCCGTTTGCACTCATTCTATTTAGTCCCTTATTTAGGTCCAAAAACTTACATTGTACAAACAATTAACAAAAAAACACACACAGAGATTATGTCCATAAAGGGTTGATCAAATACATGTATCCATATTAATGTATTCTTATGTCCAGTTCATATATAAAGTCAAATACCATAAAATCCCGCCAATAAGAATCCACTATAAATTAAGACAAATTCATAAAGCAAATAAGCTATAAGAATTAAGTGCTGTGTGCAAAAAATGTATTTATCACAGCAAGGCATATATAAGTCTCTCTGGGAAAATAAAATGCTAGGCCTTGAATAAAATAAAAACATTAGAGGCAACAGGTTTGGTGTGCTAATTATTTGAAGGCTACCAACTAAGCACCGTGTTATGCTAACTTTAGGAGAAAAGAGAAAAAGTTTAAAAAAAGGAAAGAAAAAGTAGGTATTAAAAAATGAAAATGATAGATAAAGAGATTAAGCTTAGTTGCCCCCTTAGATGCTGCTTTAGGGGTGCTTTAAAGGGTACAAAATGATTTTCAATTGCCAGGAGCTTGTAAGGAAGCTTGTGAGGAAAGACATGACTGGAGGACTGACCCATGCTGCTTTGAAACAAATGTAAAGAGCCAGTTGGATCTGCTTGACAGAGGTGCCACCTACTCAGTGACACAGGGTCCTTATAGCTGGGAACTATTTACACACAACCATTATGATGACCAGGGATTGTACCAAAAAACCTACACCTTTTATTAGATTATATTAGATTTATAAAAATACACAGCAATATATGCAAAAATTACCAAATTGTCCCTATCCTAACCTCAACAGCTGGCTACTAATGAACTGGAATGAGAAACCTGAGTATGGACAACTTGCACTGAGTGATCCAGCAGTAGGCATCCAGCAATCAGCATCCAGCCTGAATGGGTCCAAAATGAATATCCCTGCAAGGATGTATCAGTTCAAAGTTTGAACCAACCCCTTGATTCAAAGAGCAAAAGTTAATTGATTTCGGATCGAGAATCGTAAGTTTGGGTGGGTGTTAGTCATTTTTTCCTGTTTTTTTGGCCATTTACGACTCGCACGAGCCTACGTTCGAATGCGTATATGCTCTTACGATCATCGCAAGTTCGTTCCTAAATTTTAGGATGAAAACGTAAAACTTAGGATCAAATCCTAAAACTTAGGATGAAAACGTAAAACTTAGGATAATTGGATGTGTTTAGGTGTGATTCAGAGAACAGTTTTCAAACCTCTAAATACGTTTTAAAAGAAAGCCACTGCCGACACCTTTTAGCAGTCGGATTGCTGTTCTTGAACAGGTTTTTTGACTATGTGGAGGAGTCTGCGCGTCTTGAGCTGCAATGAACTGCATGTATCAGCATGGCCGAGGCCATAAATTGTATGGCAATGCATACCTGATTCATGTATGCCTTATAAAAGCATTTTAATGTGGACCTTAATTAGTCCTTTGCATGTAAACCTTTATTTGGCAATATATTTGCGTTAATTAAAGAAACTTATGTCCTTTGGTATTTATTTTTAAATTGATGTACTAGAATAATATTTTTAGATTGCATTTATTGGTGTAGTTGTTTACCTTTGCTTTGTTTAATTATTTAAGCACATCTTTGGTCAGATGCATCACACTTACTGAGGAGAGGAGAGCGGGATAAAGTGCAGGATGTGGGTTACTGCTGTATTTTGCACAGACACAGCAGAGCTGGGGGCACGGAAAGGTCAGAAATCAAAGAATCCAGAGCAACACAGTCACAAGGCCCTTTCTGTTTGCAGGCTGCCCGATAATACCTGAGCTAGGCTCATAACATGCAGAAGTTGCTGGGTGTTTTTTAATATTTGAGAGCAATCTGTATGTAGAGGGTGTGGGTAACCACACAAAAAATTTAAAGTTGTACCATTTGAAGCATAAAAATTAAAATTAAATCCACAAGTAAAAAATGCAAGTTAACTAAAAATTAAACAAAGTAAGATTTACTTATGCAAATGCATTCATTAATGGTTGGTTACTACAAAATGAATGAAATAAAGAAAAATAAAAGACCAAATATTTAGAATGCACTTTAATGAGGTAAGTTTGTAGTGCGGAGCCGCAAGATCAGAAGGATTTACGTCCAGACAAAAAAGGAAAAAGGGCAAAACCAATGTTGCAACCTGAAAAATGAAATGGAAAATTCAGGATGGAAACTGACATAGGTCTGATTCCCGAACTGCCATACGAACGGACGTATATTTTAGGATAGAAACGTATTTGCTTATAGAATCACTCGCAAGTTCATACGAACGCACGAGCGGACGTGAAAAATAGGATGATCGGCACCCAAATCCAAGCTGTTACATGTTTCTTTGAATCGACCCTCATATCTTCAGAAAGGTTCAGTGTGCAAAGCAAAGCGCTTGGTGGGAGTGTATTCAGCTAGGCTGGATGCTTGCTGCTGCATGACTCATGGTTTGCCGAATTTTTCCAAAAAACCAAAATTGTCCAGAATAGTTTGGGACAAACTTTTGTCTAAAATGCATGAAAAACAATGGCTGATGGCGCTAAAAGTCCTTTATAACTCACTGAAGTCACTCAAGTCTGTATAAAAACATGTTTTTGTGGACTAATTAGAATTTGAATTGGCTGTGGCTAATTAGCATATGAATCACTTGCAGCCACATTAGCATTTCAATAGCCCACGGTTGTCTTTGGTAGTTTAAAGCACATGAAAAATGGGGAGAAGAAATAAGGTTTTTACAAGCGTGGAAAAATTTAGCCATTTTTGGTATCACAGGGGGTAGACCTGCAGTTGTGTAGACCTGGCAGTAGCTGGCAAGCCCTCAAAAATGATCCAATTTTTATGGCAGTAGCAGTGGGATTGGCATCTTGACAACTTAGTTGAAGACCAAACTATGTTTTTTTTGCAAGCCTTGATAAATGTACCCATTTTGTGCATCACAGCATAGACCTGTGGTTGTGTAGACCTAGTAGTAGCAGAGGGTGGCAGCGGAGGTGCTGTTGGTGGTAGTAGTGGCATTAGCAATACTTAAAGACTAGGCAGAGGGACAGGAGACCTGCGGTAGTTGTGTAGGGCTGGTGTTAGTAGATGGCAGTAGAGGTGCTGGTAGTGGTAGCATTAGCAGAGGCACAATTTTTAAAGACCAGAGCAAAGAACAGGAGACCTCTGGTTTTTGTGTAGGCCTTGTGTAGGCCTGGCACTGGCAGTAGCTGACAAGCACTCAAAAAACGATTCCATTTTTAGAGGGGTAGCAACAGAATTGGCTTTCTGGAAATTGAAGAAGGGCATTTTGATTGCCCCATGCAGCTTTGTGATGCCACTCCAGGTGCCTATGTAAAGCCATAGTTCCAAGTCCTAGATTTGTGCCCTGGCTATGGCTAACTTTCTGCTTGCAGATCTGGCACTGTGCTAGGTTTTGTTCTCCAGGGAAGGTACGAAAGAATTGCCACACGGCAGTGTACCGTAAATAAGAAGATCTAGAATGTCCACCACCCCTTAACTTTGCTTCTCCTCTGGCAGGCTTTTTTCTGGAGTCTGCAAAAGCAGCATCAGTGTCGTAGTCACCTGCTCCTGAGCAGACCATACCAGCCCTAGCTCTGTGACGTTTTGCAGATGATCTGGCCCTACTTTGGCTCGTCTTTTTGTTGCTGCCAGTGCCAGAAGTACCCTCCTGCTCTGACGATGTTCCTTCATTGTTGCCTGGTTCCCAGGTCCTGTGCAAAACTACATCCTCCTGATCCCCACCACTTCCCTGTTCTGATGCTTCATCATGGTCTACTTGCCTCCCCATACCACAGCCACCTTCATAACTGTCCATGTCTACCACCACCCCTACTGCCACAGCTATGCATCTCAGACACTGCTTCCACCACCTCCACAACACACTCCAAAGGCTGACTGTCGTCAAACAAATTATCCTCATCACTATCCATAGCAAATGAGCTTCTGACAAAAGCTAGGAGGGGGCAGTAAAGAGACAGATGATGAAAAAGAAAGGCTTCTTTTACTTTGACATGTAGCTGTAGTGGAGGAACAATCCACTGAAAGCTAGCTCAAAGTCATTGCATCAGAGTCTTCCTCCTCATGAAATTAGAGAGAGCGAGTCAACCAGTCCACAATAGATGCATTGTGTGAAATAACAAGCCCATTGGAGGATATGGACAACTCTGGCTTGCTGATGCTGCTCTTACTACCATGTACATTACTGCTGCTGCTACTACTACCACATATATTGCTGCTACTACTAGCAGCAGAGGGCCTAGGCAAATGAATGCTGCCACTACTATGGCTGGGCCTGGGCAAATGGCTGGTGCTACTTTTACTGTGCCTGGGCACATGTCTGATGACCACAGTGTTGGTACTGGCACCAATATCCTTATTCTTAGTG
Organism: Gastrophryne carolinensis; assembly: GCA_027917425.1. Taxonomy (NCBI): domain Eukaryota; kingdom Metazoa; phylum Chordata; class Amphibia; order Anura; family Microhylidae; genus Gastrophryne; species Gastrophryne carolinensis. The sequence goes on along the minus strand of CM051237.1, from coordinate 290,265,377 downwards.
ACAGAAGGAATTGCAGAGATGTTGTTTCCTCTACCCTGTCATTTTTTACCCTTTTTTACCCTGACATTTTACTTAGTATTTAAATTCAAAATGACAAACTTGCACAGCCCAGCTAAAACAGAGATAGTCCCTAAAATATTGCCTGGCAGGTGAAAAATACCATTTTGTGAGTACTCACCTGTAAAATGATTATTACGAGTATGTCACACACCCCACTTCCAAATATTCATGACACTTGGGAACCCGGCCTGTAGAGGGCAATCTTGCAGAGATGACATGGAAAAAGGAGCCCCTCCTGGTCCATAAGTACTGGGTTCCTCCCACTATTCCGCAGTCTTTTTAAAAAGCAGTGAAGAACCAGGAAGAGCAAATTATATTCGATAATTGAAAAATAGTTTGAAAATAATAATCACCATATAAAGGATCCCTTAGAACAAAAACGGGCGGGGGAAGTGGGGTGTGTGACATACTCGTAATAACCATTTTACAGGTGAGTACTCACAAAATGGTATTATTCCTAGTATGTCACACACCCCACTTCCAAATATTAATGACACTTGGGACATCCAATAGCAGTGTCTATAATGGACGGGGATCCCCAAGGAATAATGCATAACTTAAATTACTGCAGCTTGCAGAATTTTGCGGCCAAAAGCAGCATCCGCTGAGGCCCACACATCAACCTTTTAAAACTTAGAAAAAGTATGCACAGAAGACCAAGTCGCAGCCTTGCAAACCTGTTCAACAGAAGCCTGGTGCTGAAAAGCCCAGGAAGCTCCAATAGCACGAGTAGAATGAGCGGTGACACGAAAAGGGGGAACCTTCCCCTTAGCCATATAGGCCCCAATGATGGCCTTACGTATCCACTTACTAAGGGAAGATTTGGCAGGAGCAAAACTCTTCTTGGGCCCAGAAGGCACAACAAAAAAGGCATCCGTCTTGCGGAAGGCCGAAGTAGTAACTAAATAATACTTAACACAACAAACTACATCCAAAGAATGTAAGACCCTTTCCTTGTCGTTACTAGGTTTAGGACACAAGGAAGGAAGAACTATATCCTGATTTTGGTGAAAAGCAGACACCACCTTAGGAAGGAAATCCGGTTTAAAACGGAAAACAACCTTATCTTGATGCCTCTCAAAATAAGGGGCTAGAATAGACAAAGCCGCCAGTTCAGAAACTCGGCGGACAGAAGTAATAGCAACCAAAAAGGCAACCTTCTGAGTAAGAATAGGAAGAGGAATATCCTGCAAAGGCTCAACGGGAGCGGCCTGCATAGCTGAAAGCACTAGGTTAAGGTCCCAAACAGGAAGTATAGGCTTTCTGGGAGGCCGCACATGCACGACTCCTTGGAAAAAAGTCTTAACCAAAGGATGAAGAGCAAACGACCTTTGAAAGAAAATAGCCAAGGCAGAGACTTGCCCTTTCAAAGTACTAATCTGGAATCCCATATCCAGACCTCGTTGCAGATATTCCAGAATTCTAGGAATAGAAAATACTCTACAGGGCAAAGCCCTGGATTCACACCAATCAATATAGGACCTCCAAGTCCCGTAATAAATGACAGAGGAAGACTTCTTCCTAGCTCTAATAAGAGTCTGAATAACCACATCAGAAAGACCTTCTTCTTTCAAGATGGAGACTTCAGCAGCCATGCCGTCAAAGCCAGCGTTTGTAAATTGGGGTAACAAAGTTGACCCTGAGTGATGAGATCTGGAAGAAGAGGCAGATGGAAACGATCCACTGACAGCCTTACGACGTCTGCGTACCACAGACGTCTTGGCCACCTTGGCGCCACCAGAATTGCTGCCGCCTCCTCCAGTGCTAACTTGCGCACCACCTTGCTGATCATGGAGAATGGGGGAAACAGATATAGGAACCCCAGATCCTTCCAGGCCAGAGACATGGCATCCGCTGCCACTGCCAGAGGATCCTGGGATAGAGACACAAAAGCTGTCAGCTTGTGATTGTGGCGAGAAGCAAACAGGTCCAACTGTGGAGTCCCCCACTTGTGACAGAGGAACTGAAAGACCCTTGGATTGAGAGACCTTTCTCCCTGGTGAGAACATCCCCTGCTCAGGGAGTCTGCCTCCACATTCTCTATCCCCGGAATGTATACTGCTGATATGCAGGGAACATTGATCTCTGCCCACTGAAGGATCAGAGACACTTCCCGGAGGGCAACCCAACTGCGAGTCCCTCCCTGGTGATTGATGTATGCAATAGCTGTTCGGTTGTCTGACCGAATCTAAACTGGCAGACCCTGTAAGAAATGGGTCAGTCGAAGTAGAACAAGACGTATGGCCCGAAGCTCTAATACATACATTGGAGAATGAGCCTCCTGAGGCCCCCACAATCCTTGGAACTGATGCTTCTTCCAGAAGCCCCCCAGCCTACCAGGCTGGTATCCGTGGAAACCAGTTCCCAACGCGGAGTCAGAAATGACTTGCCCTTCTGGAGGTTGTGCGATATTAACCACCACTGAAGGGACTGCAAAACGTGGGGAGACAATAGACAAGACTGATTTAATGATAGTGGGCACCTGTCCCACTTTGCCAAGAGGAAGAGCTGAAGTGTCCTTATGTGAAACTGGGCAAACGGGACTGCCTCGATTGCACCTACCATCAATCCCACTAGTCTCATCCCTAGATGGATAGACTGACGAGGGTTGGACAAGAATAGACGAATCAAGTCCTGAATCAGAACCATTCCAGAATCAGGCCCAGGAAGGGAATTTCCCTGGACGGACAGAGAGAGGATTTGGGGTAACTTATTACCCATCCGAACCTCTCTAGCGTAGAGACCACCGTCCTGGTGTCCGACTCTGATTGTTCGAGGGAGGAGGCTGCGATAAGAAGATCGTCCAGAAAAGGCATAATGCGGATTCCCTGGACCCTGAATATAGCCATCACTCCTGCCAGCATCTTGGTAAAGACTCTTGGGGCCGAGGTAAGACCGAATGGCAGGGCCACAAATTGATAATGCTGGTCTTCTATCGAGAACCTGAGAAATCTCTGGTGACCCGGAAAATAGGAATGTGTAAATAAGCATCCTTGATGTCTATGGATGTCATGAAGTCCCCCTGACGGAAAGCATCGATCGTTGACCGCAGAGACTCCATGCGGAATCTTCTGAAACTGATAAATTGATTGAGTCTCCTTAGGTCTAGGATAGGCCGAACAGAGCCGTCCTTGGGTACCGTGAATAGGTTGGAGAAAAACCCCAAACCCCTTTCCGCCAGAGGCACTAAGCAGATGACAGCCATGTTTAACAGATTCGCTACTGCTGCCCGCAGTCCCTGCGCAATTGCCGGATCTGCCGGCATCCGGGACATCAAAAATCTGGGAGTAGGCCGGGACTTGAATTCCAGTTTGTAACCGAAAGAAACTACTTCCAGAACCCAATTTTTCTCCAAATAGGCGCAATCCCACAAACGGAAGCGCTGTAAGCGATTTCTTGGCTACAACATCCGCCACCCACTGCCGCCTACACATCAAGGCAGAGGTTCTGCTGCACATGAGCAGAGTATCATCTAAAGTAGAAAGTACAAAAGATGCAAACATCTCACAACGCTTAAGAGCGGCGTACTCATCAGAGGCCGGATCAAGCCCTGAGTTATTCATTAGGTCTCTCACAACAGACCTAATAGCCACCGACATAAGCGCCGAAGCGCCAACAGGCCGCAAGGCCGAGCCTACACTGGAAAAAGCGTGGCACGCCATTTGATCAATACGTTTGTCCTCTCCATCCTTGAGTGTAGTGGAGTCAGGAAGTACAGGGGCATCCACCTCAGGAGTTGATGACCAACGTTTAACCGTATCAGCTGGAAAGGGATATTTTTTGTCCCAGCCCAAGGAAATGCCATGAAGCCGCGCAGGCTTCTCCCATTCTTTAAAAATAATATAATCAAAATGCTTTTGACTTGGAAATTCCAAACGAGGTTTAGAGGCTCCAAAGAATTCCCCTCTCGAGAGGGACTACTTCAGGAGGAGTAATAACAAAAACCTCAAATAACTGGGCAAGAGCTTTTGGGGTAACCACAACACTCTCTTTACCCTGCTCACTTTCAGTACCAACAAATTGCTGTTCGTCAGAAACATCTGAATCCTCATATAATTCCCCTTCTTCTAACTGAGAGGGGTCAGACCAATCAAGCAATTCGCAATTGTCCAACTCACTTGCCAAGACGGCATGAGTCAAATGCTTTATTTTAGCTGAGGCCTTCTTAGCCACAGAGGTAGACATAAATCCTTCATGATGAGCCAATCTGGCACATAAATCAGAATGCGACTCACCACCCATGACAATATCACTGGGGGTACGGACAAGACACGGCGGAGTAGGAGAAGAGGCAGTAGCCGCAGACCCTGAAGCCTGGACCCCAGTTTGCTGCATAATGGTTAATTGCGTACAAGGGACACAAGAACTGCGTTATCCCAAACAAGGGATGCCCCACATCCAAAACATTGCCGAGTCTGTGCCAAGGGAATTGCAAGCCCATTAATCTGAAATGCCTCCATATGATGCTTAGTATTATACCTATAATTGATTATAGTCACCAAGTATATCTGGGTTTTACGCAATTGCTACCCGGGATGCCCCTTCAAGTCCCAAGTGGGAGGTTTTTTTTATTTTTAGCCGAGGCCTTTCTGGCCACAGAGCTAGAAATAACTTTCTGAATATTAGCCATCTGGCACACATATCAGACTGCGACTCCCCAACTGTGACAACATCATCTGGGGTACGCATAAGGCAGGGTGGGGTAGGAGAAAAGGCCAGGGCCACAGACCCAGAGGCCTGGGCCCCCAACTGCTGCATTATGGCCTGCTGAGCACAAGGTATGCAACCAAGTGCATTATCCCCCACAAGGGATACCCCACAATCCACACACTGCCGGGATTGCCCCGAGGGGAGCCTAAGCCCGGTATCCTGGGAAGCCTCCATATGGTGATCTTTAAGGTAGTCGCAATGACCAGAGGGAATTACGCTGTTAAAGCTACCCGGGATGCCCCAAGTGGGAGGATTTTTTTTTTTTTTTTAAATCCTTTAGTACTATTTAAGGGCAGGCTAGATGGAGCATAAGGTCTCCTTCTGCCGTCAACCTTCTATGTTTCTATGTTGTTGGTCTTTAACACATAGAGCCAGGTAACATGAATCCAGGTCCACCTTAAAGTGGAACACAAAACCTGAACATAAGGGCAGGAGGACATAAGCCAAACATACACATCACTCAAAACCAATACATATATCTGTGTATCTATAAGACATATTTTCTTCAGTAGTCAAAACCCAGCATATCCAGAGTCAAGGCTCCAAAGAAGGCTGGACAACAGGCCAGCTGCTCCAGCCACAATTAAGGGCTTTAGCAGCAGTTAGGCTTGCACACAAGCGTAGGTGAGGCAGCTCGGCACAGGGGAGTGTTTACAAAGAAACTCCAGCCTGTGCAATCAAAGTGTTGTCTCTCTAGACAGAGCTGGAGCTAGCTACTGAAAAATACCATTGAGTGAATAACCAGCTGAAAATCAACAATGGCCGAATTTGAAGATTACACCATCTATTTTAAAAGCAAAGACTTGCCACAAGCTGAGCTTCCTGCGATACTTGTGCTGTTGAACAGTGCTAAAACACACACAGACACACACACAGACACACACACAGACACACACACAGACACACACACACACACACACACACACACACACTTTTCCCATGTGATTTTTAAGCTTTATTATGGGAGAAAGGCCACCCCCCCTCCTCCCCCCAAGGGGCACGGAGAGACACTGCAGGGGGGGGGGGACCCACACCAATAGGTGAAAGGGCAAGAGGGACAGGGCATCCCAAGCCGGGGATCACCAACCCGGACACCGCCTACCCACATTTGGGTCTCACGGAGGAGTAAAACTCCTGTATACACCAGAAGGTTTATGTATCTACCTTTGCCTGAACCATACAGCCAGGGCTGGGAGGCATACAATATAACCAAACAGGTTTAAAGAGTATCAGACAGAAATAGAGAAAAAAAGGGCCCGGGAGAGTCATCTGAATGCTTCGCTGACTGCAGAGATGAAAAGACTGAGGAATAGTGGGAGGAACCCAGTACTTATGGACCAGGAGGGGCTCCTTTTTCCATGTCATCTCTGCAAGATCGCCCTCTACAGGCCGGGTTCCCAAGTGTCATGAATATTTGGAAGTGGGGTGTGTGACATACTAGAAATAAGATTGTTTTTGTTAAAAACTGTTTTAAACACTGTGTACCTCAAGTTCCCCAATGCAGTGACAGGGGGCAGCTAAACCAGACAGATGTGGCCAAAAAATAAAAAAAACCCTTACTGAAGTTTTCAGACTTTACAGGGTGGACTACAATGACCAGCAGATCCCAGAGCAGGCAGATGCAACACCCCCCCCCCCCCCCCTGCGTCCCACAGTGCCCACTTTTTTCCTGTCCCTTCTTTTCTCCTATGCTGTGGTTCAAAATGCCCTAAACTGTGTCTAAACTGTCCCTGCTCTAAAGTCAGTTCTCTCTCTCTGCAACAGCCAGCTCGATAATGGTGGATAGTCGGCGCATCACATTTCTATCTCCTGCAATATCGCCTCCTGACTGGCCCAGCTACCCTGACCTATTAAATTGAACCTTCATTATCATTTTATGAAAAGCCCAAACCCTTAAAAAACTATTCCCCAGCATCTAAACTGTATATATTTACAGTTTTTAATCACTTACATTTTATTATTTCCCCCACTGGGCTGCATCTCTTTTCAGGACTCTAGGATACAGGCGCAGCCATCTTGTCTCAGTAGCAAAGTGCAGAGGGGCACTGTGCTTTATAGCTGTGCTTTGCATAGACAGATCAGAGCTGGGGTCAGGAAAAGGTCAGCAATCCCAGAATGCAGGACGGCACAGCCAGAAGACACTTCCTGTTTGCAGGCAGCCTGAGACTCCATGGGCAGACATCCTGGCTGTTTAGAGGCTCAGAAAATGCAGTAAATGCAGGTAGGATGATTTTTAATGTGGGCAATCTGTATGTACCGGGTGGGGGAAACATACGATAGGCTCTTATTCAGGGTGAAGGTCCGGTTTAAGCTGTGTCCATGTCAATCTGTCTCTCTACTTCTCCTGGCTGGCCATGACCTGTGGGTTGGGGCTGTTGGAATCCCGGCAGGGTCGCTTTTGGTGTTTCGCCGCAAACCACATGAAGTTCGGGTTTGCGGCGAACCAAACTTTTCCTGAAATTCGTGTCAAACTGGATTCTACTGGTTCAGTTTACTCCTCTCTATAGTTGGGAAAAGGAAAAAAATCATTATAAAAATTATTACATAAAATTTTCATGGTGCTGAATCAGCCTTGTGTGTGAGTGTGTTTTTGAGGTGTGCTGACATTTTTGGCCATATTTAATGAGTTGGCATTAGGATAGAGACATTTTTGTAATTATTGCATTTATTGCTTTTTTTTATACATCAATAAAGTGCATATTTTTTTTGTAGAGACCCTGGTCATGATAACCATTAGGTTTTGGGAGCATGAGCAGCTCTGGAAGTGGAGATGGGATATCAAGAGCTGTCTGGAGCTGGTGCTAGGCTACCTGCCGCTCCCAACATGTTCTAGTATCAGGAAATGCAGCAAATATGGCTCAACCAAAGAAACAATTGGCCACAAAAGTTTACAGAGCAGTGCCAATAAGCAAATGATCCAGCTCCAGGTGAAAACAAGCTCACTTTAGGGAAAAAGTTCGATTTCCACCTGGTGCGAAATCACCCCAAAGGAATACATTGAAGGTGAATGGCAGTTTTACAGATAAGTAGTGTACTTTTTTCACCTGATGCTAAATCACCTTTTATTCAGCACCAGGTGTAAAAAGTATGGTACCTATCTTGGCGAGAAATCTACCGTTTACTTTCATTGTATTTCTTGGAGGTGATTCAGCACCAGAAAGAAATAGAACATTTCTAACTTTTTTCACCAAGAGTAACCTTTTTCATCTGGTGCTGAATGGACCCCTAAATGTTGAAGAATGTCAGAATTAGTGATTGGTTAGACAGAGGTCTATCAGACAGTCCCCTGTATCCAGCATTGGGTAATCCTAAATGACAAATACTATTAAAGTGGAAGTATGGTCAAAACAACTGACTCGCCACCCCCTGGTGCCTTATTCAAGTCACTCGAGCTCAGGGCAGCAGCTGGTAACCCAGAAGCGATGCTACACAAGGAGGTTTCCAGCAGGGTATCAGGTATCCGGTGCTGTTGCTTGTTCTTTTTCTGACCCCCAATTAGGCTACCCGCACCGCACACCAGGTATAGGAGCTGGAGACTGAAGTAGTCAGTGGCATAAGTCCCGGGTAAAGCTACTGGCTGGCAAAAGCTAGCTTGTCAAGCAGTTTGTTTAAATTAGACTTCTGGGTCCGGGATTTAGGAGTGGCTGTAGAGTTTGGGTGGGATAGATACTGCCGTAGTCCAGTCCAGGATTCACAAGTGCACCTTAGTTGATATTAAGGGAAAAGCTGCTGGATGTCAGAAAGATAAAAGAGATGTGAACTGAGCAGCAGGAGGGAGCTAAACCCAATGGAAAGAGACAGCATCTGCCTAAATGCCTGTTACTGGGTGAGCTCTGGAATTAGGTGTTTGACTTTTGTTTTTGCTGAAGAAAGCATTATTTGTTTGATGGACTTTTGATGCAATGCTTATCTGGAACTGGACTGTCCCTGAAAAAAAAAAATCCTGTGTTTGCACAAGAACTCTGCCAGTGCCTGCCTGGTTTATGCTAGTCGGCCCACAATGGCTAGAGGATAACTTCTCAAGTCCCAGTATAAGAGTCCTGGACCAGCCACCGAAGCAGTCAAGCTCGAGAAGAAGGAAGCTGTCCAGCACTGGACAGGAAAAAGATGCTAGTAGGTAAGTTTAAATTAATTTAGAATGTATTACATTATTTTTTAAACCTTCTGCCCACACCCAAACCAGGGAAAAGCAGGATGAGCATGGTACCCCTTGACATGGGTCTAGTGTTTTTCCGGGTGGTAGGGGGCAGGCATCCCTTCAAGAGCACTGCACCTGTGCTGAAAGGCATAGGGTTATGCCTCAGGCTGGGACCCAGCCACTTAATGAGCCCTGTTCATACCTTCATACCAGCCCCTATGCCTGGTGTGCCAGGCTGGTGGACTAAGAGGAAGAGGAACACACTCTTTTATAGTAACAAAATATGTGTCAATAATTTCTCACCGATCCTTCACTTTCCAGCTTTGGCTGGACTGGACCAAGTGGGTGGGGTCAGGGTCAAACTTAACACAGACCAGGATCCAGTGCTCATCACAAGTTAGAGTCATCTATCTACAGACTACTACTCACTGTGTGCAAGAGTTGACTGAAATGGTGGAAAATACCACTAGACAAAGAGTCTCCAATCTTTAAGCACCAAGAGTTGGTAGGGAGCACAACAGAATGGATGTGCTTGATGTCATGTGTGTTGGGTGTAGGCACCTTTTGGTGGGGGGGGGGGGGGGGGGGGGCGGGGCTAGGATTTAGCAGGCAGCTCTGCGTTATATGAATATTGTAGATTTGAGTGGTTGGTCATTCTAGTTGTTACAGTTATCAATTAATAGACTTTTGCTTTTTTTATTAACTTGTCTTTATTGTAGCCTTTGTAAGTTTTTGGCTACAGCTGTATAATATGGTTTTGCTATTTCCTGGTGGTATTTTTATTTATTAATATTCATTTTTTTATCTGTCGGTGTGGAAAATCTGGTGCCTATGCCTATGCAACAGGTACAGAACCTGTTAAAGTAAATGTATAAAAATGTATAATCATAGAAACATAGAAACATAGAAGATTGACGGCAGAAGGAGACCATACGGTCCATCTAGTCTGCCCTTATGTGTATACTGTATGTACTCTTTATCTTAGGATAGATGTGTGCTTATCCCAGGCATGTTTAAATTCAGTGACTGTTGATTTTTCAACTACCTCTGCTGAAAGTTTGTTCCAAGCATCTACTACTCTTTCTGTAAAATAATATTTTCTAACATTGCTCCTGATCTTCCCTCCAACTAGCTTCAGGTTGTGCCCCCTTGTTCTATCATTAAGTTTCTTCTTAAAAACACTTCCCCCCTGAACCTTATTCAATCCTTTCACATATTTAAAGGTCCCAATCATGTCCCCCATGATCATGGCTAAAATTTGACTAGGTAAGACTTATAGATATCAGATTTCTGTAAACATTAGCTAATCTGCTTAGTAAAATTATCTACTTTCTGCTCCAGTAAAATGATTGTCACCAATTAGTGTCTAGATTTTCTAGAGGACTGCCCCTTAAAAAGGTGTCTACAAATCTTAAAGAGGACCAAAACCCAGGCCCGACGACCTGGACCTCTTGATTCCCTTTGATTCCCTACCCCCAGAGCAGCCAGATTCGGGATGCCCCACTGTGTGAAACCCCCAAGGTTACCCAGTAAACTCACCTTCTCCCCGATACAACATTGCATGCGTGAGCAACTAAACAGGCATTTAGTTAATGGCCGGCACAGGCACGCTCCCTGTTAGAGGGTAGCAGGGATGCGGGCACTGCCATGTTTGGCTACACACTGGAGCCGAGTCCTTAGATGAGCCTAGACGAGTTCACGTCTGCGCAGTCAAGCGCGCTGATTGGACCGGATGCCGCACATGCCTCATAAAACCAGGGAAATGTGAGTTGGATTAGGCGACCAGGGGGGTTCACAGTCCTAACTTTAATTTATGAGACACTTAAAAAGCTGTCTACACACCGCCACATTACCTCTGGTACAAAACAAGGTGAGATGAAAAAAATGACACCTTCCTTACGCACTGCTTTTTACGCTAATTATATGTTAAACCAAGAGATGCTTAAACACCTATTAACACCTTAGTCAAAGGGTTATCAGTGGAGAAGAACATTTCACAGTTTATTTCACAGGATATTGTTTGTGTGAAGTGGATACCTTTGGGTCTCATTAGGACTACTTATACTCTTCAAGGCATCAGATTATTATGTTGTAATTTCTTGGACTGACAATTAATATGGGCTTTAATGACTCCATGGAGTGAAGGTCAACTAAAATGTTAGAAAACAAGGGTTACCAAGGCGCTTGCAAATACCATTTGTTTGGCAAAACGTTCCCACTGTACATTTAGGCACCCCATTCATATACAAGCATGCCTAATCTTATATACAGGATTTATTTAAGCTAAGCATAAATTATTTCAATATTGTTCAATGTAAATCCACATAACCTAAACTATGATAATGGTAATAACTAATAAGTGTTTTAGAAGTGTTGTAGAAGATCAGGCTCGGCTGGTTAGTGCGAATCTTGAACAAAGGTTTGGTTCAGGTACCCAAACTTGACCTGAACCCAAACCCAACTGAAGTCAATAGGGACTCAATCTCAAACAAAAATGGCTCCAAAATGGGGGTAGTAAGGGGTAGAGGGCTGCAAATAGGAGGTGTTAACATCATGGCTATTGCCCTGCACAATATGGGGTAGGGACAGTACCATTATGATGTTTCCTTTATTAAAAAATGAAGAAGAACCCACATAACACTATTTCAGGCTATGTGAAAGAATCCTCCCATCACCCCATAGCAGATTGTGTGACAGAGCCCCCCATCACCCCATAGCAGACTGTGTGACAGAATATCTCCTATCGTCCCCATAACAGAATGTGTGGCAGAGCCTCCCCATCACCCCATAGCAGACAGTGTGACAGAATCCCTCCCCATATCACCCCCATAGCAGACAGAATCCCCCCCCCCACATGTTTTGCTCACTGGCCACAAGGTGGGCGATGTAGTCAGCAGGAGCTTGCGTCCGTCCCCGTTGCATCTTGGCCCCGTGTATACCACACCTTTCCTGATGGTTGGGGGCAGGTCTGGCTGGGGTACAGACAGGGCGGGGGTGGGAGGCAGCGAAGTGGCCTGCTGGCCGACCTGATTAGCTGAGGGGAGGGCTTCTGGCTGAAGTCTGTGTTCAGTTTCAGGTTCACCCAACACTTAAAATAATAAATAGCAAACTTGGAATCTAAGGCCCTCTCCTGCAGTAAGTGGACATTAGGATGGTAGCAAAATCTAATTATTGCTAAAGGCTGAAGCCACTTTAGCACTCAACAGACAAAAGACTCTTATGGATGGGGCTACCTTCTTACTTTATTGAGATGCAAATACAGAGCCTTTAAAAAGTATTCATACCCCTTTTCACATTTTCAGCATGGTTTTATGTTGCTGTTTATTCACTAATGTTCTCCAACAACTCTCTAAGGTTTTCATTAAAAAATCTGTACATAAACTGAGAAAAATGTTATACAGATAGACTCTATTTACTAGTTAGGTGACTTCCGAAGGCATGCGATTGGTCAAACTTGATTTTATTTAGGGGTATCAGATTACAGGGGACTGAATATATTTGCACATCACACTTTTCAGTTTTTTTTTTATTTGGAAAAATATGTTCAAATATGATCATTTTACACTTCACAAATACCTGCTACTGTGTGTTGCTCTATCACCTCAAATCACAATACAATATATTTATGCAGTATATAATTATATACTAAAGGAAGCTACTATCTACAGAGCGTCCCCCCCCCCCCCCCCCCCACGCCACAGTGAACCCTAACCCACACTTATGAGAGAAACTCAATGACTTTTATCTCTGCTACTTACAGGAATGCCTCCTTCAAGACTCTTACCAGACACAATGGGCAGCCAACTCACAGTTAGTGAAATGGCTTCTACTTCCAGGCTTAAAGAAATAAAAGCTCCAGGCCCAGATTATATATTACCCTTATGTCTCAAGGTATGTGCCGAACAACTCGCATCAACTCTAACTAACTTGTGTGCAGTACCCAAATGCTTAAAAGGCCAATCATCCTACCTATTCCAAAACAGACATCTGCCACAACCCTCAATGACTTCAGACCTGTAGCCTTAACACCGGCACCATTGCATAGAAGGTTTTGAGAAACTGGTATTGTCTTACCGCAAGAACATGATCGAGAGTCACTGGGATCCTCTCCAGTTTGTGTACAAGGCCAACAGGTCTGCTGCAGATGTGGTGAACCTAACCCTCAAGTATGCCCTGGACCACCTAGAACAACCAGGGTTATATGTCGGAGCATTATTTGTCAATTTAATCTCGGCGTTCAACAATATTGACCCAAACATCCTGTATAACTTTCTTGTTGACAGAACCCAATGTATCAGGGTAGGTACCCTTAAGTCCAGTGCTAGAACCACCAGAAGACATCAACTGACTAAACCTGTATTGCACATATTCAGCTTCACTCTATTATTTATTTTTCCATGTCTGTATTAGCCACCATGTAAATGACATTTTCATTCACATGCATATTCCATTAAAGCCAGTTCCTGTTATACCACACATGTCTCTCTGGATTTGACTCCACTGCACCCAGCAACCACACTCTGCAACATTTGAGAAAAAAGTAGAAAAAGTAGAAAAGACGTCTCGCTAGGTTTGTAGGTCGTTAATATCTATATGGAAGAGGATGCACAAACGGATAAAAGATAGCAAAAAGGAAAAAAACATCTGGATGCCAGCTGTCAATTAGATCTTAAATATTTTCAGCCAAAAGGACCTCTGAAATATTATAGACTTCTGCTGTGATTAACAGGTGTTCATATCTAACTTTGAATTCACACATCGTGAGGGGTTTCATACATATCATATATATTATTAGTTTCTACATTGGTGGATTAGGCCGGAAAGCTTAATATAGTATATTTAATTTTGAACCCACAAATTGTGATGGGTGAGCCATATTCTATTTGCATAATAACCAGGGATCTTATTTGAGACCCGATATGCATAACATCATCTTTGTTTTGACTATAATATGGATTAATACCCCCATTCGTGTTTTAGCCTGATATTTAAATACCAAGTTAAATGAGCTGCTTCATATGTATATTTTTGTATTACCCACTTGTCATCTGCCATTATGAGACGTAAGAAGTAAAAGATTCTAATGTCAAAAATACCATTTTGAGAATACTCACCTGTAAAATGGGTATTATAAGTATGTCACACACCCCACTTCAGATAGTCTTACACTTGGGTTATACCGACCTGTAGATGGCGATCTTGCAGAGATGTCAATAAAAAAAGGAAGGCCCTCCCAGTCCATAAATACCTGGTACCTCCCACTCATTCCCCAGTATTAGAACAGCAGTAAGGAAACAAAGGGACCAGGAAGAGCCAAAATAACCAGTAGCAGTAAAAAGGTTCACCATATAAAGGATCCAGAATACCAAAGGGCGGGGTGAAGCGGGGTGTGTGACATACTTATAATACCCATTTTACAGGTGAGTATTCACAAAATGGTATTATTCTAAGTATGTCACACTCCCCGCTTCAGATAGTTATTACACTTGGGATATCCAATAGCAGTGTCCATAAAGGGCGGGGATCCAAAACAAGACAACAATGCACAAACTTAAGCCACTGCAGCTTGCAGAACTTTGCGGCCAAAAACAGCATCCGCTGAGGCCCGCACATCAACCTTGTAAAACTTGGAAAAAGTGTGAACGGAAGACCAAGTAGCAGCCTTACAAACTTGCTCAACAGAGGCATGATGCTGGAAGGCCCAGGACGCCCCAACGGCACCAGTAGAATGAGCAGTAACACGAAAAGGGGGAACCTTCCCCTTGGCAGAATAGGCCCCAACAATGGCCTGGCGAATCCATTTACTAATGGAAAACTTGGCGGGAGCCAAACCCTTCCTAGGCCCGGAGGGCACCACAAAAAGGGCGTCAGTCCTACGAAAAGAAGAAGTAGCCACCAAATAGTACTTCACACAGTGAACCACATCCAGAAAATGCGGGAGGGTAGAACAATGTCCTGATTAAGATGGAAGGCAGAAACCACCTTAGGAAGGAAATCTGGCTTGAAGCGGAAAACAACCTTGTCCTGATGCCTCTCAAAGTAAGGAGCCTTAATGGACAAAGCCGCCAACTCCGATACACGCCGAACGGAAGTGATGGCAACCAGAAATGCAACCTTCTGAGTAAGCGTAGAAAGAGCAATATCCTGCAAAGGTTCAAAAGGAGGACCTTGACAGGCAGAAAGAACCAAATTCAAATCCCAAACTGGGAGCAAAGGCTTCCTAGGAGGCCGCACATGCGTAACCCCCTGGAAAAAAGTCTTAACCAGGGGGTGAAGAGCAAAAGACTTTTGAAAGAAAACTGCCAGGGCAGAAACATGCCCTTTCAGCGTACTAAGCTGCAAACCCAGGTCCAGACCATGTTGCGGAAATTCCAAAACCCTAGGGATAAAAAACACCCTGCAAGGCAAGGACCTCACACCAATCAATATAAGACCTCCAAATCCTATAGTAGATGGCAGAGGAAGACTTCTTTCTAGCCCTAACCAGAGTCTGAATGACAGCATCAGAAAGACCTTCCTCCTTCAAGATGAAGGTTTCAGCAGCCACGCCGTCAAAGCCAGCGTTGGTAAATTGGGGTAGAGCAGTGGACCCTGAGTGAGCAGATCCGGCAGAAGGGGCAGATCTAACTGATCCGCTCCCAACCTGCCAACCGCTCCCTCTTGAGAAAGGCCAGAGTAGCCGAAACGTCGAGGGTATTACTTCCACCTGCGCCTGCCTGTAAGACTTTACCTCTGTGTTAATCGCATTACTATCTATTGTTGTTTGTATTGCCCATGAAGAAAGGTTTTGGGACTGTTGAGGAGCAGTGGCTCTCCTCTAACCGCCATCTTGGGCACACATTACCTATCTGGTGACCTACATTGATTACTGTATATAGTCTATTATCCAATATTCTTTATCTATGTGTACAGGAGCGCCATCTAGCGGTCACTTTAAGGGGCTGCAACCCCACTCTACTGTATATCTATATACTGCTTGATATTTTGCAATGTTATTTTGTACAGCACTTGTGATCCCTTTCCTCAATTAAAATCCCTTACTTTTTTGCAATTCAAATTGTGGTAGTTCGCCTTCTTCAAATCCACTTTATACTCCGCTGCCAACCTTACCACGTCTGTGAACCAAACCTGTCTTGGCCATCTTGGAGCCACCAGGATTGCTGACGCGCCCTCTAGGGCCAGCTTGCGCACCACTCTGCCCACCATGGGAAACGGAGGGAACAGGTACAGAAACCCCAGATCCCTCCAGTTCAGAGACATCGGATCCCGCGAGAGACACAAACCCCGGAAGCTTGTGATTGTGACGAGAGGCAAAGAGGTCCACCTCCGGAGTCCCCCACCGGTGGCAAAGCGACTGAGACACCTTGGGGCTGAGCGACCATTCCCCCTGGTGAGATGAGTACCTGCTCAGGGAGTCCACCTCCGTGTTCTCCACTCCCGGAATGTACATTGCCGAGATGCATGGGACATTGCTCTCTGCCCAAGCCAGGATCAAAGACACTTCCCTGAGGGCACGCCTGCTGCGAGTCCCTCCCTGGTGATTGATGTAGGCGACCACCGTCCGATTGTCCGACCGAACTTGAACCGGTAAGCCCTGTAACTGATGAGTCAAGTGAGCCAGAACCAACCTGATGGCTCTCAGCTCCAGAACATTGATGGGATCGTGAGCCTCCTGAGGCCCCCACAGTCCCTGAAACTGAAGATCCGTCCAAAATCCCCCCCAACCTGACAGGCTGGCATCCGTGGTGACCGTCTCCCAACGAGGGGTCAGAAAGGATCTGCCCCTCATCAGATTGCTCGGTTCCAGCCACCACCGAAGGGAATGCCGAATCCGGGGGGACATCAGTAAAGACTGATCCAATGACAGCAGGGACCCGTCCCAGGCTGCCAAGAGATGGAGCTGGAGCATCCTTGTGTGAAACTGGGCAAAGGGAACCGCCTCGAACGAAGCCACCATCAATCCCACCAGTCGCATCCCCAGCCAGATGGACGGGCGAGGGATGAATAGGAGAAGCTGAGTCAATTCCTGAATCAAACGAACCTTGGGCCGGGGGAGGAACACCCTGGACTGTGAAGTATCCAGAGACATTCCCAGGAACGCCACCACCCTGGACGGAGAGAGGCAGGATTTGGGATAGTTGATCACCCAGCCCGAATCTCTCCAGGGTGTCTACCACAGTCCTGGTATCTAGCTCCGCCTGACTGAGAGCACCTTGGTGAAAACCCTTGGAGCCAAGGTAAGGCCAAACGGAAGGGCCACAAACTGAAAATGCCGATCTTCCACCACGAACCCGAGAAATCTCTGATGCGCCGGGAAGATTGGAACATGCAGATAAGCATCCTTGATGTTGAGAAACTTCAGATTCAGGATGGGACGAACGGAGCCATCCTTGTTGGGCACCGTAAACAGATTGGAATAGTATCCCAGGCCCCGGTCCGAGGGAGGCACTGGGCAGATGACAACCATGTCCAGGAGATCTTTTACTACCGCCCGGAGCCCCTGCACGGCCAGAGGATCCAAGGGCACGCGAGACCTGAAGAATCTGGGAGGAGGCCGGATCTCGAACTCCAGTTTGTAACCGGAAGACACCACTTCCCGAATCCATCTGTCCGAGACCTCATGGTCCCAGACCGGAGAGAAGTGTCGCAGCTGTCCCCCCACCCTCATTGCTGAGCCGGCTTAGCAGCGGCTTTGGGCTTGGAGCCCCAGCTGTGACCTGGACGGGCACGTCCTCTTCCCCTGTGCCAGGAATCACCTCTGGAGGGGAAGACAGCTGATCCCCGTTCAGCTCTGGCCCCACGAAGGAAGGGGTAAATGAAGCCACCCCCGAAAGGGACGACATTGCTTCTTTCGCTGAGATAACCTACCTCCTTTTGCGACCGAATCCAATTTTTCTCCAAAAAGCCACAAGCCCAGAAGGGAAGAGCTGTAAGAGACTTTTTGGACACAAAATCAGCCACCCACTGGCGCAACCAAACCGACCGCCGAATAGCACCCAGCAAGGCCGAAGTTCTACTACACATCATAACAGGCGCATACCCACGAAAGGTAGCCCTGGGAGCGCCTACTTCGCAGCAATATAAGCCGCCCATTGGCGCAACCAGACCGAAAGACGAATAGCCACACGCAATGCTGAGGTCCTGCTACACATACAGATCGTGGCATCCAAAGCTGATAAGACAAATGCAATAAACATCTCACAATTGTCAAAGCTGTAAATTCCTCACTGGAAGCATTCAGTTGGGTACCATCCAGCATACCCCTGATTAAGGTCGAGACGTCACTCCTCACTATCCATAAAGGTAGTGGAATCTGGGAAGTGCACAACCGATGTATCGGACAATCCCAGAACCGGAGCGTCGACCTCTGGGGTGACAATCAACGCTTAACCACATCCACAGGAAAGGGATACATCCTATCCCACCCCTGAAGGATACAGTAAACCGGCTGGGCTTTCCCCATTCTTTAAGGATCAGATTGGTAAAACGTTTTTGATCCGGGAACTCCAAACGAGACTTGGCGGTCCCAAAACAAAAAGTTCCCCCCTTTTGCAGAAGGGCCTCCACCAGAGAGAAATAGCAAGCTCCTCAAAAATATAGGTCAGGAGTCTGGGAATAACAACAGTATCCCCACGCTCCTTACCAGCATCAGCATCCAGGGGCTGCTGAACATCACAGCCATCAGATACTGAAAACAATTCCCCTTCTTCAAGCGGGGAATAAACAGACCCAAACAAGGAGTCATAATCGTCATAAGCAAAAGCCGGCGCAGCGGGCGCCAAACGCCCTCACTTAGCTGGGGCCTTCCTGGCCGCAGAACTAGCAATCCTTTTCACAATGTTGGCCTGTCTGGCACTAACATCGGATTATGACTCCCCACTCATGACAACGTCACTTGGGGTCAAGGCCAGGCGTGGGGGTGTAGGTGATGAGATGCACATGGTACACAAATAAGCACATTGTCCCCCGCAAGGGATACCCCACAAACCACACACTGCCGGGTTGCCCCAAAGGGAACCCGAGCCCGGTATCCTGGGAAGCCTCCATAAGGTGATTTTTTATGGTAGTCGCAATGACCTATGGGAATTACGCTATGAAGCTACCCGGGATGCCCCTTAACGTCCGTTAGTGGGAGGATTTAATATAAGACAGGGTAGAAAAAACTGGCGAGACAGAGATTCGAACCCATGACTCTCTGGTACAAAGGCATTGCAATTACAATCAGCTAAATGACTTCTAATCACAGAAAAAAACACCAAGTGCAAAAATACAGTAAGGCATTCATTTATAACATATACATTACATATAAAACAATATACCTCCATGAGCTAAGACACCTGCAGGGTTAATATAGCATCCCACAGCGCTTGAGATGACCGAGCAAGGGGCATTGGAAAGAATACATAAAACCAGGCCCCGCAGGGCAGTATCCAGAGGAGAAATGGCATCCGCACTAGACAAAACCTCAGGAGGAAGGGCAGACCAGCGTGGCCCCACCCCCTCCCGACCCGGGATCAGAGACATCGGCTCCCAGCTAATGACTGAGGGCCGCAAAAGAGCGCCAGAGGAGGGGGGTGGGCCGCAACCAGCGCGCCGAGCGTCCGGCCCCGCCCCCTCCCCTGACTGAAAGGAAGAGAAGGCCGCGCTCCCAGCCATGCTGCGGAGCCGGTCACAGGAGACCGATCCGCTGCCGCTGTAAACAGCGGACGTGCGGGCCAGCATAATGAAGCACCTGTGCGCACACACTACACTCACACAACACGCCCATGCTGGCAGAGCCAGCAAGTGAAGCACAAACACACACATGAGTCCCGTTCCTGGCTCGCTGCGGCCACAGCCATGAGCCACCGGGGAAACAATAATCATATAAGGCCAGCCCCCCCCCATACTATCCTGTGGGAGTAATGGAAGGGGGACCCAAAGCTACCCAAGTTATGTAGCGATGGTATCAAAACGGACAGGGCATCCCACACCAGGATCACCAAAACCAGGTAGCCGCCTACCCCTTGTAATGGGGCCTCACGGAGGAGCGTGGCTCCTATCAGTACACCTGTTAAGGTGAATCCTACCTTCTCCCAGACCTACAGCAAGGCTGGGAGGCATTAGGGTCTTAAGCATAACAAGGTCCGGGCAGAAATAAGGATAAAAATGGCCGGGTGTGAACCCGGCTTACCTGCAAGGAGGAGACATCATCTTCTGACTTGCTCGCCATCTGCAGAGATGAAAGACTGGGGAATGAGTGGGAGGTACCAGGTATTTATGGACTGGGAGGGCCTTTTTTTATTGACATCTCTGCAAGATCGCCATCTACAGGTCGGTATAACCCAAGTGTAATGACTATCTGAAGCGGGGTGTGTGACATACTTAGAATATATTGTTTTTAAATCATGATATTATGTTTATTCCAATGATGGTGTATATAGAACTTTGTGATTAAATGTAGCTGGGGCTCCGCTAGCCGCCCGCCGTCCTGCACTACTTCGCAGTGCTATTTGGCCCCCCTCACATCGGGCCCGCTGTGCTGGCTCCTGGAGACAGGATGCGCGCGCATCCGGGTTTGCTGACACCGTTATGGCGTCGGCTCTGGCTTTCCCCGCAGTGATGTCTAACTGACATCATATCCGGGCGCTGGAACGCAGCCCGAGGTGTGCTGTTTCCGTTTCCTGGAACCAGACACAGCAATTAGGGCGGCGGCGGCAGCGGTGGGGAGTGGACAGGCCGGCGTTCGGTGGGATATATAAAGCAGGGAGGTAAGACATTCATTTCCCCTCGCCCTCCAGAAGTGGCATGGGCAGCCACGTACGTAGGTGGTAGTTCTTTATGTGCACTGTGTCCATGATCTCTGGCTTCCTGGGAACCTATTTGCTGCCATAATTGGTGTAGTATTCACTCGTCTCTGCTCTATTGAGAACAGCATGATCTCCACTGACCCCTTGAGTCCATAATTGGTATTGGTTTGAATAGATTTATACTGGGAATTTTCTACACATGATTTTCATCTTGATTGTATATTAATTGTTGGTACACGAGTTATGTGTTTATTAGATTATTAGGATTCATGCAGGCATAATAATTATACACATACATTTAATAATGAAATTAATATACTTGGCAATATTATTAGGTTTTGTCTATTATTAAATTAGCAATTAACTTATAATTGATTGGTGTATATACAGATTTGTAACATCATTGTATAGAGATCAGGGACATCTAATTAAACAATTGTTGGCAGCTCCCAGGGCAATTATTATAATTATAAATATATGGGTACATCTTTATGACCAATAATTCTTATATTGTAAAGTGTACTGTTTGGACAGGTGCAGTTGTGTTTTTAATAAGTGTTATATGTCTTGTAAATGTTTGATGTTGTTTTTATGATCTTTTTTGATATGGTATAAATAAAATATTTGGATCATTTATGATGTGTTGGTGCTCCTATATAGAGGGGGTTGTGGCAAGGACCTAGGGTGCTAAGCCCCTCCCTCTGTGTTCATTCTATGAATTTGGCTCTAGTGAGCACACAAAATTATATATATTTGCTGGTGCCACTCTTTCTCTTAACGTTCATACTTAAAAATGGTGTGAATTTCATTGTACTCGAAACCCCTGTATCTCTCCTAATTCGTTTAACAGCCTCTCGATTGCAAAAATTCCTTTTATGTATGCACACATTTTCTTGGTGGAAATAAACGTATTACTGATGTTGCATTGTGCAACTGAATCTGCACTTGCTGATCCCTCAGGTACACCAGTTGGTTTAGTGCTCGCTGTCAGGGATTCTCTAGTGAGATTCCACACAAGGTAAATGACCGGTGTGAAACTGTACAACATAGAGACTGCACCCGAATATTTGAGTAGCAGATTAATTAGTGAAAAACAAATAGGGCACTCAGTGACAACACATCTAACACTATAGAAGGTGTATTAGATGTGGCAAACAATATAAGTCAGCAACTAGGAACAGGCGGATGGGTGCTGGATAATTACCATCTTCTGCAGCAGAGGGCCAACTGCTGCTGGAGCAGAATACCACATGGTAATGCTAGAGAGGCCGAGTCTCCAGGGCGTTACATTACTCCGCTTTTCAAGGAGTGGACTCAGACACTCCCAAAAACCTGTCCTGCCGGAAATCCCCCAACCCGCGTATCTGACATTGGACCAGACAGATGTGCTGCAGGGCCAAGGCAGGCAGAGGTCCAGCATGCAAAGATATGGGCAGGAGCCAAGTGGGCAGGGGTCCAGGCAGGTTAAAGCAGGCAAAAGCCTGGCACAGAAAAGTCTGGCAGAGTTCCTTGCAGAGGCAAAGCAGGCAGAGTTCCTGGCAGGGGTGAGGCCCACAGAGTTCATGGCAGAGGCAAGGCAAGCAGAGTTCCTGGCATTCAGGTGAGGCACACACCAGCACCTGGAGCTCAGACGAGGCAGGCATGGCTTATAGAGAGGCTCAGGTGATGTAAGTACGGGCTCAAAGACAGGAAGGCATGGTAGGCATGGCTTGAAGGCAGGCTCAGGCTTGAAGACAGGTTCAGGCTCAGGGTGGGAGCCTGCCGACCAGGTGGCAGGCACCAGTCAGGCACTCTGCTGGCAAACTAAAGACTCTGACCTGGGTATCTGGTGGGGTGAAGGCTCAGACCCAGGGAGCTGGAGGGCTGAAGACTAAGACCCAGGCAGCTGATGAGTTAAAGGCTCCGACTCAGGAAGCTGGCAGGTAGAAGGTTCATACAAAGGTAGCTAGCAAGTTGAAGGCTTAAGCCTGAGGCTACTGGAAGTTGCAAGGCTCATGGTCTGAGTGCATCCCAAATCGGTATATCCCAGGATCAAGAACCAAAACCATACAGAAAATTCCAGGTTTTGGTTCACTTTAAATAGTGGGAGCTTTAAATAGAGTAATTCAGCACGCACTCCACTTCCAATTCTGGATTACCTTCAGCACCCCAAGTTTTCCAGGCAGGACCAAGACCCCCCCCCCCATAGGAGTTCCAAGAAAAGGCACCCATGTTCCCAGGAAAGGTACCCCCAACTTCCAGGAAGGGAACCCCTCCCACATACCCTGGTGGAGGCCCTCTCCATGGTGCTTTTTAGCACCCCCTCAGAGCATCCAGGAAGGGCCCTGCTAAGTTTTCAGGCAGGACCACCCAGAGAAGCTGCCCTTTCACCCAGATACCATGGCAGGGTGCTTTCATGCTAATTTTTAATACCTGAGAATGGTATTATTGGAGGCCAGTACACATGCTCCCCATGCAAGACTAAGGGGGAACCCCCAAAACTTGAAGCAGCGGAAGGGAAAGATTGATCCTGTAAGTGTATATTGTTACTTGTGGCACCTAGATCTTTTAAATAATGCAATTAATGTAAAATTATACTATCGTTGCTGGTAAAAATACACCTTACTGGTACATGAGGTTGGAGATACACAGCTGTGCAGGGGCGATGAATGTGTTGAGGTAACATTGGATTTCTTGTTGGCCTAGACAGTAACATGAACCCAACCTTCAGACCCCAAAATATAGCTCACCTCTGCAGGGTCACAGTTGCACTACTGGAATTTAAGTTTGTAACCCCCACCGCCCACAGAAACTCAAATAGTAAAAGAACCACATAGATGCTGCAATCAGAGGCTGTCAAACTGGATGGAACCCTCCCGGCATTTGAACATTTTTGTAAAAAATGTTTTTTTTCTGTACAAAATAATTTGTGTCGTGCACTCCCCTGGTACAATAGTTTGGTATACTTTCGCCATCCTGGAGACCCTCAAAAAGGGGATCACAGATAAACACCATAGACATGAAAATGTCTAAAACATGTAAAACATGAATTGTATTTAGGATTTAAACAAAGTAATAAGATCAGGACAAGACGAATGTAACAAAGATACATTATATGTATGAACAAAGGGGGGTGGGAGCAGCTCAATCACTATTTATACAAAATTATCAACATTATTATTCAGGGCCTGGGACCTAATTTACCGCCCCGTTTAACCCTCTCATCAACTAAATATCAAGCAACAAACATGTCTAGCTATGTGGAAAGACAGAGATTTGGTTGCATATATCTGCAGATACATGTGGAAGCCACACCAGGGCACTCTGTGTTTAGTGTGGTCCCTACTCTTAATTCTGAGTCCCCAAAGTTGGGACATGCAATGCAGACAAATATCTGAGAGCTACTCACCATATGTATACGATCCACTTACATTATATGTATACAATCCACTTACATTATATGTATACAATATACTTACATTATATGTATACAATTCACTTGGAAAGCTGCCAAGCATCATGGTATGTCTGATACAATGTATAGCTCCAAGTTCACACTCCTGATTTATAATCCACTGCAGAAAAACTACTTGTAAAAACAATACCAAAAATGGAGAAGACTATAGACATTTATTTACAGAGGCACCAACTCCCCCATCAGGGTTAAAAAAAGTAGCTATATGAATAGAGGGATAATATGAAGTCTCTATTGCAAGAGCAGACTTCCTCTCCACATAAACTATCGCCATCACTTACTATGCCCGATTAGAGGGTGATAATAGGAAATATGGCCTGAGATCTACTTTGTCATTAAAGAGGAACGTCAGACCTTTTTTGATGTTCCTTTTGAAACATCCCTCCCCCCCCTTACTACCTTTTGGATGTCGATGTTATCTAAAACGCTGACATCCGGCAGTATTCCTGGCCTGTTTCTACCCCCCTTAGCCGCCCCAGGGTGAAGGCTGTTGGCTTACCTGGCATTACCTGTAGCTGTCCCCTGTTCAAATGTCCCACGCCGCTCCTCAGATCTTGCGCTCTTCTGCGCTGAGTGCAATGACACTTCGCATGTGCGTGATCTGAGGGGCGGCGCAGTGCATGTCGGGATTCCAAGATAGTGCTGCCCGATGGAGGACAATGGGGGAGCGGGGGGGATGTTAAGCCGATGCAACCGGAGAGGTAAGTTTACATTAACTGATTTGTAAGAGAGGCAGACATATTTGTGTGATCCCGCGCTGTTCAAATGGGGCCACCAGTAGATGCATCCCCATCCCCCCACTATGCGTGGGGATACTGCTGCAAAGGAAAGCCCCTCTGAAGTTGCATTTGAACAGTGTAGGATCCCCAAATTATATCACTTATTATGTGATTCTGATTGTGGGGCGTCCCTAATCAAGATGTCCCCTAGGATGCATTCTTTCGCTTAAAAATGGACCGAATCCTGCGATTTTGACTATCCCTGCCTGATTTAGGATGCCCCACTGTGTGAAACCCTGCTACTGTCCTCTGCCTCCTGCCACTGTCCTCTGCTCCCTGCTGTTTTCATATACCCACTGAGGTGTCCACTGCCCCCTGCTGCTGTTACTGTACTGGGCCTTAAAAGGGCCCCATTTAATGTTCATACCAGGGCCCCAGCACATTTAGTTATGCCACGAGTTAGGGGTGTGGTATGGGCGTGACCAGAGGGCATGGCTTAATTGCCACCCTGCCCTTCTAATCTTCAAATGTTTAGAGAAAATCTTCTCATGAGGTGCTATGCATTATCCAGGCGACAGCCCCCTCACATCCCAACTGGACCTCCCCCATGACAAAATCCAGTGTTCACCACTGCTCCACTCTGGGTACATTTGTATACCCCCCCCCCCCCCCCCCCCCCCACACACACACACACACACGCATTGTTTCTTAGAGCTGGACGAAATCCACCTACTCAGCCACTCCATAAGAAAGACTATTGTAGGGGTGGATTTATAGGACCTATAAGATAGATAGATAGATAGATAGATAGATAGATAGATAGATGTAAGCCAGACAGATATACAGACAGGTTTCAAAAAATCTTTAAATCTGAATTCTGGTAAAGAAGTTAAATACACAGATGAAATAAATATCTACCTGCTGTTTTCTTTTGCCCATTTTTAGGATTCATACTCCAGACACACTGTATTGCCAGTTCAGATGTTTTTATTATTTTGCCTGGCATTGCACAATTTTAAAATCAGATATAATGTGTTTCTAATTTCATTTCGCATTTACAACATATGTTTTGCTATACTGCACTGTAAACTATTATATTTAGGTATATTATGTTATACTATATTCTCTCCTGTCTTGTAGGCAATGCCAATGCTGTCATATGTGATTAGCAAAATGTGATGTCTAAAATTCATATGCAGGCCAGCATTTCACCACGAGAGGGGGTAAAATGTCCTAAAGACACAAAAAGCTGATGTTTGTGCGGCTATAAAGGTCTCTTTATTTTTGGCACAGAGCAGCAATACAAAAGGAAACATCTTTCTGACACAAAGACGAGTACCCACTTGTAACAGCATGCCAATAGGACTGTACATCAAGACTGCATTGCCTTAGGCTAGGCAGGAGTACAATTAACTGGCTCAGGCTGAACTATGCTTATTTCCTTCTTATAGGGACAAACAGTAAAGGATTGTAGAAAGGAGTGCTTACTCTGTGCTGATCTTCAGAACTAGGGCAGAGAGTGATACATAAAGTAGTGTTGTGAAACGGAGGAACTTGGATGCTTAGATATTAAAAAGCTAATATTCTGCCTGTAAGAAAATACATCTTAAATGAAGATGCTTACATCCTTATTTCTTCTGCTACCCTTGTCTGTTTCAGCAGCAAGCTTGGATATACAGACACTCAGCCACAGTGCTGTGCTGGATGCCCATGGTAAATATAAACTGAACTGGATTCACAAGAACAATACCATCACCTTTCTGCTACAGGTGGAAACTCTTGGATATGTTGGATTTGGATTTTCCCCAAATGGGGCCATGTCATTTTCTGACATAGTTATTGGAGGAGTTCGTAATGGAAAACCCTATTTCCAGGTATGTAATGACTTTTACCTATTCATTAATATGTACTGTGATTTGTTACTGCTTGAATCTGTTTTAAAGTAATCTGAGAGTGAAATGTTAATATCTAATGGCGGGTAATATTTGTAACAATTCAGAAGCATTAGTAAAAGTTACATTGTGAGAGATAAAACTTTAGATTATATTTTTTAAGTTTAAGGCAATCTCACGCTACCTGTCCCTGGGGGGGGGGGGGGCATTGCAATTGGTGATGCCCTCCCACACAAACACAAAAATCGTGACCCTGGAACTAACATGGTCATTTTGAGAACATGATATATATTACTTACACTAGAGTAGCCAAACCCGTAGAGCAGTGCCCCACTACATATCACGTAAGGATCAAACATTGTATACAATCTACGCATTTAGGATATGGCAATGTGTTGGTGATTTGTAGCACTTACTGCGTTGTGATTTTTTTGCTTACTATCTTTATATGATCGCAGAATCTGATAGAATGCCTTGAACATGCCTTGAAGTTAACACAATGTAATAAAGTATTTATTGTTTTTGTTTTTTTGAGTGATTCCATTCTGTGGATGTTTCGGCTTAGTAGTATATCACCAAATTAAAGGACGTTGATAGGCATGTGTAAAATCAAAGGAAAAGTACTGTATTAATTTCTAATATTACTCAAACTCAACTGATGCCTCCTAGTCTACTCTGTCATGTAGCTGCTGAGGCTGTAGTAGTAACCAAAAATGTAGGAAAAGCAAGCAAGTAAAATAAAACAGTCCCACACCAACCTTTTTTAAAATAAGGAGGGCTTATTGGACGCAGGGATAGGAAAGGGTTAAGGCTCCAGGTGGGTTTCTTCCTCTGGGTCTGAGGAGGGATTAGGGTTGAAGATGTCTGAAAGGATTAGGGTTAAAGATGCCTGTTAGTGGGAAAACAAACCATTCCATTACTAAAGAGAACTGGGTCTGATACCTCTCTACAGGGCATCCCAAATAGAACTAATTGAGGTCCACTCACCAGGTAGGTGAGGGTAGGGTGAATGTGCCTATGCAGGAAAGCTGTGTGCCTCAATGATGGGGGCTCCAGGGATAAGTATCAGCTGTGGTCTCTCGAGAGGGCCCCATGCCATCCCCGGGCAGCCTTGGTGTATCCATCAAGGACCTCTGTAGGGAGAGCAGGAAGGGTTAGTAGGGGAGGGCATAGGGAGTTCGCAGGCTTAGAAGGGTGAGAGGAGTGTGGTTAACTTGACAGAGAATGTGTCGCCTCCAATCTAATCCCAGAGGCCCCGGTCCTGGGTGTGTTGGCAGGGGTTGGTAGGTGACGCCATGGCTTCACGAGGATGCCACGGTTTCCCCCTGTCTCCAGATGGCCACCTTTCTGGCCTGATGCATCTGGGCCTTCGTTGTGCTGTAGGGGATTGGGCGGTGTCTGGCCAGACGCTGAGCTCCTGGCTGAGAGGGCAGGGATCCCCCGGCTCTTCCCAGTTTGGGAGCCCATCCGTGGTTCTGGGCCTGTGTTAGGAGACATGTAGCCCTTCACAGCGATGTTAGTACCAGAAGATGGTCCTCTCCCAGCTCTACCGCTGTCCCCCATTGTTACTGGTGGGAGAAAGGGGATGGGAGGAGCTACTCTATAAAATAGAGTGTTGGGAACAGCTAACACAATGCAGGAGGCCGTATGGCTTGGCGCAAGGGTTTTGGAGCGCTTGGAGAAGGACCTGGTCAGTAGAGCTACCTCTATGTGTCTGTGGCGTGGACATGGAGCCCCCGAAAAATGTGAAACCCAGTTGGCAACGGTGTCCCTGATCTTTGACCATATTACTCTCATTGCTAAAGAAAACTGTGAACTAAGAGTTAAACAAGCATTAACTGAGCTTGATTTGGATTAACTGAATGCTTTTGAACTGTGCTGAGATCTGTTTTTTGGATTGGAGTTTAAGTCTGCTTTCTTTCGTGGATGTGATATGAGATTTTGTCTTGCCAACAAGTGCCAGCCCCTCTTGCCCTGTGAAATGGTATGGGGGGGGGGAGGGGGTTCCAGGACCCCTTACCAGTTCACAAAAAGTTAAAAGTAAAGAAACAAACTGACACAGAGAAAAATATCTTTATTCATTTATATTTATTTTTTTTACTTACCTTACCAGCCGACTCCAGAAGCGACCTTTTATACGGGGAGAGTAAGATGACATTATCTCACTTCCAATATAAAAAGCCCTTTCCTGTGGTGGCTTACAGGATGCCAGAAGCCGGCCTGTGGGCATGGAAGGGGCATTCTCTGCCACCGCAGAAAACCCCGGACTGGTGATCACAGACCCGCCAGGGAAAGAGGAGACTCCCGGTGCTGGACATAAGACAGAGGCTACCTTTTTTTCCTTATTTTGGCTGCTAGCGTTGGAAATGCCAGGCACATGAAATTCACATGGCTGGCACTTAACGGGTGGAGAGGCACACACATGAAATTCACCTGCTTGGCGTTTAAAGAGTTAAAGGCTGTAAATTGTATGGTTAGATGCTAAAATGGAATGGTAACCACTCTGGAGACCAGGAAATACCCCTGAAGTAAATACCATGCCACATGGCCTGTCAGCATCCATCTTTATGCACTGAAAGGGGGATTGGCATATATGTAATTTGAAGAAGGAATGCAGGCAGCAATTTCTTGCGATTGAAAGAGTATTGAAGGTTATCATAAAGAACAGTGTTTAATTAAAATACCAAAATATATCTATGAACCCGGCATGATGAAAGACTTGGCAAGCTGAAACGGAAGTATGAAAGCAAAGGGCTATTGTCATGACGGGGACATCAATTGGCTCTTTCATCGTTAACACAACATTCAAATAAAATAATATACTCACAGCCTGGGAATGTATTTCCTATTCAGGACTTTTCCCAGCCTATATAAAAGCCTAAGAAAAAATACGCTCATAAACGCCACATTGTCTGGAGGAAAGCAATATCAGTAACAAACCACAATAACATAATTAAAGGCCCACAGTAAATTCCAACTTCAAGACATTACCTGGCTTATAGTGGCCACATTAAAATGTGAAAGGACAATTGATGGATAGAATTTTCTGGTTTATTAGGGGTTAATCACACAGCACTGGGTGGAGCTGGGTGTGCAGCCATGGAGGACCTGCAGCCTAAAAGAAGAACTCCATGTGACCACATTAAAAAGGTAACACAATGAAATATTTCAGAAAACCAAAAGGGTGGTGTTTTATTTTGGAAAGTTCAAAATCAAAAGCGTATCCTTATAGACAACTAAAAGAAGCATCAGTAGAAAAGAGTAGCAGTCACTGAATAGACAGTTAGGAAAGGAGGTCCAACTGCACCTCCTTCCCTAAAAGGAGCATCAGCCCTGCTCTTGTTTTAGCAATACATCATTAGAAAGAACTGAACACCTTGTAGTGCAGTGATTTCGCTTAGCAGGATAATGTTTGTGCTTTGGATCTAATGGTTGAGAGCTTGAGACCTGTACCTAATTCATTATTAGACATTTTAGATAGAATTGGATGAATTATACCTTTGTCCTGCAAGTGGAGGGCGGGGAAAAAGCTTTGCAGCAATAAGTTTCCGCTGCTGCCTGTGCTGTCCCCACTGGGGAGAGAGGAAGGGGACTCCACACTACGTGACAGGTGCGCCGGCATGCTGCGGGTGATTAAACAGCAGGCGCAACAAGGCGACCAGGAGGGAAAGCACTGTAGAGGTAAGTTTTTTTAAAAGGTTTATTTTTGTTTTCTCCTGTCTCATGCCAAGAGGAGGTGGGGGGATCAGGTTTGCTATTGATGGCAAGTGGCCATACACGGAGGGCTGGGAGATCAACTAAGCCCTCAAAATAAAGTTGACCATAACTAGTCCTGGAGTATATAAGACTCCACGGCCGGCTGATTCCTGCTCCTACAGTCCGGGATGCCCTGCAATTTGAAACCACCCCAGGTGCCCGTTATCTTAACCTGTTTGATGAGCCCACACCACAACTGAATGGCTAGAGTGGCCATGCACAGCCGGAGGATGCGAGTGATGTCGCGTGCCACTCATGTGTGGGGCTTGCATCCCATTCAGCTTCTCTAACCGCACAATAATAGGCACAGCCGAAGAAGCTGATTGAACGAGAGGCCACACATGAGCCATTGGACTGAGGAAAGGTGAGTATACTGGGCAAATGTTGGGGTTCCACACAATGGAGCCTCTCGATTTAGATTCCAGGGGAGGACGTGCTGGGTTTTGTTCTGCTTTTAAGTTGCCCACCCGAAATCCCCTAGGATTGCTGGCATACCCATTTTGCAAGCAATTCTACCCCTGGGTTTTGGTCCGCTTTACAGGAGCATCTCAATTTGGGATGCCCATTTGTGAAAGAACCCCCCTGATTTGGCCATTAACTCTAAACTGGCAATCCCAAAGTGCATTAGCCAGTTAAAGGAAACTATGGGGGCGGGTCACACACAGGGGCATCCAAAATCAGGAGAATGTGGATTCGTTTAGACTCTGAGGCCAGGTTTAAAGGGGTTTGGTGCACTTCAAAGTAGACCAAAACTAGAGTTTTGGTCCAAATAGCATGATCTTTAGGGTGCATCCAAATTAGGGATGGCCCTCGGTGATTTGATGCGACTCTTCACCACAAAGGGCCCACTGAGACCATGCCTCCCAAGGGCCCACATAAACCTGGAGCCGGCACTGCCTGAAAGGCAGCATCGTGCACTGCGATAGCTTATCACATTTTATTGCAAAGCACACAGGTGCTACCATTCACTCCTTAAGCACTCCCATAGTGTGCAGAATCCCTCCCAGTCACCCCATAACAGGCAGCATGGCAGAATCTCCCTCGATCACCCAATAACATGCAGTGTGCTGCATCCCCCCATCACCCCATTACAGGCAGTGTGCAGAATCCCCCTACTCCCCCTATAGCAGACAGTGTGGAAAAACCCCCAATCACCCATAACAGGCATTGTCGCAGAGTCACAGGCAAGGCGAGCTAAGGAATTTTTATATGTTATAAAACCCCCTGCCCTGTCCACTCACCTTACGAGCATTCTCATGCTGCTGTGTCCTGCATGTGACCGCACTCCTGCATCCCTAGTTTCCTACATAGGTCACACCCACCCACAAGCCAGAATCAGGGCTATGGGAGGCCAATCAATGGCACAGGGGTGCCAGGAAGGGGAGTAGACTTTTAATTTCCAAGTCTCACATTCGCTCCATAAGATGCACAGACACCCCCCATCCCACCACACAATTTAGGGGAAAAGGTGTGTCTTATGAAGCAAAAGAATATATATAAATATATACTATAGGGGCATACAGGCTATTTTTAACAGAGGATTGCAAGGATCGTAGGATTGTAATAAAATATATCAATGTGATAATATGCTGTTTTTTTTACTTATTTATGATACAATTCTTGATATAATAAAATACATTGAATGATATTGAGGCGTGGTAGTAAGTAATGGGATAGGGTGACCCGCTGGAATCACTGGCCCATAAGGGGCAACCCCATGGGGGCAACCCCAGCCTTATGCACCAGCGCCTTGTATTAATATTTGTTACAGGTGGGATACACCAGACAGGGGGCAGTGGGGAATAGAGTAGTAGTTTTCATAACTGTTTTTAAAGGAGCCTTACACTGTAGAAAGGGCTTCCTCTGTGCAGTTTAAACAACCCCCTTCTGCAATGGAGCATGTTAACCCTACTGTGAAGACACAGAGACCTTATCATTGCTAATAAGAAAATACCATTTTGTGAGTACTCACCTGAAAAATGGATATTGTCAGTGTGCCACACACCCCGCTTCCCCTTTAATTCTTACGATTGGGTTACTCCACCGCCAGGTGACGACATTGCAGAGAGAAGTCTTGAAAACGAGCCCCCTCCCGGCCTATATATACTCCCAAAAGCAGTGTCCACAAGGGATGGGTATCCGAAGTGAAGCATAACTTAAATGACTGCAGTCTGCAGAACTTTGCGGCCAAACACAGCATCCGCTGAGGCCCGCACATCAACCTTGTAAAAAGTATGAACAGAAGACCAAGTAGCAGCCTTACAAACTTGTTCAACAGAAGCTTGGTGCTGAAAAGCCCAAGACGCTCCAACGGTGCGAGTAGAATGAGCAGTGATACGCAAAGGGGGAACATTCCCCTTAGCAGAATAGGCCGCAATAATGGCCTGACGTATCCATTTGCTAATGGAAGATTTGGGCGGCGCCAAACCCTTCCTAGGCCCACAGGGCACAACAAAAAAGGCATCAGTTTTACGAAAAGGAGAAGTAACAATCAAATAGTACTTAACACAGCGTACTACATCCAAACAATGCAAAACCCTCTCCTTGTCATTCTTAGGCTTAGGACACAAGGAGGGAAGAACAATATCCTGATTCAAATGAAAAGCAGAAACAACCTTAGGAAGAAAGTCCGGTTTGAACCGAAAAACCACTTTATCCTGATGCCTCTCAAAGTAGGGCGCCTGAATAGACAAGGCCGCCAACTCCGAGACACGCCGAACCGAAGTGATAGCTACCAAGAAGACAATCTTCTGAGTCAGGGTAGACAAAGCAATATCTTGCAAAGGCTCAAAGGGAGGAGCCTGAAGAGTGGAAAGAACCAAATTCAAGTCCCAAACAGGGAGTAAAGGTTTCCTGGGAAGCCGCACATGCGCCACCCCCTGGAAAAAAAGTTTTAACTAAAGGATGAAGCGCAAAACGCTTCTGAAAAAAGATAGATAAGGCAGAAACTTGCCCCTTCAAAGTACTCAGCTGAAGACCAGAGTCCAGCCCTGATTGCAAAAACTCCAGAATCCTGGAAACCGAAAAGACCCTACAAGACAAAGATCTAATCTCACACCAAGCGATATAGGCTTTCCAAGTCCTATAGTAGATGATAGAAGAAGACCTCTTCCGGGCACTGATCAGAGTCTTAACGACCGAGTCAGAAAGACCCTCCTCCTTCAAGATGGAGGTTTCAGCAGCCAAGCCGTCAAACCCAGCGTTGGTAAGTTGGGGTAACACAGCTGACCCTGAGTGAGCAGATCGGGCCGAAGAGGCAGAACGAGCTGGTCCACTGCCAGCCGAACGATGTCTGCGAACCATACTCGCCTTGGCCACCTTGGGACCACGAGAATGGCGGACACCTTTTCCAGAGCCAGCTTCCGTACCACCCTGCCCAGCATGGGTATCGGGGGAAACAGGTACAGAAACCCCAGATCCCCCCAGCTCAGGGACATGGCGTCCACTGCCAGAGCCAGAGGATCCTGGGAGAGCGACACGAAGTTCGGGAGCCTGCAATTGTGACGAGAGGCAAACAGGTCCACCTCCGGTGTCCCCCATCGGAGACACAGTGACCGAAAAAACCTGAGGATGGAGAGCCCATTCTCCCAGACGGGAAGAGCTTCCTGGTTCTCCACCCCTGGGATGTAAACCGCCGAGAGACAAGGAACATGGGCCTCCGCCCAGGTCAGGATCAGGGATACCTCTCTGAGAGTACCCAGACTGCGAGTCCCTCCCTGATGATTGATGTAAGCAACCGCTGTTCGATTGTCTGAACGGACCTGGACCGGAAGGCCCAGAACATGTTGAGTCAGAAGAGCCAGAACCAGACGGGTGGCTCTCAGTTCCAGAATATTGATGGGTAAGTGGGCCTCTTGAGGTCCCCACTGCCCCTGGAACTGAAGATCCTTCCAGAATCCCCCCCATCCCGAAAGACTGGCGTCCGTGGTGACAATTTTCCAAAGAGGAGTCAGGAAAGACCTGCCCTTCGAGAGATTGGTCGAGACCAACCACCACTGGAGGGACTGCCGGACCTGGGAGGACAACTGGAAGGGCCGATCCAACGACCGTGGTCGCCGGTCCCAGGACGCCAACAGATGAAGCTGCAGCGTCCTCGTGTGAAATTGAGCGAAAGGCACTGCCTCGAGCGAGGCAACCATCAAACCTACCAGCCTCATCCCCAGACGGAGGGACGGCCGAGGATTGGAAAGAAGGACCCGAGCCAACTCCTGAATCAGATAAATTTTGGACTGAGGGAGAAACACCCTGTGTTGACAAGAGTCCAACTGCATTCCCAGAAAGGACACCACCCTTGCCGGAGCGAGGGAGGACTTGGGAAAGTTGATCACCCAACCGAAGCTTTCCAGCATGGAGACCACCATCCTGGTGTCTGTCTCTGATTGAATGAGGGACGGAGCCATGATGAGAAGGTCGTCCAAATAAGGTACGACATGAATGCCCCGAGATCTGAAGATGACCATCACCCCTGCCAGCACATTGGTCAACACCCTTGGGGCCGAGGTCAGGCCAAACGGAAGTGCCACGAATTGAAAATGCTGGTCGTTCATCATGAACCGAAGAAAACGCTGATGAGCTCGGCATATGGGAACATGAAGGTAAGCATCCTTGATGTCTATGGACGTCATGAAGTCCCCCTGCCGAAGAGAACCGATGGCCGAACGCAAAGTTTCCATGCAAAACTTCAAACTTCCGGAAATGGATGAACCTGTTGAGCAATTTCAGGTCCAGGACGGGACGAACCGACCCGTCCTTTTTGGGGACTGCGAAAAGATTGGAGTAGAAACCGAGGCCCACCTCTAAGCGCGGCACCGGCCGGATGACCGCCATTTCCAAAAGATTCCTTACCGACGCCAGGAGCCCCTGTGCGGCCAAAGGATCGGTGGGCACCCGAGACTGAAAGAACCGTGAAGGAGGGCGAGACTCAAA
Organism: Gastrophryne carolinensis; assembly: GCA_027917425.1. Taxonomy (NCBI): domain Eukaryota; kingdom Metazoa; phylum Chordata; class Amphibia; order Anura; family Microhylidae; genus Gastrophryne; species Gastrophryne carolinensis. Next base: position 290,229,933 of record CM051237.1, on the reverse strand, counting down.
CTCCAGTTTGTAACCGGACGACACCACCTCCTGGATCCATCTGTCCGGAACCTCCTGGTCCCAGACCAGGCAAAAGTGTTGCAATCGTCCCCGCACCCGCACAGGTGAGGGCAGCCCCTCATTGCTGAGCGGGTTTACCAGCAGGTTTGGGCTTGGCGCCCCAGGACTGACTGGGACGGCCACGGCCCCTCCCCCGGGTCCAACCTGTACCTCTGGTAGCGGGAAAGGAAGCCCCCCTACCTGCTCTGACTCCCCGAAAGGAAGGATTAAAGGCACTCGCACCCCGAAAGGGGTGACGAGGCCTCTTGCGTTGAGGTAATTTACCACCTTTTGCCACTGAATCTATTTTATCACCAAACAGGCGCAAACCCAAAAAAGGGATCGCTGTAAGCACCTTTTTAGAGACAAAGTCTGCTGTCCACTGGCGCAGCCACACTGACCGACGAATTGCCACCAGCAGAGCCGCTGTCCTGCTACTCATTGCCAGAGCATCGTCCTGAGTGGTCAAGACAAAGGAAATAAACGACTCACACCGTTTAAGAGTACAAAACTCATCACAAGCGGGATCAAGACCTGCGTACAGATCCCTAATCATGGACCTAACTGCCAATAGAAGAAGCACCGAAGCACACACTGGCCGCAGTGTCGATCCGGCACTGATAAAACCATGGCGAGCAAATTGATCAATCCGACGATCCTCACTATTCTTAATGGCAGTGGTCTCAGAAGATTGTACCACAGCCGTGCTAGACAGCCCTAACACAGGGGTATCTACGTCAGGGGGAACTGACCAAAGCTTCACCAAATCCTCCGGAAAGGGATAGCGTTTATCCCAACTAGGAGGAATTCCAGCCAGTCGCGTGGGTTGTTCCCATTCCTTAAGGACAACCCTCACAAAGTGTTGTTGCCTGGGAAAAACCAAATGTGGCTGGGGAACATCAAATAACTCACCCTTTGGCAGGGCGACTGCCTCAGGCGGATCCAAATTCAAAATTTCAAACATTTGAGCCAGAATGGAAGGGGTGTCAAAGGACACCCCCCGTAGCCTGATCGCCAGCAGCGTCAATCCCTAGCTGACCTGCAGGCTCATCCGACTCCGCAAGGAGTTCCCCCTCCTCATCAGGGGGACAATCGGACCAATCCACTATTTCACACGTCTCATCCTCCGAAGCAGGTGCTGCTGGAGAAAGGTGTTTCCGCTTCGCTGTAGCCTTCTGAGCTACTTTGGCGGAAATTATTTTCTCGAGGTTGGCCAATCGTGCACACACCTCGGCTTGCGAATCCCCACCCTTGACAATGTCACATGGGGACCGGAATAAGGGAGGGGGGGGTAGGAGATGACGGAAGTTGCGAGGAGCCAGAAGCCGGAGCGACAGACTGGCGCGCAATGTTTTGCTTTGCACATGGAATGCATAATATGACAATAATATGACAATATGAGCCATTTCCGGTATTGTTGGAAGCCTCCATATGGTGAATTTATGGTATTCGCAACAACCCAGGGTTTTACGCACTAAGCCACCCGGGATGCCCCTTTATAATTAATGTCCCGGGAAAGGGAGGATTAAATTTTTTTTTTTTTTTTTTTTAAACCTTAGGACAAAACCCAATTTAGAGTACTAAGGCTAGCCAGGTATAACAGAACCGGGAGAGCCACTGCAGTGAGGGGATCCCAGGATCTGTGGGGGGAAAAGAGACAACAGTCAGACCCCCAGAAGAAAAGGCAGCATGCAGCATAGTCATTGAATACAGAGAAAGGCATAATAAATAACAATAGCAAAGCCCCAGAGTGGCTTAAGAGTTAAACTGAAGCCAGCCAACATACACTTTTTATAAACATGCTGAAGCAAACTGAAAGTAAAAAGGACGGCCCCACACACGAGGTGGGGACCGTTTACCTGTACGAAGAGCAGCAGCAGCAGCCAGCCAGACAACAACCTGCAGCCGAGTCCCCCGCACCTGACTCCTTGATTAGAAGGAGGAAGTGCGGCGCCCTCGGAGTCAGTGGGGGGGGCCACACATATCACAGCCCTAGCAGTCCAGGCCGCATGAGCGCTACCCGCGGCGCTGAGCCTGAGACTGCCAGCACTCTTTAATCAGCACTAACGTTAAAACACACATGCACACAGTATAAGAACCCCCCAAACCCCCCCATAGTGAAGGGAGAAGGGACCGTAACGGGAGAGAAATGGCCAAAGGGGAACCTCGGGACAGGGGCATCCCAAATCCGGATCACCATGCCGGATAGCCGCATTGCCCCACGTGTGGGGTCGAGTGGAGAAGATAAGCTCCTAGGCACCTATAGTGCCATCTACCGTTGCCCAGTGAGCAGCCTAGGCTGGGAGGCTTCCATTAACCATCTAGGTAAACAAACAATCAAAACTGGGCAGAAATAGACCCAAAGGGGGTGCCGGGGTAAGACCCCGGCTACCTGCAAGCAGGAGACTTCTTTCTTCTGTCTTGTCGCCTCATGCAGAGAGAAAACACTGGTGTTAAGTGGGAGGTCCCAGGTATATATAGGCCGGAAGGGGGCTTGTTTTCAAGACTTCTCTCTGCAATGTCGCCACCTGGCGGTGGAGTAACCCAATCGTGAGAATTAAAGGGGAAGCGGGGTGTGTGGCACACTGAGAATACATGTACAGAACTTGCAAAACTTGTGCTTGACAGAGGTGTCTATGCCCTGCCATCTACATAAATGCTAGCAATAATGTGTTGTTCCATGTTAGCCATTCAAAGTAGTAAACAGTGAAACCTTGGAAGCAGTGTGTTACATTGCGAGCGCGCAGGTCCTGCGCTATATGCGGGTGAGCCTTTTTATTGTGTCTAGATTTTAGAGCATATGAGTTTTCATGTATTATCTATTTTGGATTAATCTAATTAATATGTAGTATAATTGATCATCTGTTGTGCTTTCCTGGATTTATTATCAAGCAGTAGTATTCTTGTGGTGTCATTTCCTTATTGTCCAAAGATGGTCTGTTGTGCTTTTAGTAATTTGCAGTGTACTTGTGTTTTAAACTATATTCAATAAAATTGGTTGTTTTTGTTTGCTTCAAATGGGTCCTGGGATTTAGTTTAGCTTGTGTCATTAAGAGAGACCCAGAGCATCTGTTTGTTTCCTGGTACCTTATAAAGGAGAACAAAATCCAGGATTTCAACTATCCCGGGTTTTGTTCCCTTCCCCCTGAGCAGCATAGTAGTCTGGATATACGGGAGCATAAAACATCCCTTCAGCTGCTCACCTCTGGCTGTGCATTGGCCACGCTATGGCCTGTGCATGCGCTCTGGGATTGCAGGAAAGGTATGAATCCCAGAGAACTGGAGAACAGCAGAGGATCACACTTACAAGCTCTAGGCTGGTGGTTACTTCTCTTGAAGGCTAAATAAGTATAATTAGGGTAAGCTTTTGAAAATAGTTCTCTTTGTCATACATGGTGTTAATCATGATGTTGTCTGATGAAGAGAACATATTCTTGAGAGACCTAAAATATATCTACTTAGCCTTAAAAGGTAACAAGACAAGGCAAAAAAAGTCCACATTTAGTCAGTACCATGGCGCATATAATTGCTGGATGTCCTGTACCCAATACCAACCAGGGAAGCTCCGATACTTACATGTTCTGGGAATGGCTACAGCCATTGAGGTTTGTCCAGTGATTAATGCCCACTAGATGCCAGATGTTGGGAGTCGATCCGGTGGCTGGATAGGAGAGGAGAGTGTAGGTTTTGGATTCTAGGAGTAGAATGCAGTGCGGGACATCACACAAATTGAATAAATCCAACTTTCTACCACTCTCAATGACTTAATTCTTAACGTTCTACTGCCATCTACACATGAAAATACCTTAAATGTCCTCTCATATGTAAAAAGACAGGTATTAAAATGATAACTGTGAATATCTAATACCTAGCTGCAACATGTGATGCCAGTAGGCAATAAAAATTTGTACAAAAATGTAACTTTTCCACTTTGTAATGTATAGACTGCTAATGAAGTTGTAACGCAGCTTTCGTGAACTTCCTAACTTGCACTAGAATTACAGGCCCTGAAGCACGAAGCTATAAATGTCATGCCAGTGATTTATATCATGCCTGGGAAAGATCAAAGCCATAGCTAGGAAAATGTGAATGAATATCTCAATGTGGGATCATGTTCGAGGTGCCCACCAGCAACTAGCAAATAAGCAATAAAAGCATAAACTAAAACAAAGAACCACCTTGTAGCCTATAATAAGAAATTGCTGTTTACAGAGGTGTTGAGCAATTATTCTCTTGTAGTTAACACCTTCTTTTATCATTTGCCAACATCTGTTAGCTGAAGCAATCTGGTGTGATGCATTGTTGTTCATTTTTGAAATAAGCAGCTAAAATTCTTCCAATGCCTTTATATAGCTTGGCCAAGCTTCTTATCTGAGGAATCTGATCACTTCGTTTAAATAACTTTACAGCAAGCTAAGCTAATTTAGAACTACAGTACTCACTGTGTGTGTGTTAAAAGAAGTGTGCTTTATTGTCTAGATTACCTTGGTCTCTGCGGTCATATTCATTTTGCAAAATGAAATCTTCCCCAAACTATCTGGTCTGATCACAAGGCTCATAAAGCTGGACCATAATACACCTTTCCCAGCTCAGTTATGCCCAGTAATGAAAGCAAAGCCAGCCACCAAATACATAAGGTTTTTACATATAATCAAATTTGAGTTTCTTTGAAATGGCTCATTTTACACAGTTCCCATAGGGAATAAGGTAGGAGGGGGTTGGCACATGCCTAGACAGGGATTTCACATCATGGCTTAGTGAGTTTTGTGGTTAAGTTGAACATTTTGCTGAAGAGAGGTTAAAAGAATGTCGACCCCTTCTGCCAGAAAATCTAGACACATCCAATGTTTTAATACTGTGTGTATATTCTGCGCTTTAAGTGAAAACAATTGCTGTGTATACACAAGGTACAGATGTAGCAGCCCTTACTGTTTCCCATGTCTTAACACAATTAGCTATGTGAAACATATGAGCTACCTTATCTGGCTATTGTGTTGAAATTCAATATCCTGCCATTTAAAGGGTTTGGCGAAACAAAAGTGTTATATTGAGTCATTTCAGTGCTGTCCTTCCTCTCCTGTCTGTCTCTGTTCCTCATTCAATCACCAGCCCACTTATCTGGTCCTTCAGTGGACAGAGAATGGAGACACCCCTCACTTCCTCCCCAGATGTCCTGATTGGCTGCCTCTCTCTGCAGCTCCGAAACCCAACCCTCCTCTCTCTGCTATCAGCGTTCACATGTCTGGCTCCAGTCTTTGGTTAGGCTGCCAGCAATCAATAGTCTGCCCACCCTGTATTCCAGGGTTTTCCTCTGTTTTCCAGGCCTTGACACAGGTCAAGCACTCAGCAAATGCCCCTTTAATCCATGCACACTAGTTGCTAGCAGGGTGCAGGCAGTCTCTCTGTTTGCAGCATGTCTCTCACTCCCATGATTTTATCACACTGATTTGACAGGGTGTAGACAATCTCTCTGCCTGCAGCATGTCTCTCCATAATCCACCTTCATGTACAAGCTATGTATCTGAGCACATTTATCCAAGCATGGCCCATTATGAATTTGCTAAGCACACAGTGTGCCTTCATTGCTCATTTTTTTTATAAATCTCCAATGCGCTAATACTTTTAAAGACACCTTAGGAACTAAAGGGTGTTTTTGAAAATGGATAGGGAAGTTTAGGGCAGTGCAACGTTTAGCCCAAGACATTGTGCATGAAAGAATATATATATATATTGGTTGATTATCAATGAGAAGGAATCAAATATATGGAAAGCTAATCTATACCTGGATTTGAGGATTGAAACTATAAGGAAATCGAGATTGGATTATTTAAAGGCTTGATACTAATTTACATCTGGTACGTTTATTGAGTGGCAGGTGGTGGATAATACACTGAAAGCATTCTGTTGATTCACGTGGTGAATAGAAAGGACTGCACTATAATTGGTCCCGCGGTGATATATACATATATGTATGCTTGCGATATTTTGTTGGGAGCTCTTGTGACAAGCTCTGTTTCTTCTCCTTGCGCTATGGACATATGATAATATTGTTACTTTAAGAGACATTTAAAAGTTAGTAAGCGCGGATTTACAGACTTTTTGTCTTTGTTCTACTAAACATATTTGATTACCTGATATTAATGGGAGAGCAAACTGCTTTGTCCACAGCAGAATGCGCTCCTCTGTCCCAGCCTACCTTAATGGCTGAGACAGGAGTGCACACACAGGGTGAAGATGCGGAGATGTGCCCACTTGCACTGCCAATCAGAGATGTTTGCTGAATGACACAGTCACTCAGACATTCTGATTTTATGAAAGCCTACAAATGCGCCATTGGAGCAGAGACAGGTGAATAAATACTGGGATGACCCAGGGACAAGGAGCAAAACAGGGTCATCAAACTTATCATTTTCTGAATCCAGTGGGAAACAGGAAACACCTGCATACATATGCAACATCTATGACTCCTAGAATAGGATACAATGTACAGCTGTTTCAGTCCACTATACTGCATTACAGACATACTAGATTTGGTAGGTACAGATCTGCTTTAATATATATATATATTAGAGATGAGCGAACTTTTGAAAAATTCGATTCGACTGATTCGCCGAATTTTCCGACAAAAATCGTTTCGACCCGAATAAATTCGCGACGAATCGCTATTAAAAACGGCTATTTCTGAGCCTCCTACAGCCTCAATAGGGTTGTAAACCATTCAGCCTTGCTGTAACACGCACAGGATGCGTGCTGGGTTAGTTAAATAATACTTTTAAGAAATATCACATGCAGATCAGAGGCATCGCTAATAGAATCGCAGAGCGGCACAATTGCAGAGAGTTGAAGTGGCATCACTATGAGGGGCAGAAGGAGCCCAAATATACACTGGAGTTGGCTTCAGGAGCCCAAAAATTGGATGAATCACACCCTGGAGTTGGCAGAAGTTGGCAGCAGCAGCAGCAGGAGCCCAAATATACACTGGAGTTGGCTTCAGGAGCCCAAAAATTGGATGAATCACACCCTGGAGTTGGCAGGAGTTGACAGCAGCAGCAGCAGGAGCCCAAATATACACTGGAGTTGGCTTCAGGAGCCCAAAAATTGGATGAATCACACCCTGGAGTTGGCAGGAGTTGACAGCAGCAGCAGCAGGAGCCCAAATATACACTGGAGTTGGCTTCAGGAGCCCAAAAATTGGATGAATCACACCCTGGAGTTGGCAGAAGTTGGCAGCAGCAGCAGCAGGAGCCCAAATATACACTGGAGTTGGCTTCAGGAGCCCAAAAATTGGATGAATCACACCCTGGAGTTGGCAGAAGTTGGCAGCAGCAGCAGGAGCCCAAATATACACTGGAGTTGGCTTCAGGAGCCCAAAAATTGGATGAATCACACCCTGGAGTTGGCAGGAGTTGACAGCAGCAGCAGCAGGAGCCCAAATATACACTGGAGTTGGCTTCAGGAGCCCAAAAATTGGATGAATCACACCCTGGAGTTGGCAGGAGTTGACAGCAGCAGCAGCAGGAGCCCAAATATACACTGGAGTTGGCTTCAGGAGCCCAAAAATTGGATGAATCACACCCTGGAGTTGGCAGAAGTTGGCAGCAGCAGCAGCAGGAGCCCAAATATACACTGGAGTTGGCTTCAGGAGCCCAAAAATTGGATGAATCACACCCTGGAGTTGGCAGAAGTTGGCAGCAGCAGCAGCAGGAGCCCAAATATACACTGGAGTTGGCTTCAGGAGCCCAAAAATTGGATGAATCACACCCTGGAGTTGGCAGGAGTTGACAGCAGCAGCAGCAGGAGCCCAAATATACACTGGAGTTGGCTTCAGGAGCCCAAAAATTGGATGAATCACACCCTGGAGTTGGCAGGAGTTGACAGCAGCAGCAGCAGGAGCCCAAATATACACTGGAGTTGGCTTCAGGAGCCCAAAAATTGGATGAATCACACCCTGGAGTTGGCAGAAGTTGGCAGCAGCAGCAGCAGGAGCCCAAATATACACTGGAGTTGGCTTCAGGAGCCCAAAAATTGGATGAATCACACCCTGGAGTTGGCAGAAGTTGGCAGCAGCAGCAGCAGGAGCCCAAATATACACTGGAGTTGGCTTCAGGAGCCCAAAAATTGGATGAATCACACCCTGGAGTTGGCAGAAGTTGGCAGCAGCAGCAGCAGGAGCCCAAATATACACTGGAGTTGGCTTCAGGAGCCCAAAAATTGGATGAATCACACCCTGGAGTTGGCAGAAGTTGGCAGCAGCAGCAGCAGGAGCCCAAATATACACTGGAGTTGGCTTCAGGAGCCCAAAAATTGGATGAATCACACCCTGGAGTTGGCAGGAGTTGACAGTAGCAGCAGCAGGAGCCCAAATATACACTGGAGTTGGCTTCAGGAGCCCAAAAATTGGATGAATCACACCCTGGAGTTGGCAGGAGTTGACAGTAGCAGCAGCAGGAGCCCAAATATACACTGGAGTTGGCTTCAGGAGCCCAAAAATTGGATGAATCACACCCTGGAGTTGGCAGAAGTTGGCAGCAGCAGCAGCAGGAGCCCAAATATACACTGGAGTTGGCTTCAGGAGCCCAAAAATTGGATGAATCACACCCTGGAGTTGGCAGGAGTTGACAGCAGCAGCAGCAGGAGCCCAAATATACACTGGAGTTGGCTTCAGGAGCCCAAAAATTGGATGAATCACACCCTGGAGTTGGCAGGAGTTGACAGCAGCAGCAGCAGGAGCCCAAATATACACTGGAGTTGGCTTCAGGAGCCCAAAAATTGGATGAATCACACCCTGGAGTTGGCAGAAGTTGGCAGCAGCAGCAGCAGGAGCCCAAATATACACTGGAGTTGGCTTCAGGAGCCCAAAAATTGGATGAATCACACCCTGGATTTGGCAGAAGTTGGCAGCAGCAGCAGCAGGAGCCCAAATATACACTGGAGTTGGCTTCAGGAGCCCAAAAATTGGATGAATCACACCCTGGAGTTGGCAGAAGTTGGCAGCAGCAGCAGCAGGAGCCCAAATATACACTGGAGTTGGCTTCAGGAGCCCAAAAATTGGATGAATCACACCCTGGAGTTGGCAGGAGTTGACAGTAGCAGCAGCAGGAGCCCAAATATACACTGGAGTTGGCTTCAGGAGCCCAAAAATTGGATGAATCACACCCTGGAGTTGGCAGGAGTTGACAGTAGCAGCAGCAGGAGCCCAAATATACACTGGAGTTGGCTTCAGGAGCCCAAAAATTGGATGAATCACACCCTGGAGTTGGCAGAAGTTGGCAGCAGCAGCAGCAGGAGCCCAAATATACACTGGAGTTGGCTTCAGGAGCCCAAAAATTGGATGAATCACACCCTGGAGTTGGCAGGAGTTGACAGCAGCAGCAGCAGGAGCCCAAATATACACTGGAGTTGGCTTCAGGAGCCCAAAAATTGGATGAATCACACCCTGGAGTTGGCAGGAGTTGACAGCAGCAGCAGCAGGAGCCCAAATATACACTGGAGTTGGCTTCAGGAGCCCAAAAATTGGATGAATCACACCCTGGAGTTGGCAGAAGTTGGCAGCAGCAGCAGCAGGAGCCCAAATATACACTGGAGTTGGCTTCAGGAGCCCAAAAATTGGATGAATCACACCCTGGAGTTGGCAGAAGTTGGCAGCAGCAGCAGCAGGAGCCCAAATATACACTGGAGTTGGCTTCAGGAGCCCAAAAATTGGATGAATCACACCCTGGAGTTGGCAGGAGTTGACAGCAGCAGCAGCAGGAGCCCAAATATACACTGGAGTTGGCTTCAGGAGCCCAAAAATTGGATGAATCACACCCTGGAGTTGGCAGGAGTTGACAGCAGCAGCAGCAGGAGCCCAAATATACACTGGAGTTGGCTTCAGGAGCCCAAAAATTGGATGAATCACACCCTGGAGTTGGCAGAAGTTGGCAGCAGCAGCAGCAGGAGCCCAAATATACACTGGAGTTGGCTTCAGGAGCCCAAAAATTGGATGAATCACACCCTGGAGTTGGCAGAAGTTGGCAGCAGCAGCAGCAGGAGCCCAAATATACACTGGAGTTGGCTTCAGGAGCCCAAAAATTGGATGAATCACACCCTGGAGTTGGCAGAAGTTGGCAGCAGCAGCAGCAGGAGCCCAAATATACACTGGAGTTGGCTTCAGGAGCCCAAAAATTGGATGAATCACACCCTGGAGTTGGCAGAAGTTGGCAGCAGCAGCAGCAGGAGCCCAAATATACACTGGAGTTGGCTTCAGGAGCCCAAAAATTGGATGAATCACACCCTGGAGTTGGCAGGAGTTGACAGTAGCAGCAGCAGGAGCCCAAATATACACTGGAGTTGGCTTCAGGAGCCCAAAAATTGGATGAATCACACCCTGGAGTTGGCAGGAGTTGACAGTAGCAGCAGCAGGAGCCCAAATATACACTGGAGTTGGCTTCAGGAGCCCAAAAATTGGATGAATCACACCCTGGAGTTGGCAGAAGTTGGCAGCAGCAGCAGCAGGAGCCCAAATATACACTGGAGTTGGCTTCAGGAGCCCAAAAATTGGATGAATCACACCCTGGAGTTGGCAGGAGTTGACAGTAGCAGCAGCAGGAGCCCAAATATACACTGGAGTTGGCTTCAGGAGCCCAAAAATTGGATGAATCACACCCTGGAGTTGGCAGAAGTTGGCAGCAGCAGCAGCAGGAGCCCAAATATACACTGGAGTTGGCTTCAGGAGCCCAAAAATTGGATGAATCACACCCTGGAGTTGGCAGAAGTTGGCAGCAGCAGCAGCAGGAGCCCAAATATACACTGGAGTTGGCTTCAGGAGCCCAAAAATTGGATGAATCACACCCTGGAGTTGGCAGGAGTTGACAGTAGCAGCAGCAGGAGCCCAAATATACACTGGAGTTGGCTTCAGGAGCCCAAAAATTGGATGAATCACACCCTGGAGTTGGCAGGAGTTGACAGTAGCAGCAGCAGGAGCCCAAATATACACTGGAGTTGGCTTCAGGAGCCCAAAAATTGGATGAATCACACCCTGGAGTTGGCAGAAGTTGGCAGCAGCAGCAGCAGGAGCCCAAATATACACTGGAGTTGGCTTCAGGAGCCCAAAAATTGGATGAATCACACCCTGGAGTTGGCAGAAGTTGGCAGCAGCAGCAGCAGGAGCCCAAATATACACTGGAGTTGGCTTCAGGAGCCCAAAAATTGGATGAATCACACCCTGGAGTTGGCAGGAGTTGACAGTAGCAGCAGCAGGAGCCCAAATATACACTGGAGTTGGCTTCAGGAGCCCAAAAATTGGATGAATCACACCCTGGAGTTGGCAGGAGTTGGCAGCAGCAGCAGCAGGAGCCCAAATATACACTGGAGTTGGCTTCAGGAGCCCAAAAATTGGATGAATCACACCCTGGAGTTGGCAGAAGTTGGCAGCAGCAGCAGCAGGAGCCCAAATATACACTGGAGTTGGCTTCAGGAGCCCAAAAATTGGATGAATCACACCCTGGAGTTGGCAGAAGTTGGCAGCAGCAGCAGCAGGAGCCCAAATATACACTGGAGTTGGCTTCAGGAGCCCAAAAATTGGATGAATCACACCCTGGAGTTGGCAGGAGTTGACAGTAGCAGCAGCAGGAGCCCAAATATACACTGGAGTTGGCTTCAGGAGCCCAAAAATTGGATGAATCACACCCTGGAGTTGGCAGGAGTTGACAGCAGCAGCAGCAGGAGCCCAAATATACACTGGAGTTGGCTTCAGGAGCCCAAAAATTGGATGAATCACACCCTGGAGTTGGCAGAAGTTGGTAGCAGCAGCAGCAGGAGCCCAAATATACACTGGAGTTGGCTTCAGGAGCCCAAAAATTGGATGAATCACACCCTGGAGTTGGCAGAAGTTGGCAGCAGCAGCAGCAGGAGCCCAAATATACACTGGAGTTGGCTTCAGGAGCCCAAAAATTGGATGAATCACACCCTGGAGTTGGCAGGAGTTGACAGCAGCAGCAGCAGGAGCCCAAATATACACTGGAGTTGGCTTCAGGAGCCCAAAAATTGGATGAATCACACCCTGGAGTTGGCAGGAGTTGACAGCAGCAGCAGCAGGAGCCCAAATATACACTGGAGTTGGCTTCAGGAGCCCAAAAATTGGATGAATCACACCCTGGAGTTGGCAGAAGTTGGCAGCAGCAGCAGCAGGAGCCCAAATATACACTGGAGTTGGCTTCAGGAGCCCAAAAATTGGATGAATCACACCCTGGAGTTGGCAGAAGTTGGCAGCAGCAGCAGCAGGAGCCCAAATATACACTGGAGTTGGCTTCAGGAGCCCAAAAATTGGATGAATCACACCCTGGAGTTGGCAGAAGTTGGCAGCAGCAGCAGCAGGAGCCCAAATATACACTGGAGTTGGCTTCAGGAGCCCAAAAATTGGATGAATCACACCCTGGAGTTGGCAGAAGTTGGCAGCAGCAGCAGCAGGAGCCCAAATATACACTGGAGTTGGCTTCAGGAGCCCAAAAATTGGATGAATCACACCCTGGAGTTGGCAGGAGTTGACAGTAGCAGCAGCAGGAGCCCAAATATACACTGGAGTTGGCTTCAGGAGCCCAAAAATTGGATGAATCACACCCTGGAGTTGGCAGGAGTTGACAGTAGCAGCAGCAGGAGCCCAAAAAATGGCCTAAAGACATAAATATGTTTTGCACCATTTGGAAAGTGTAAAACGTGGCACCATGCTGAATCTAGTCGCATGCATCAGGCATTGGTGGGTGGAAATCCTGGCTGATCCATCCCTGATTCATTTTGACAAAGGTGAGTCTCTCCACATTTTTAGTTGACAGACGAGTTCTCCTCGCCGTAACTATGGCCCCCGCCGCACTAAACACCCGCTCAGATGGCACGCTACTTGCCGGGCAGGACAGCTTTTCCAGGGCAAACTCTGCTAGTTGCGGCCACAAATCAAGTTTGGCTGCCCAGAAGTCCAGCGGATCCTCAAGGTGTGTTGGCATGGTCATGTCAAAGTATGACATGACCTGCTGGTTCAGGTCCTGCTCCAGGTCTTCCTGCTGCTCATGAGTAGCCTCACTATGCGGGTGTAGAAAGCTACTCATTAGCGACTGAAGACTGAGGCTGCTGCTGCTGATGGAGCTTCTGCTGCTGCTGCTGCCAACCCCCCCAGCGGCCATGGCAGTGGAAGGTGAGCGCAGAGGTCCCCTCGAGTCAGACCTGCGAGAGTATGGACCATGGCGCAGATAGGCATCGGCCAACTGCCTACGTAGAATGTCTTTGTAGTAGTTGAGTTTGTCCTCCCTCTCGGTGGGTTTAAAAAATGCCCCCATTTTGTGCCGGAAGCGAGGGTCCAATAAGGTGGACAGCCAGAAGTCATCCCGCCGACAGATGGAAACAATTCTGGGGTCACTACGCAAGCACGTGAGCATGCTTCGTGCCATTTGCGCAAGTGACTCGGATGGACTACCTGTCTCCATCTCCACTGCATACTGCCACGGTGTGCCCGGGTCCTCTGTCTCTCCTTCCTCAAAAACCTCTAGCTCCTCTGGCTGCTCCTGCTCCTCCTCTCCTGTCCGCTGACTAGATAAACCAGCCATTTCGCCAAGCCTAAACTGTGTTTCGCTGGGCAACTCCTCCTCCTCCTCTTCCTCCTCCTCCTCCTCCAGTTCAGCTCCAAGGGGGTTCATGTGGCCGTAAGATGTAAACGCCATGTCTCCAGTGCCCTGACCAGCCATGGTTTCCAACATGTGCTGTAGTACATGAAGCAGTGGAATCACGTCGTTCATCCCGTAATCCTGCCGACTGACAAATAAAGTGGCTTCCTCAAAGGGCCTGAGCAAACGGCAGGTGTCACGTATGAGCTGCCACTGGTTGACATTGAAGTTACACAGGGGAGTCCCCCTATCTGCTTGGATCATCAGGAAATCCGTGATGGCTTTTCTCTGTTCATATAATCGGTCCAACATGTGAAGGGTGGAATTCCAACGGGTGGAAACATCGCAAATCAGACTATGTTGGGGGATACCATTCTGACGCTGTAGCTCAAGAAGGGTGTGTTTGGCAGTGTAGGAGTGGCTGAAGTGCATGCAAAGTTTCCGTGAAGTTGTTAGGATGTCCTGCAGATGGGGGGAACACTTCAGAAACCGCTTGACAACCAGATTGAAGACGTGAGCCATGCAGGGGGCATGGGTCAGGCTTCCTTGGCGCAGCGCAGACAAAATGTTCTTCCCATTGTCGGTAACCATGATTCCCATTTTAAGTTTTCTCGGAGTAAGCCATGTTTGGATTTCCTGATGAATACATTTAAGCAGTTCCTCCCCTGTGTGACTCCGTTCGCCAAGACAAACCATGTGAAGCACTGCGTGACACCTCCGTGCCCTGCACACATGGTAGACTGGAGGGGCACTGAGACTTGAGCCTACAGTGGAGGGTGAGGAGATGGCGGAGGATGAGGAGGCCGAGTCGCACGGTGTCACAGGCCCAATGGGCAGAGAGCGCGGAGGCCGAAGCGGCGTGACCTGTCCAAGTTGCTGCTGCAAAGGGACCACATTCACCCAGTGGGCCGTAAACGACATGTACTGCCCCTGACCGTAGTTACAGCTCCAGATGTCGGCGCTGCCATGTATTTTGCTACACACCGACAGGCTCAAGGACTGGCCCACCTTCTGTTCAACAAAAGTGTGCAGCGCTGGTACTGCCTTCTTGGCAAAGAAATGACGGCTTGGGACTCTCCACCTCGGCTCGGCACAAGCCATCAGTTCTCTGAAAGGTGCAGATTCCACCACCTGAAAAGGGAGCGACTGCAGCACCAGCAACTTGGACAGGAGCACATTCAGCTTCTGCGCCGTAGGATGAGTGGGCGCATACTGCTGTCTCTTGGACATGGCTTCGCTGATGGATTGCTGGCGGGATGCATGACTTGGAGGAGGAGGAGCAGGAGCGACAGAGGATGGGTATGACGCACAGCTGCCTTCGGCTGAGGTGCTGGAGCCTTGGCTGGCAGAAATTGGGAGCTCACTTGGTGAGGAAGCAGACTGGACCACCCCTTGGGAGCCTCGGTTCTCCCAGGTCGTTTTATGGTGACGCATCATATGTTGACGCAGGGCCGTGGTGCCAACATTTGGACCCTGGCCACGCTTCACCTTTTGCCTACATATCTTGCATGTGGCCATGTTACCCTCCTGCGGATGCCTCAGGAAAAACTGCCACACTGCCGAGTAGCTACTTTTCCCACCCCCTGGCCTCACTGATTCACTGCTGCTGTTGCCAACTCCAGGAACCCCTGCTCCACTACCTCCCGATAAGGTAGACTGCCGCACAGCAGGTGCTCTACCCCGGCCCCGGCCCCGGCCGGCTCCAGCCTTTGGAATTGTGCCCCCATGCTGACTGCTACCACCTTGCTGCCTCAGCTGCTGACTCCGGGGCAACCTGCACCCCTCTTCTCCTGATGATGACGATGAAGCCCCTTCATCACCCGGCTCCCAAGTGCGATCGGCTTCATCGTCATCATCATCATCATCACCGGGTTGTGGCTGTACGTCACTGATGTTCGTGGATTCGTCAACAGTGTCTGGCGCAGGAGCTGGAACGCTCGCAGCACCCACGACACTGTCCACATCACTATTTGTCTGCCTAGCTAAAGAAGCCACCTCCATTTCTTGGCTGGGCAGTAGCTGCTGACTGTCCTCTATCTGATGGTCCTCCTCACTAAAGAGTGGAGCTGAACCCAAAGCATAGGATACGTCGCTGGGGGAGGGAACGGCGTAGGCCAGAGGCAATGGGAGGACAGGGACTGCTCTCGGGGCATGCCAACTCAGGGTTGTGTCAGAGGAACCTACCGACCCTAGACTGGGGGTCTCAGACGTAAGTTGTGATGATGTTGTTGATGAGCGCGTCAACCAATCTACCACGGCAGATGCGTTACTGGTGGAGACCCGACCGCTAGCAGATACTGGCAGATTAGGTCTCTCAGCGTGACTCCTGCTGCTACTGGCCCCCAGTCTGATGCGAGCTCTGCCTGCGGAATCTTGGCCTCTGCCACTCCTCTTTTCACTTCCAGGCACTTGTCTGCCCGACATAGTCTAACTGGCGTGGTAGTAGGTGATATTTAAAAAAACCCCGGGCAGCGGTGGGTCTATATGAAACAGAATATAATGCACACCAAAAGTGAGCAGTAACACTCAGCCTCCAACAGGCCTGCTTAGTGTAAATAAGAGAGCTGCTTAGTGTAAATAAAGAGGGGTATGCTATGTTACAGAATGGGATGCCTCAACAGAAGTGCACCTGGCAGGCAGCAGTAAGCCTATGCCCAGCAAAAGTGTCTTATAATATAAATATAATAAGAGCAAATGCTTATATGGTCTTAAACAGAGGCTGCTTTAGTCACAGAATGGGATGCCCCGGGCAGGAATCGAGCTGGCAGGGTACAGTAGTGCTTTGGCCAGCAAAAGTGTCTTTATCAGGCCTAATTTCAAATATGATAAGAGCAAATGCTTATATGGTCTTAAACAGAGGCTGCTTTAGTCACAGAATGGGATGCCCCGGGCAGGAATCGAGCTGGCAGGGTACAGTAGTGCTTTGGCCAGCAAAAGTGTCTTTATCAGGCCTAATTTCAAATATGATAAGAGCAAATGCTTATATGGTCTTAAACAGAGGCTGCTGTAGTCACAGAATGGGATGCCCCGGGCAGGAATCGAGCTGGCAGGGTACAGTAGTGCTTTGGCCAGCAAAAGTGTCTTTATCAGGCCTAATTTCAAATATGATAAGAGCAAATGCTTATATGGTCTTAAACAGAGGCTGCTGTAGTCACAGAATGGGATGCCCCGGGCAGGAATCGAGCTGGCAGGGTACAGTAGTGCTTTGGCCAGCAAAAGTGTCTTTATCAGGCCTAATTTCAAATATGATAAGAGCAAATGCTTATATGGTCTTAAACAGAGGCTGCTTTAGTCACAGAATGGGATGCCCCGGGCAGGAATCGAGCTGGCAGGGTACAGTAGTGCTTTGGCCAGCAAAAGTGTCTTTATCAGGCCTAATTTCAAATATGATAAGAGCAAATGCTTATATGGTCTTAAACAGAGGCTGCTTTAGTCACAGAATGGGATGCCCCGGGCAGGAATCGAGCTGGCAGGGTACAGTAGTGCTTTGGCCAGCAAAAGTGTCTTTATCAGGCCTAATTTCAAATATGATAAGAGCAAATGCTTATATGGTCTTAAACAGAGGCTGCTTTAGTCACAGAATGGGATGCCCCGGGCAGGAATCGAGCTGGCAGGGTACAGTAGTGCTTTGGCCAGCAAAAGTGTCTTTATCAGGCCTAATTTCAAATATGATAAGAGCAAATGCTTATATGGTCTTAAACAGAGGCTGCTTTAGTCACAGAATGGGATGCCCCGGGCAGGAATCGAGCTGGCAGGGTACAGTAGTGCTTTGGCCAGCAAAAGTGTCTTTATCAGGCCTAATTTCAAATATGATAAGAGCAAATGCTTATATGGTCTTAAACAGAGGCTGCTTTAGTCACAGAATGGGATGCCCCGGGCAGGAATCGAGCTGGCAGGGTACAGTAGTGCTTTGGCCAGCAAAAGTGTCTTTATCAGGCCTAATTTCAAATATGATAAGAGCAAATGCTTATATGGTCTTAAACAGAGGCTGCTGTAGTCACAGAATGGGATGCCCCGGGCAGGAATCGAGCTGGCAGGGTACAGTAGTGCTTTGGCCAGCAAAAGTGTCTTTATCAGGCCTAATTTCAAATATGATAAGAGCAAATGCTTATATGGTCTTAAACAGAGGCTGCTTTAGTCACAGAATGGGATGCCCCGGGCAGGAATCGAGCTGGCAGGGTACAGTAGTGCTTTGGCCAGCAAAAGTGTCTTTATCAGGCCTAATTTCAAATATGATAAGAGCAAATGCTTATATGGTCTTAAACAGAGGCTGCTTTAGTCACAGAATGGGATGCCCCGGGCAGGAATCGAGCTGGCAGGGTACAGTAGTGCTTTGGCCAGCAAAAGTGTCTTTATCAGGCTAATTTCAAATATGATAAGAGCAAATGCTTATATGGTCTTAAACAGAGGCTGCTTTAGTCACAGAATGGGATGCCCCGGGCAGGAATCGAGCTGGCAGGGTACAGTAGTGCTTTGGCCAGCAAAAGTGTCTTTATCAGGCCTAATTTCAAATATGATAAGAGCAAATGCTTATATGGTCTTAAACAGAGGCTGCTGTAGTCACAGAATGGGATGCCCCGGGCAGGAATCGAGCTGGCAGGGTACAGTAGTGCTTTGGCCAGCAAAAGTGTCTTTATCAGGCCTAATTTCAAATATGATAAGAGCAAATGCTTATATGGTCTTAAACAGAGGCTGCTTTAGTCACAGAATGGGATGCCCCGGGCAGGAATCGAGCTGGCAGGGTACAGTAGTGCTTTGGCCAGCAAAAGTGTCTTTATCAGGCCTAATTTCAAATATGATAAGAGCAAATGCTTATATGGTCTTAAACAGAGGCTGCTTTAGTCACAGAATGGGATGCCCCGGGCAGGAATCGAGCTGGCAGGGTACAGTAGTGCTTTGGCCAGCAAAAGTGTCTTTATCAGGCTAATTTCAAATATGATAAGAGCAAATGCTTATATGGTCTTAAACAGAGGCTGCTTTAGTCACAGAATGGGATGCCCCGGGCAGGAATCGAGCTGGCAGGGTACAGTAGTGCTTTGGCCAGCAAAAGTGTCTTTATCAGGCCTAATTTCAAATATGATAAGAGCAAATGCTTATATGGTCTTAAACAGAGGCTGCTGTAGTCACAGAATGGGATGCCCCGGGCAGGAATCGAGCTGGCAGGGTACAGTAGTGCTTTGGCCAGCAAAAGTGTCTTTATCAGGCCTAATTTCAAATATGATAAGAGCAAATGCTTATATGGTCTTAAACAGAGGCTGCTTTAGTCACAGAATGGGATGCCCCGGGCAGGAATCGAGCTGGCAGGGTACAGTAGTGCTTTGGCCAGCAAAAGTGTCTTTATCAGGCCTAATTTCAAATATGATAAGAGCAAATGCTTATATGGTCTTAAACAGAGGCTGCTTTAGTCACAGAATGGGATGCCCCGGGCAGGAATCGAGCTGGCAGGGTACAGTAGTGCTTTGGCCAGCAAAAGTGTCTTTATCAGGCTAATTTCAAATATGATAAGAGCAAATGCTTATATGGTCTTAAACAGAGGCTGCTTTAGTCACAGAATGGGATGCCCCGGGCAGGAATCGAGCTGGCAGGGTACAGTAGTGCTTTGGCCAGCAAAAGTGTCTTTATCAGGCCTAATTTCAAATATGATAAGAGCAAATGCTTATATGGTCTTA
The DNA here is from genome assembly GCA_027917425.1 of Gastrophryne carolinensis. Lineage (NCBI taxonomy): Eukaryota > Metazoa > Chordata > Amphibia > Anura > Microhylidae > Gastrophryne > Gastrophryne carolinensis. The sequence continues at coordinate 290,210,594 of CM051237.1, read as the reverse complement.
AACAGAGGCTGCTGTAGTCACAGAATGGGATGCCCCGGGCAGGAATCGAGCTGGCAGGGTACAGTAGTGCTTTGGCCAGCAAAAGTGTCTTTATCAGGCCTAATTTCAAATATGATAAGAGCAAATGCTTATATGGTCTTAAACAGAGGCTGCTTTAGTCACAGAATGGGATGCCCCGGGCAGGAATCGAGCTGGCAGGGTACAGTAGTGCTTTGGCCAGCAAAAGTGTCTTTATCAGGCCTAATTTCAAATATGATAAGAGCAAATGCTTATATGGTCTTAAACAGAGGCTGCTTTAGTCACAGAATGGGATGCCTCACAGCAGACTTAAGATCAGTTCAGTATATATGCACAGTTAGTTACTATAAGCAGCCTGAAAACGCTAACAAAGGCTGGATGAAAAAAAAAAAATCTCCCTGTCAGCCAGCTCCGTTTTTCCTACCTTTCCCTGGCTTTCTGTCTGTCTCCTGTCTGTCTCCTGCCTGTCTCCTGCCTGTCTCCAGCCTGTCCCTGTCTGTCCCTGTCTCCAGCCTGTCTAACTGCCTCAGCTACACAGCGTTCTGTCTGTCTGTCACGAATGCAATAGAGAAATGAGGAAAAGCAAGATGGCCGCCGTTAAATACCGCTGTGTGACGTCACCGGGCTTGCTGGCTGCTGATAGGCTGCATGTGACTGCCCCAGCTTGCACTGGCGCGGGATACATGTCCAGACATGTCCCGCCCGCCATCTTAGAATGCCTGTAACCCTTTCAGTGCCAAGCCCGTAGATTCTACGTGCTCGCTTCCACTCCACTTAAGTGCCAAGCACGTAGAATCTACGGGCTTGACTTTCCCCCCTGACAGTAAAAAAAATATAAATCAAAAATACTCACCTGACCCCTCGTTGGATCCGGCCGGGTCTCCCCTTTAATTTGGTGCCATCCGATCCCCCGTGGGGGGTCGGATGGCTCCAGGAGAGCCCCCGGAATAGCCCCCCCCCCCCCGCTTCGGCAGCAGCAGCTGCTAAATGTAAAAAAAAAAAAAAAAAAAAAAATGACATTTCCTTACCTGAGGCCGCGCTGTCTCCCGATGGGTGTCCTCTTCACTGGGGGGGCCTCCGATCGCCCCCCCAGCCTCTTCGGTGGCGAGGAGAGGGCAGAAATTGCCCTCCCCCCCCACTTCCTGGAACGGGTCTGCTAGCCCCGCCCCCTGGGGGGCGGGGCCAGGTGACATCTTATGATGTCACCAGCAGCCCTCTTAATGCCGGGACGTGAGACAGACAATCAGTCTGCTCGTGTGCCTGGAGGAGGGCAGATGGGGAGGAGGAGAGGGCTGAGATCGCCCCCCCCTCCTCCCCAGGCTCTCTCCTTCAAACACACGAGCAGGCTGTCAGCGGAGATCGCCGGGGGACACAGGATCGGAGGTGAGTAAAGTAAAAAAAAAAAAAAATAAAGATCTTTTATATCTTATGTCTCTGTGTCTTTTTATTTAACATTTAACCCCTTGTGAACTGGTAAGGGGTCCATGAGACCCCTTATACCAGTTCACAAGGCTGGGGGGATGGCATGTCACCCGCTTGCCGCAGCGGGTGACTTGCCATTAACCCCCGGCACCCCCCAATTACCTGCCTCCCCAAAGCCCAGGGGGGGGCAGAAGAGCCCGGGCCCACTTAGCTATGTGGGCTCGTAGGCTGCAGGGTGGGGGGGCCACAAAAGCTGGCCCCCCCACTCTGTGCCTACAAGCCCCCATAGCTGGTCCCGGGCTGGTAATGATGGGTAAGGGGGACCCCATTTCATTTTTTTTTTGGATTTTTAAGGGTTTTTAACCCTTAAAATTCCAAAAAAAAATGGGGTCCGCCCCCCTGGGAGGGGGGACCCTATGTCATTTTTTTTTTTAATAAACTCTTTGTGTTCTGTCATCCAGCAGCTATAAAAGGCTTCCAGCAGGTGAGCAGAAGCCAGTGATCGCCGAGGGACACAGTGCTCCAGGATGGATGGGAGGTGAGTACAGTGTAAAAAAAAAAATTAATAAAATATTTTTTTCTCTTTTGTGTGTCTGTGTTTTTTTTTTTACATTTAACCCCTTGTGAACTGGTAAGGGGTCCATGACCCCTATACCAGTTCACAAGGCTGGGGGGATGGCATGTCACCCGCTTGCCGCAGCGGGTGACTTGCCATTAACCCCCGGCACCCCCAATTACCTGCCTCCCCAAAGCCCAGGGGGGGGCAGAAGAGCCCGGGCCCACACAGGCTATGTGGGCTCGTAGGCTGCAGGGTGGGGGGGCCACAAAAGCTGGCCCCCCCACTCTGTGCCTACAAGCCCCCATAGCTGGTCCCGGGCTGGTAATGATGGGTAAGGGGGACCCCATTTCATTTTTTTTTTGGATTTTTAAGGGTTTTTAACCCTTAAAATTCCAAAAAAAAAATGGGGTCCGCCCCCCTGGGAGGGGGGACCCTATGTCATTTTTTTTTCTCGATTTAACCCTTTGTAGTGTGGATGGTAGTTGTATTTTATTTGTAAATGTTATAAAGTACTTGTTTCAGTTAGGGGGGTCTCCTGGGCAGGAACGGGGGGCTACCGATAAATATGTGGTACCGTTCTAATCGGTAGAAATGGGGCTTTCACATGCAATATGATTTTCCTTAATAAAATACATTTTTTATTTGAAATAAAGGAGTCAATTTTCTAAAAAAATTTTTATTTATTTATTTATTTATTTTTTACTTAATAATATTGTAAAAAACAAAATAAAATTTACAAACAAGACATTTCTTGTTAAAGCCTAAACTCTGCTGCAGAAAATATATGTATAATTTTCCTGAAAACTCCAGCAAAAATGGCGCAAAACATGGCGCAAAACATGGCGCAAAATGGAGAAAAATGACCTGTCAACAGAGGGTGACAAAATCTCAAGTAGGCTGGCAATTAAAATGGTTAAAGGTAGCTATGCATGTTGGGTATTGTTCTGTTTGGGGGACCTTGCGCTTTCAGACTTAGCTTGTTTTTTTTCTGGTTTGCATATTTATATTTTAGGAAAAGGTGTTTTTTATTCAGCTTTTTTATACATTTTTTAGGGAAACCCTGCGCAACCAAAGAATTCTTTGAGGGATTAATTCCAGAAAGATGAGCCCACTACAACAAGTTGGGTACGCTTAGAAAGCTTAACATGTGTACTTTCAGGTAATATATGGTTTATGGGGGATATTCCAAATGTAAAGGGTTGTTTTGGTTGAAAAATCGCAAGGTGCGCACTTTGTCTGCAGAGCTGAAATTTTCAAGTAAAATTACCGTTACGCACATGCTTTACTTTGGGGTGTTTGGCAACTCTTCCCTTGACAGAACCTATGCATGTTGGGTGTTGTTCTGTTCGGGGGATGTTGCTTTTTCAGATTATACTTGTTTTTTCTTGTTTGCGCATAGTTTTTTTAGGAAAATGTGGCTTTGATTCTGCTTTTTTATCCTTTTTTTAGGGAAACTCTTTGCAACCAAAGAATACAATGAGGGATTACTTCCAGAAAACTATGGGCACATCAACAAGCCTGGTACGCCTAGAAAGCTTGAGGTGTGTACTTCCAGAGAATATATAGTTTGTTGGGGGTATTTCAAATGTAAAGGGTTGTTTTTCTGGAAGAACTGCAAGGTGCGCATATTGCATAGCATAGTTGTATTTTATCTGAAAATTCCCTAAAGCGCTGTTTCAGTTTGGGGGAGTCTCCTGGGCAGGAAAGGGTGTCTACCTATACATATGTGGTATCGCTGTAACTGGGAGAAATTGGGATTTCACACGCAATAAGATTTTATTGAAAAACTTACATTTTTTATTACAAAAAAAACTACAAATTGTAAAAATGTATTTTTTTTTTATTTTTTTTCACATATTTCACCCAAAAATATTGAGAATACCCCTAAAAAATTACAAACAAGACATTTCATGTTAAAGCCCAGACTCTGCTGAAAAAAACAATATATCATTTCCCTGGGAAATCCCTGGAAATCCCTTCAAAAATCACATTTGAACATGGGGAGCGCAAAATAGTGCAAAACGGTTTGGCACCAAGGGTGACAAAAACTCCAGGTAGGCTGGCAGCGAAAGGGGTAATGTAAATGAATGGATGTTAAAGGAAAACTTCGAGTGATCGAATCGCGGGGAAATTCGGATTCGATCCGAATCGAATTTTTCCTGAAATTCGGATCGAATCCGGGTTCGTCCGGATCGATTCGCTCATCCCTAATATATATATATATATATATATATATATATATATATATATATTATTGCATGAAATGGTAACAAATTATACTATACTAAAGTCAGGCCAGCCAATAATTGCCCCTTTGATTTATAATTGCGTCTGCTTTAATGTTTTAATGTTAAAAAAGTCAGTGTTTAAAGAGGAGCTCTCACCAGGATTTACTCTATCCTGGTAATAGATCAATTTTCCTGGGGCATCCCATTGGAGACCCCCAGACCACCCACCCAACTCACCTTTCTGCGTTCCCCACTACGAATGACCCGAGCTCTTGTCCAGTTAATGCTTTATGGTGTGCCATCTAATTCACCGCATAAAGTGTTATTTTGAACAGTCATAAGGAGGGGCTACATCCCTGGTTTCCCTGCAGTGTGTGGCACTCTCCCACCCACCCATCTGAATGGTGCAGGGGTGCGGCCACATCCTCCGATTGTGGCACTGGAACCCTGAATAGAGAAATTATTGCTCACACAGTGAGGCACCTGAATTTGGATGCCCCAGTGGTTCACCTTCACCTCAGCAGCAACCATAGCAGCAGTGTTCTGTGTCTACAGAACTCACTTCTCTCTCCTTGTAGATCTTGGTGTAAGTGGCCAATAGCAACAGAGTGTAGGTAGAGAAAACAGCTTCTTTCAGAAACACACATTTTGCTAACATAAGAATAAAAAATGAAAAAAAAAAAAAGAAATAATACATTGAGGGCAACATGTTGGCATACAAAAAATATACACCTTCAAATATTCCTTCAAAATTGACTTTCCCTTTAAAGAGGTACAAAATCTTTGGTTTTGTTCCTCTATGGTAGGGCATCCTGTGTGTATTCCACAGGACCTATAAACTCACTTGAACTCCACTTGAAAGAGGAACAAACCCCCAAATTTCACTTTCTTCCCTTTCCTCTAAGGTGGGGCATAATGATTTGGGATGCCCCACTGTGTGTATTTCCCCAAAACTCACCTCTTCCTGGCTCCCATGTGGTTCTCTCAGCCATTCAGCAGCATTTTTTCTGTTCTGCCTTTGCTGTTATGAGCTCAGAGCGGCAATGAGATCTGCCGCTCACCTGTAACTGTGGGCGTGCCCACATTGACCATTCAGAAAGGCCTGGTGCAGGTATGCGTCTCAGATGGAGGTGAGCTGGGGATCGGGCCACGCCACTGAGGTGCAGCAAGGGAAGTGGTAAGTGAAACCAGGTCGCGCAGTTAATTAAGTGTTATCTACCTCTACATTAAGAGGTAGAGCAACCCTTCTGCGGCTCAGGATTATAAAAGTCTCCAGTGCCCGACAATCTAGCAACCGTGAAGCATCCCGATTTGGGATGCCCTGCTTTCTGAACCCCCCAAGATTGCCCTGATTCACCCTGACCTTTGCAGGACTCTCTCGCCACTCACGGACCTCGGCCTTATGCCTGGCGTCCCTGCGGCTGGAAACGCTCCCACCCCCAGCCATTTAGATAAGCTGGGAGTGGGAACGTGTAGTACACCTCAGGGAGACTCAGGAAAAGCCAGTGCTATTCAGATCCAATGGCCCATGTGCAGGCCAAATTTGGGATGCCACATAAAGTGGCATAACATCCCCAGGAGTCTTTTTAAGCGGTACACAACTCTGCAAGATCAGCCCTTGAATCTAAAGGAGCCCAGGGCCAGCTGCTGGGCTTTCCCTTGGCTTTCTGAATTGGTATGCCCCGCTATGTGAAACCCCTTAGGTCACTAGTATTCGCTCACCTCTCCTCGGTCCAACATCACATACGTGGTCTCTCATCCAATGAGAGCTATTTACCGTGCTTGTGTTCACAATTTGGGATGCCCCGGTAGAAGGCCAGGGGCAGCCGTGCAGGATTTTTTTTCACTTTAAAATACTTTTGGGGTGTTGGTGTTTGAAACGCACATGTGTTGTTGAATAGGGGATTTGGGGGTTTCATACAGTGGGGCATCACAAATCGGGATGCCCCGGGGAAAGGGAATCAGGCAGCCTTGGGGTCTTATAGATTCCAGGGTCACCCAAGATGGGTTTTGGTCCACTTTAAAGTGGACCTATCACCAGGATTTTTACTATCCTGGTGATAAGCCCTATACCTGGGTCATCCTGCTTTTGGATGCCCCAGTTCCTCCCAAGGGTGGGATCACCCACACAATTCACTTTTCCACAGTTCCTCACTTTTGATGGAATTTTGTAGTGTATATTTGGAGTGTATATTTTGTGTATGCCAAAATGTTGTCCTTAATATGCTGATCTATGTTAAGAAGCAGAAAAGAAGTGAGCTCTGTACTCTCAAAACACTGCTGCTATGGCGGCTGTGGAGGTGAGGGAGCTCACTCAACCATACACATATCAAGCAGCAATGTCCTGAGTGACACTTCACTTTTTGGTGTACGGTTTGCAATAGCAACAGATTTTAGTAGTGAAAATTGCTTCCATAAAACACACATTTAATTACATAATAAAAAGAAAAAAACACTAGATAGACTCGGCACATTGAGAACATGCTTTTTGGTACAAAATATTCACACTTTAATGTTCCCCTGGGACATCCCGAAGTAGGATAATCAACTGTGCGATCCCCCTGAGTAGGCCCACACAATAGCCCCATATTATTTTAACAAAAAATCCATGGGTGTCACTAGGAGGAGAGGGGTGTCACCGGCAGAGAAGTCCAATATTAATCTAACCGAAATGTCATGGGTGTCAATGGGAGGAAAGGGGGTGTCGCAACAAAGGGCTCAATTTATCCAATTTGAGATAAGGTCTGACAACATCTGTGAGTCAAGACCTCTGTTCAGTTCATTTCAATGATAAGTCCATTATAAATAAACTAGATAATCGTGCACAGGAGAAAAGAAATGTGCCAAAGAATTGGGGTATCCTTGTGGATGTATACCAGGATGGCTTATTCTCAAATTGGCAATACAATACTATCGAGGGGCACGCTGTTTAAATATGAATAATGATACAGCTTGTCTCCCCTTTTCCAAAATGTATCAATAGACGTGCTATTATAAAATACAGGATAAATACAAGTCTCTCTTCCTTGCTGGCTGATGCATGTTTCCTTAGCAATGACGTAACATTCTAAGAAACCAGCTCTGAGGATGTTACGTCATTGGTAACGAAACGCGCATCAAGATGACGAGCGTGGTAAAAGATATTTAAGGATTCAGTGGCTTCCTAGTGTCCCGGGCTGCAGTGACTTGGGCTGCGACAATGAGTGCCTTTGTGGCAAGATTACCCGGGATTATATATCTATTATATATCTGACAAGATTACCCGGGATTATTTATCTTGTATTGTATAGTGTCGCCAATTTGAGGGTAAGCCATCGTGGTATACATCCACAAGGGTACCCCAATTCTTTAGCACATTTTTTTTCTCTCCTTTGCATGGTTATCTAGTCTGTTTAAAATGGACTTATCAATGAAACGTCCAATGTATGAAAGACCATTCAAAAGTTACAGTGACCCCTGAAGTCTGATTGCGATTATGTCATGTGAATATAATGCCCCAGGGCATTAACCCAGTTAAATCCCCAAATATCTAACACTTATCCGCAGTCCCTCAGTGGAACTGAGCACTACGATTGGTTGCTGCGGTCACATGGGCTGCTGGCTTCTTTTAGGCATCCGACCGCGGCAGCCATGTGACTGTGGCGGTCACTTGCCAAGGAGAAAGGTAAGATTTCTCTGGTTTACCATGGTTAATGCGAAGAATGACTGCTGTTCTGGTTTAATTACCTCTGGTAAAATATTCATTAATGATTTCATAGTGGTAAGCTGCACAGCTCCTGATGCTAGGAAGCAGCTCCATTACATTTCCAGCACCACAGGATTAGTTAGTTACACTATTTGCCTCATCTAGCAAAAGAACCTTGCTCCAAAATATATTTTAGGTTTTTATTAACTTTTTTTTTAGATAACAGAATATGGCAACAAATGCACATAATACATACAGTATTATGAGTCAATGCAACAAATAACATTGGTACAGGAGTACATTAGGAGGGATGGAGCAGGGTGGCGCTTGTGAAGTCCTGGGCATGAGAGTGGAAAGAGGTGATCATGGTTGAGGACAGGAGGAAATCGCGGGCTGATCGGAGATAGCATCTTGGCTGGTATGCTTGGACTAGTGATAGATTATAGGAAGGGGCTTGGATGTAGAGGGCCTTGTAGTTTAGGGTTAGAATTTTTAACCTAATTATTTCAGATATTTGCAGCTGGTGTAGGGATTAACAGAGGGGTAGCACTCAAAAGTGGGATGAGAATGGGCAGCAAAGTTAAAAATAGATTGTAAATGTGCTAATTTGTTTGCCAGTAGACCACAGAGGAGGAGGGTGTTGCAGTAGACAAGTTGGGAGATTATCAAGGCATGCACACAAAGTTTTGTGGTTTCAGGTCTTGAGGAAGGGTTGGATGCCGGAGACAGGAGGAGGCTAGAGACTGAATGTGGAGTGTGAATGAGAAAGGGGAGTCCGGTATAACACTAACACATTGGGCTTGAGGAGCTGTTGTGATTGACAGAAATTGTTTTTGGACATGGGAAAACCATGCGCTCTGTTTTGTCCATGTTTAATTTGTGAGAGTGAGATTACATGAACAATGAGATCTGAGTCTGGAACGAGAGCTGAGTCTGGAACAAGAGAGAAAGAAGAGACAAGAGACACGAGTGTCTTCAGAATAGAAATGGTGATGGAAGCCAAATGAGTTATAGTTGGCCAAGGACATGGGTGTAGAATGAAAATATTAGTGGTCCCAGGTTGACCCTTAGGCTACTCTAACAGATAGACGACGAGGAGTTCAGTATGTGATGGAGGGGAAGCCAGAAGTCTGTGTTCAGGTTCGGTATTCTGCCCAAATGTGGCAAAACTGGTTGATGGGCTGGAAGCGTCTGGAAGTAACTTACCTCTGGTTCCTCCTATTGTTCCTGCTGGATTGCAAAATATCTCCATTCTGCGCCCCACCCCTCCCCACCCCCACACCTGCCATCACAAATTTGATTGATTTCAACAGGGACCCGAGTTCAGGTTCGGGTTTGGGTTGCTGAACCAGAACTATAGTGGCTTCGCTCATGCCTAGTCCACTGTAAGGAGGGAACGAGCCCAACATGAAGGTGCCAGCGACTGAAGCTCGGCCAAGCACAGGATGTGTTCCTGATTACCAAAAAGGGACGATTACCTTTTTGTTTTTTTTATTTGGATGATCAATCCCTTTTAATGGGTGTAAAGAACAAGTGTCCTGGAGGGTTGGTGCCACAGAGGATTTTCTTTGCTTTAGAAAAAGCTCTCCTCTAATAAAGAAACTGGAATTTTAGGGAGAGGGGTCCTCGATGATCTTCTCTGCTGCTCTTACCTTACTCTCTAGGAACTAAGTCGCTTTGTGTATTGTATGACAACATCCATGCCCTGTAGCTCTAACAAATAGCTATGGATGATGTCTACTCAAGTGATGTGCCTCTTTGCATAGCTATAAATGTGATGCTGGTCCTAGTCAAGACATAGAGATGTCAATGCGGTTATTATTAAACCATTAAAGTGGACCAACACCTAGGATTTTCACTATCCTGGGTTTTGGTCCACTTCCGGGGGGCACCCTGCTCGTCCAATCAGAGCACTCAGAGCCGCTGTGGTATGTACGAACAAGCGAACAAGCATTCACAAACGGTGAGGTTTCTGGGCGTCCTGCGGGGTTTCACACAGCGGGGCATCCCGGTTTTGGATGCCCCGCGGGGAGGGATCTGATCTGATCCCCCCTGGGTGTTGGTCCACTTTAAACCGGACCAACACCCTTACAGGAAACAGTCCTCATATTTATCACTCACCAGGGCAACTTGCTGCACATAAAAATTAATTACCCTTTTTGTAACTTTTCCCCCTGTTCTAAAGAGAAGATACCCCCTGGCTGCTCTGAGATTGCCGTAACTAGGAGAAACTTGGTGAAGTGGCGTTTCAGCTTTGAGGGGGTACAGAAAGAAAGGTAATTGCTGACAATGATTAAGTATCATGCAGATGGGACAAGTGAGTTTTGGGGACGTTTTTGCAACTGTGCAAGACTGTTAAGTGGGTGAAAAATAAAATTCAGTAGAAAAATCTTGTTCAGTACTAGCAGGGTACAGATAGCTTGTTAAGCAACAGAACGTTTTAAATAACATCAAATCAGTCATTTTGTCTCAGTCTATTAAATAAAATTCCAAAGCGACAGTTGTGCTCTTACCATGTAATTGGTGGGTGCCAGGTTAGCGGAGGCGCCGCAGTACATGTAAGAAATATGTTAAATAACCAGCACACCGTCATCAGATTAAAGTTCCATAGTATTAGACATCCAGTGGTTACAGAAGAAGCAGTCCAAATAATCAATAAAGTCCCAGCCAATGTTTCGGGGGGATCGGAGTCCCCCTTCCTCAGAGCCAGAATACAAAACAAAATACAACCATGCAAAGGGGTTAAAAAGAAGTGAGAGAAGGCCAAATTCCCGCCTGACATCATCGATGACGTCATAATGGTAATTCACCATTAATCAAAATCATTGCATATACTTGTAAGTAACATTATTATAAAAATACAAATAAGAAAACAAATAAAAACACATGAAAATACTCACCCCCAGGGTCATGTCGAGGCACAATAGTGACCCGGTCATCATCCGCCGTCGGGTCTGCGTGTTTGGTAACCAAGCAACGGGCGCGAATCCCTGCCCTGTTTGGGAGCATGCCCAGTAGGCGGGGCTAAAAGTCTGCCCCACAAACAGATTCACAGATTATAATCAGACGCTTGAAACCGCTATGGGCAGCAAGGTCGCACTTGCCTTCGCAAATCTGTTCGTGGGGTTCTTGGAGGAAAGATATATTCAACCCTCCACGATGTATAGTGTATGTGTTATTTTGGGGGCGGTACATTGATGATATTATGGTTATCTGGCGGGGTACACGCAATGAATTCTCCATGTTTGTAGAATTTCTCAATGCATTTTCAACCCAGAGGTCTCTGAATCCTATGTGACCTTTCTAGACATCGCTACTCTATTGTGACTGGACTATTTTCTAAACCGACAGACAGAAACACTCTATTAAGATACGAGAGTGCCCACCCTAAACATCTTATCGACAACCTCCCTATTTCACCATTTCTTACTAAGAATTAACTCCGATCCACAAAAAAAGGGAACGATCAACTTAGAATGATGTATGACAAATTCAATGCACGGGGGTATCTCGAACAGATCCTAGAACAGGCCAAGATAAAGGCCAATACGATCTGGAGAAAAGATGTAGCTAATCCCAAACCCAAGTCCATAGGCGAACGGGTTCCATTTGTACAAACATGTAATAGTCTCTCGCCTGCAATAGAACTTATAACAAGAAAACCTCAGAACATTCTGTTAGCCTGGTGCCAGCTATAAGAAACCCAATTCTGAGAGTGTACAACAAGAATAGATCTTTGCGTGACTCGTTGGTGAATGCTGACCCGGTGAGCAAATATACAAAACTACCAATAAAACAGGATGCAAAGTGTGTATCTCCCTTATTGTGGGTTCAGAATTAAGGCGGTTTACAATTGCCTCACTGACTTTTGTGTATATTTGTTAAAATGCCCTTGCAGACAAGCTTATGTGAAAAAGGATTGGTCCGTTTAAAGCGGACCTTCAGCATGATTTATTGAAAATCCCAAACCCTTAAAAACGATTCTCCAGCATCTAAAGTTAATATATTTTAAGTTTTTAGTCACTTACTTATTATTCTTTCCCCCACTGGGCTGCAACTCTGTTCAGGACTTTAGGATACGGGTGCCACCATCTTGACTCAGAAGCATCACACTTACTGATTAGAGGGGAGTGGGATAAAGTACAGGGGGCGGGTTATAGCTGTTCTTTGCTCAGACAGAGCAGAGCTGGGGTCAGGAAAAGGTCAGCAATCCCAGAATGCAGAGCAGCACAGTCAGAAGGCACTTCCTGTTTGCAGGCTTCCTGATGTTCCATGAGCCGCCATCTTGGATGTTTAAAGGCTCATAACATGCAGTAGATGCAGGTAGGATGATTTTTAATGTGTGTACAGGGTGTGGGAAACATATAAGATAGGCTCTTATTCAGAGTGAAGGACTGCTTTAAGTAACGCTTCCAACAACATAGAAGCAATGTCAGGACTAGCCTTGAGAGAAGTAAAAAGGGTGAACAACCCGATTATGACAAACATGTAGCCTTACATTTTGTGGCAGCAAAACACCAAGTGCATGAGTTGAGAGGCATGGTGATTGAACAAGTAGGGATACCGTGCCGTGGCGGTGACCGCACCTCCGCCTATTACAGCGAGAAACTTTTTGGATCCACAAATTGGACACAGTACAGCCTAAAGGACTTCATTTGGGTTCATAAATTTTCTAGACCAATGTTAATTTATATGCATGCAGCTGCTGTGGTTCTCATAGATTTCTTTTCATATATCCCTCTTTTTATACATCCCTCTTTTCATATCCTGATTTTGTCCTTCTTTTATGTACATATCCCTCTTTTTATACATCCCTCTTTTCATGTCCCAACTTTTGTCCTTCTTCCTTCCCCCCATCCCACCTTTTTGTCCCCCCCACACCCCCCTCTACTCATTCACATGCATATCCCTCTCTTGGTTATCCCTCTTTTTGCCATTCTCAACTGCCAAGGTCTGGTATCATTCTTTTCATTTCTAATATTTCTTTCATTTTCCCCCACATTCCTTTCTGTTTGGCCATTATATCCCTCTCTCTTTGCTATCATGATTTTTCTCCTCTTCTTTCTCCCTTTGCTATCCCACTTTTCATGTTGTCATATGCTATTCCGCCTCTTTTCTTTAACTTTCCGTCCATATTTTTATGCCATCACCCCAGGCATCTTATGCCTACGCCGCCCCCGAACGTTCAGCGGCACGCAGTGCGCCTGTCTGGCGCTGACTCTCGCCATTCTTCATAAGTGACGAGAGCCACCTGCACTGCGCTGTGGCCCTGTGAGGCACACCCTCCAATCAGAGAGCAGGCCCCACCTGCGTCACCCATTGCAGGGCAGACTTTTAGCCCCGCCACTGGGCGTCCTCCCGAGCAGGCAGGGATTCGGGCTCGTTGCTTGGTTACTAAGCACGCAGACCCGATGGCAGCGATGGGGGATGACCGGAACACGATCGTGCCTCAACATGACCCCAGGGGTGAGTATTTGTATGCATTTTTTTGTTTTCTTATTTGCATTTTTATAATAATGTTACTTACAACTATATGCAATGATTTTGATTAATTGTGACTTACCATTATGACGTCCTCAATGATGTCAGGCGGGAATTTGGCCTTCTCTCACTTCTTTTAAACCCCTTCCATGGTGGTATTCTGTTTGAATTCTGGCTCTGAGGAAGGGGGAGTCCGATACCCAAAACGTTGGCTGGGACTTTATCGATTATATGGACTGCTTCTTTTGTAACCACTGGATGTTTAGTACTATGGAACTTTAATCTGAGGACAGTAGGCTGGTTATTTAGTCTATTAAATATAATTAAATATATTCCACTTGAGCACCATCATGCCTGCATTGCAGGAAGCGTAAATTCCTATAGATACCATATAGAATCACATTGAATGATGCCATAGCACATAACGGAATATAATGCTGGTTCTTGAATGAGCAAGATACCCCTTGCATGCAGAGGATAACGTTGGCTGTGCCAGATCCAGACATTCTTTACCATAAAACAAATACCATAAATAGCACACCAGAAACATAATACTGTACCTTGCACATGGCATAACACCCCCCCCCCCCCATCCGTGTATTTGTCCACCACACAACACTACACTACAAATCATAAATAATTAGGCTTGGTCTGCAGTGCTATGTTTCTAATGCTGAAATGTTCAGTACAGATTGCATTAGATGTAGGAAAAATAGTTAAATATCTCCTAACATTTAATGTATCTAAAATATAAATCACAAAATATTCTAGTGACACATGATAACTTTCTAGTATTCATGATGCATAAAAGTACTATAGTCACTTTTAGTTTGATGGTTCCTAGTATAGATGATGCATAAAAGTACTATAGTCACTTTTGGTTTGAGGGTTCCTAGTATAGATGATGCATAAAAGTACTATAGTCACTTTTAGTTTGATGGTTCCTAGTATAGATGATGCATAAAAGTACTATAGTCACTTTTGGTTTGAGGGTTCCTAGTATAGATGATGCTTAAACGGCACTTTTGGTTTGAGGGTTCCTAGTATAGATGATGCATAAAAGTACTATAGTCACTTTTAGTTTGATGGTTCCTAGTATAGATGATGCTTAAACGTACTATAGTCATTTTTGGTTTGAGGGTTCCTAGTATAGATGCTGCTTAAAAGTACTATAGTCACTTTTGGTTTGAGGGTTCCTAGTATAGATGCTGCTTAAAAGTACTATAGTCACTTTTGGTTTGAGGGTTCCTAGTATAGATGATGCTTAAACGTACTATAGTCACTTTTGGTTTGAGGGTTCCTAGTATAGATGATGTGTACAAGAATATTAAAGAACAGTCAATAAAAGTATTTAATTATACTGACCACTGTGCTGAGATACGGAATGCACTGTGCCAGAAAAGAGCCTTTTTAATGTGACTGTGCACCCGTGCATCAGTGTGGAAGGGAAGAACATGGAAGGGGAATGCTGGTAGAAGAGCACCAGACCTATGCCTAAGGGCTGGTGAATTGCGATGGCCAGGGGCTGACCACTTAGTCAGGTTACCAGCCCCTGTGTCTGGTGAACTATTCTAGTAGAAGGGGTAGGGCACTCTTTGTTTAAAAAAAAAAGGGGGGGGGGGTCAGGCAAATAACTCACCCATTTTTTATCCATAGACTTTATAGTGTTCACTAGCCATAATACCTGCCTCTGATAGAAGCACACTAGCCATAATACCTGCCTCTGATAGAAGCACACTAGCCATAATTCCTGCCTCTGATAGAAGCACACTAGCCATAATTCCTGCCTCTGATAGAAGCACACTAGCCATAATACCTGCCTCTGATAGAAGCACACTAGCCATAATTCCTGCCTCTGATAGAAGCACACTAGCCATAATACCTGCCTCTGATAGATGCACACAAAGCATAATACCTGCCTCTGATAGAAGCACACTAGCCATAATACCTCCTGCCTCTGATAGAAGCACATTAGCCATAATACCTTCTGCCTATGATAGAAGCACACTGGCCATAATACCGGCCTCTGATAGAAGCACACTAGCCATAATACCTGCCTCTGATAGAAGCACACTAGCCATAATATCCGCTTCTGATAGAAGCACACTAGCCATAATACCTGCCTCTGATAGAAGCACACTAGCCATAATACCTGCCTCTGATAGAAGCACACTAGCCATAATATCCGCTTCTGATAGAAGCACACTAGCCATAATACCTGCCTCTGATAGAAGCACACTAGCCATAATACCTGCCTCTGATAGAAGCACATTAGCCATAATACCTCCTGCCTCTGATAGAAGCACACTGGCCATAATGCCTGCCTCTAATAGAAGCACACTAGCCATAATACCTGCCTCTGATAGAAGCACACTAGCCATAATACCTGCCTCTGATAGAAGCACACTAGCCATAATACCTGTCTCTGATAGAAGCACACTAGCCATAATACCTGCATCTGATGGAAGTACACTAGCATACCTGCATCTGATGGAAGTACACTAGTCATAATGTACACTAGCCATAATACCTGCCTCTGATAGAAGCACACTAACCACAATACCTGCCTCTGATAGAAGCACACTAGCCATAATACCTGCATCTGATGGAAATACACTAGCATACCTGCCTCTGATAGAAGCACACTAGCCATAATACCTGCCTCTGATAGAAGCCCACTAGCCATAATACCTGCTTCTGATAGATGTACACTAGCCATAATACCTACCTCTGATTGAAGCACACTAACCATAATATCTGCCTCTGATAGAAGCACACTAGCCATAATACCTGCCTCTGATAGAAGCACACTAGCCATAATACCGGCCTCTGATAGAAGCACACTAGCCATAATACCTGCCTCTGATAAAAGCACACTAGCCATAATACCTGCCTCTGATAGAAGCACACTAGCCATAATACCTGCATCTGATAGAAGCACACTAGCCATAATACCTGCTTCTGATTGAAGCACACTAACCATAATACCTGCATCTGATAGAAGCACAGTAGCCATATTACCTGCATCTAATAGAAGCACACTAGCCATAATACCTGCATCTGATAGAAGCACACTAGCCATAATACCTGCATCTGATAGAAGCACACTAGCCATAATACCTGCTTCTGATTGAAGCACACTAGCCATAATACCTGCTTCTGATTGAAGCACACTAACCATAATACCTGCATCTGATAGAAGCACACTAGCCATATTACCTGCATCTGATAGAAGCACACTAGCCATAATACCTGCTTCTGATTGAAGCACACTAACCATAATACCTGCCTCTGATAGAAGCACACGAGCCATAATAGCTGCATCTGATAGAAGCACACTAGCCATAATACCTGCCTCTGATAGAAGCACACTAGCCATAATACCTGCCTCTGATAGAAGCACACTAGCCATAATAGCTGCATCTGATAGAAGCACACTAGCCATATTACCTGCCTCTGATAGAAGCACACTAGCCATAATACCTGCCTCTGATAGAAGCACACTAGCCATAATACCTGCCTCTGATTGAAGCACATTAGCCATAATACCCGCCTCTGATAGAAGCACACTAACCATAATACCTGCATCTGATAGAAGCACACTAGCCATAATTCCTGCCTCTGATAGAAGCAGACTAACCATAATACCTGCCTCTGATAGAAGCACACTAGCCATAATACCTGCCTCTGATAGAAGCACATTAGCCATAATACCCGCCTCTGATAGAAGCACACTAACCATAATACCTGCTTCTGATTGAAGCACACTAACCATAATACCTGCATCTGATAGAAGCACACTAGCCATAATTCCTGCATCTGATAGAAGCACACTAGCCATAATAAATGCTTCTGATTGAAGCACACTAACCATAATACCCGCCTCTGATAGAAGCACACTAACCATAATACCTGCATCTGATAGAAGCACACTAGCCATAATAGCTGCATCTGATAGAAGCACACTAGCCATAATACCTGCCTCTGATAGAAGCACACTAGCCATAATACCTGCCTCTGATAGAAGCACACTAGCCATAATACCTGCCTCTAATAGAAGCACATTAGCCATAATACCGGCCTCTGATAGAAGCACACTAGCCATAATACCTGCCTCTAATAGAAGCACACTACCCATAATACCTGCTTCTGATAGAAGCACACTAGCCATAATACCTGCTTCTGATTGAAGCACACTAAGTATAATACCTGCCTCTGATAGAAGCACACTAGCCATAATACCTGCATCTAATTGAAGCACACTAGCCATAATACCTGCCTCTGATTGAAGCACACTAACCATAATACCTGCCTCTGATAGAAGCACACTAGCCATAATAGCTGCATCTGATAGAAGCACACTAGCCATAATACCTGCCTCTGATAGAAGCACACTAGCCATAATACCTGCCTCTGATAGAAGCACACTAAGTATAATACCTGCCTCTGTTAGAAGCACACTAGCCATAATACCTGCCTCTGATTGAAGCACACTAACCATAATACCTGCCTCTGATAGAAGCACACCAGCCATAATACCCGCCTCTGATAGAAGCACACTAACCATAATACCTGCTTCTGATTGAAGCACACTAACCATAATACCTGCCTCTGATTGAAGCACACTAGCCATAATACCTGCATCTAATTGAAGCACACTAGCCATAATACCTGCCTCTGATTGAAGCACACTAGCCATAATACCTGCTTCTGATTGAAGCACACTAAGTATAATACCTGCCTCTGATAGAAGCACACTAGCCATAATACCTGCCTCTGATTGAAGCACACTAGCCATAATACCTGCCTCTGATTGAAGCACACTAGCCATAATACCTGCCTCTGATAGAAGCACACTAGCCATAATACCTGCCTCTGATAGAAGCACACTAGCCATAATACCTGCCTCTGATAGAAGCACACTAAGTATAATACCTGCCTCTGTTAGAAGCACACTAGCCATAATACCTGCCTCTGATTGAAGCACACTAACCATAATACCTGCCTCTGATAGAAGCACACCAGCCATAATACCTGCCTCTGATAGAAGCACATTAGCCATAATACCCGCCTCTGATAGAAGCACACTAACCATAATACCTGCTTCTGATTGAAGCACACTAACCATAATACCTGCTTCTGATTGAAGCACACTAACCATAATACCTGCCTCTGATTGAAGCACACTAGCCATAATACCTGCCTCTGATTGAAGCACACTAGCCATAATACCTGCCTCTGATAGAAGCACACTAGCCATAATACCTGCCTCTGATTGAAGCACACTAGCCATAATACCTGCCTCTGATTGAAGCACACTAACCATAATACCTGCCTCTGATTGAAGCACACTAACCATAATACCTGCCTCTGATTGAAGCACACTAACCATAATACCTGCCTCTGATAGAAGCACACTAGCCATAATACCTGCCTCTGATTGAAGCACACTAGCCATAATACCTGCCTCTGATAGAAGCACACTAGCCATAATACCTGCCTCTGATTGAAGCACACTAGCCATAATACCTGCCTCTGATTGAAGCACACTAACCATAATACCTGCCTCTGATTGAAGCACACTAACCATAATACCTGCCTCTGATAGAAGCACACTAAGTATAATACCTGCCTCTGTTAGAAGCACACTAGCCATAATACCTGCCTCTGATTGAAGCACACTAACCATAATACCTGCCTCTGATAGAAGCACACCAGCCATAATACCTGCCTCTGATAGAAGCACATTAGCCGTAATACCCGCCTCTGATAGAAGCACACTAACCATAATACCTGCTTCTGATTGAAGCACACTAACCATAATACCTGCCTCTGATTGAAGCACACTAACCATAATACCTGCCTCTGATTGAAGCACACTAACCATAATACCTGCCTCTGATTGAAGCACACTAACCATAATACCTGCCTCTGATAGAAGCACACTAGCCATAATACCTGCCTCTGATTGAAGCACACTAGCCATAATACCTGCCTCTGATAGAAGCACACTAGCCATAATACCTGCCTCTGATTGAAGCACACTAGCCATAATACCTGCCTCTGATTGAAGCACACTAACCATAATACCTGCCTCTGATTGAAGCACACTAACCATAATACCTGCCTCTGATAGAAGCACACTAAGTATAATACCTGCCTCTGTTAGAAGCACACTAGCCATAATACCTGCCTCTGATTGAAGCACACTAACCATAATACCTGCCTCTGATAGAAGCACACTAGCCATAATACCTGCCTCTGATTGAAGCACACTAGCCATAATACCTGCCTCTGATAGAAGCACACTAGCCATAATACCTGCCTCTGATAGAAGCACACTAAGTATAATACCTGCCTCTGTTAGAAGCACACTAGCCATAATACCTGCCTCTGATTGAAGCACACTAACCATAATACCTGCCTCTGATAGAAGCACACCAGCCATAATACCTGCCTCTGATAGAAGCACATTAGCCGTAATACCCGCCTCTGATAGAAGCACACTAACCATAATACCTGCTTCTGATTGAAGCACACTAACCATAATACCTGCCTCTGATAGAAGCACACTAGCCATAATACCTGCATCTAATTGAAGCACACTAGCCATAATACCTGCCTCTGATTGAAGCACACTAACCATAATACCTGCCTCTGATAGAAGCACACTAGCCATAATACCTGCCTCTGATAGAAGCACACTAGCCATAATACCTGCCTCTGATAGAAGCACACTAGCCATAATACCTGCCTCTGATAGAAGCACACTAAGTATAATACCTGCCTCTGTTAGAAGCACACTAGCCATAATACCTGCCTCTGATTGAAGCACACTAACCATAATACCTGCCTCTGATAGAAGCACACCAGCCATAATACCTGCCTCTGATAGAAGCACATTAGCCATAATACCCGCCTCTGATAGAAGCACACTAACCATAATACCTGCTTCTGATTGAAGCACACTAACCATAATACCTGCCTCTGATTGAAGCACACTAGCCATAATACCTGCATCTAATTGAAGCACACTAGCCATAATACCTGCCTCTGATTGAAGCACACTAGCCATAATACCTGCTTCTGATTGAAGCACACTAAGTATAATACCTGCCTCTGATAGAAGCACACTAGCCATAATACCTGCCTCTGATTGAAGCACACTAGCCATAATACCTGCCTCTGATAGAAGCACACTAGCCATAATACCTGCCTCTGATAGAAGCACACTAGCCATAATACCTGCCTCTGATTGAAGCACACTAACCATAATACCTGCCTCTGATAGAAGCACACCAGCCATAATACCTGCCTCTGATAGAAGCACATTAGCCATAATACCCGCCTCTGATAGAAGCACACTAACCATAATACCTGCTTCTGATTGAAGCACACTAACCATAATACCTGCCTCTGATAGAAGCACACTAGCCATAATACCTGCATCTAATTGAAGCACACTAGCCATAATACCTGCCTCTGATTGAAGGACACTAACCATAATACCTGCCTCTGATAGAAGCACACTAGCCATAATACCTACCTCTGAGAGAAGCACATTAGCCATAATACCCGCCTCTGATAGAAGCACACTAGCCATAATACCTGCCTCTGATAGAAGCACACTAGCCATATTACCTGCCTCTGATTGAAGCACACTAACCATAATACCTGCCTCTGATAGAAGCACACTAGCCATAATACCTACCTCTGAGAGAAGCACATTAGCCATAATACCCGCCTCTGATAGAAGCACACTAGCCATAATACCTACCTCTGAGAGAAGCACATTAGCCATAATACCCGCCTCTGATAGAAGCACACTAGCCATAATACCTACCTCTGAGAGAAGCACATTAGCCATAATACCCGCCTCTGATAGAAGCACACTAGCCATAATACCTGCCTCTGATAGAAGCACACTAGCCATAATACCTGCCTCTGATTGAAGCACACTAACCATAATACCTGCCTCTGATAGAAGCACACCAGCCATAATACCTGCCTCTGATAGAAGCACATTAGCCATAATACCCGCCTCTGATAGAAGCACACTAACCATAATACCTGCTTCTGATTGAAGCACACTAACCATAATACCTGCCTCTGATTGAAGCACACTAGCCATAATACCTGCATCTAATTGAAGCACACTAGCCATAATACCTGCCTCTGATTGAAGCACACTAGCCATAATACCTGCTTCTGATTGAAGCACACTAAGTATAATACCTGCCTCTGATAGAAGCACACTAGCCATAATACCTGCCTCTGATTGAAGCACACTAGCCATAATACCTGCCTCTGATAGAAGCACACTAGCCATAATATTTGCCTCTGATAGAAGCACACTAGCCATAATACCTGCCTCTGATAGAAGCACACTAAGTATAATACCTGCCTCTGTTAGAAGCACACTAGCCATAATACCTGCCTCTGATTGAAGCACACTAACCATAATACCTGCCTCTGATAGAAGCACACCAGCCATAATACCTGCCTCTGATAGAAGCACATTAGCCATAATACCCGCCTCTGATAGAAGCACACTAACCATAATACCTGCTTCTGATTGAAGCACACTAACCATAATACCTGCCTCTGATAGAAGCACACTAGCCATAATACCTGCATCTAATTGAAGCACACTAGCCATAATACCTGCCTCTGATTGAAGCACACTAACCATAATACCTGCCTCTGATAGAAGCACACTAGCCATAATAGCTGCATCTGATAGAAGCACACTAGCCATAATACCTGCCTCTGATAGAAGCACACTAGCCATAATACCTGCCTCTGATAGAAGCACACTAGCCATAATACCTGCCTCTGATAGAAGCACACTAAGTATAATACCTGCCTCTGTTAGAAGCACACTAGCCATAATACCTGCCTCTGATTGAAGCACACTAACCATAATACCTGCCTCTGATAGAAGCACACCAGCCATAATACCTGCCTCTGATAGAAGCACATTAGCCATAATACCCGCCTCTGATAGAAGCACACTAACCATAATACCTGCTTCTGATTGAAGCACACTAACCATAATACCTGCCTCTGATAGAAGCACACTAGCCATAATAGCTGCATCTGATAGAAGCACACTAGCCATAATACCTGCCTCTGATAGAAGCACACTAGCCATAATACCTGCCTCTGATAGAAGCACACTAGCCATAATACCTGCCTCTGATAGAAGCACACTAAGTATAATACCTGCCTCTGTTAGAAGCACACTAGCCATAATACCTGCCTCTGATTGAAGCACACTAGCCATAATACCTGCTTCTGATTGAAGCACACTAAGTATAATACCTGCCTCTGATAGAAGCACACTAGCCATAATACCTGCCTCTGATAGAAGCACACCTGCCATAATACCTGCCTCTGATAGAAGCACACTAGCCATAATACCTGCCTCTGATAGAAGCACACTAAGTATAATACCTGCCTCTGTTAGAAGCACACTAGCCATAATACCTGCCTCTGATTGAAGCACACTAACCAGAATACCTGCCTCTGATTGAAGCACACTAACCATAATACCTGCTTCTGATTGAAGCACACTAACCATAATACCTGCCTCTGATAGAAGCACACTAGCCATAATACCTGCATCTAATTGAAGCACACTAGCCATAATACCTGCCTCTGATTGAAGGACACTAACCATAATACCTGCCTCTGATAGAAGCACACTAGCCATAATACCTACCTCTGAGAGAAGCACATTAGCCATAATACCCGCCTCTGATAGAAGCACACTAGCCATAATACCTGCCTCTGATCGAAGCACACTAGCCATATTACCTGCCTCTGATTGAAGCACACTAACCATAATACCTGCCTCTGATAGAAGCACACTAGCCATAATACCTACCTCTGAGAGAAGCACATTAGCCATAATACCCGCCTCTGATAGAAGCACACTAGCCATAATACCTACCTCTGAGAGAAGCACATTAGCCATAATACCCGCCTCTGATAGAAGCACACTAGCCATAATACCTGCCTCTGATAGAAGCACACTAGCCATAATACCTGCCTCTGATTGAAGCACACTAACCATAATACCTGCCTCTGATAGACGCACACTAGCCATAATACCTACCTCTGAGAGAAGCACATTAGCCATAATACCCGCCTCTGATAGAAGCACACTAGCCATAATACCTGCCTCTGATAGAAGCACACTAACCATAATACCTGCCTCTGATAGAAGCACACTAGCCATAATACCTGCCTCTGATAGAAGCACACTAACCATAATACCTGCTTCTGATTGAAGCACACTAACCATAATACCTGCCTCTGATAGAAGCACACTAGCCATAATACCTGCCTCTGATAGAAGCACATTAGCCATAATACCTGCCTCTGATTGAAGCACACTAGCCATAATACCTGCCTCTGATAGAAGCACACTAGCCATAATACTGCAGTTAACCTACCTGCAAGTTTTGGGCTGCAGGAAGATATTGGGGCACCCCCGAGTATAGTGTTAGCAATCAGAATCAAATCTCAGACACAGGTACTGAAAGGCAAGAGTGACTCTTAGCCACCTTGCTAGCCAGATGTGTCCTTTGTTTCACCTCCAGAGGAAATATAATAAATACACATTTTAACACCAAAACCACAAATTTTCCACTGCGGTTAAATACAACCCCGAAGGTTGTACTGAAATTATCTCAAGCTCTGACAGTTTATGAATATTATATATGAACGATTTTTAGAATGAAGCTCAAAATGTAAGGATGTGAAAAACAGGTAAACTTTGAAAATAAACTTTGACATTGGTCCTTGTTCGTTTTTTAAATATTAATCCTCTTTGCTGATTCATGTTTTATTGAGATTTAATAGCAATTGATTTAATGTTCTTTTAAACTCCCTTCCCTCTAGAATTTACTGGTAGTGGCATAGATAGCAGGGTCCCCATCAGAGCAGCGCAGACTCCCCCCCCCCCCCCCCCCCGGGGACTAACCCAGGGCAGAGGCCATGTGCGTATGGTGCCACGCATGGTGCCGATGGTGAGGCACAGCGCCGACAGGGAGGAGCCTGCTGCTAGATCCTGACACTACCTACAAGAAAATATCATTATGTGATACACAAAGGTTACTGTACCAAAAAAAGAAGGAAAGGGGAAAGGGAAGAAACCGCACCGGCCAACAATAAATAAATAATATAAATACAGTGTGCACACACTGGGGTAAGAACACAATGTTTATAATTGAGCTACTGGTATAACCAGACAAGGAGTCCCACCACTCCCAACTTACCCCTATAATAAATATGTGGCACCACTGTTAAAGTATCCAAACATTTAATATTCTATTAAGAAGTACATCTACATTTAATAAGACATGTTAAAAATCATATAACACATTTAGACAAAGCCTTGGGGGGGGGGGGGTTATAAGATGGCAAACACTGCTATTTCATGGCCATAACAAATAAATATACATACAATTCTGATTATAGATGAACCAAAGCCTGGATGGAAATATTAAAGTGCTGAAATCTAACCTAGGGGACTATAAATAAGTGAATCAATTGATATTAATATATACAAAAGAAGTGCTAGTGCTAAAGTGCAAAAGATATCAACATATGCTACAGTGTCATGAATACACTCATGAGGACCAGCCGGGTGGGTATCAGAAAAGACATATAACAAATAATCAATAATTGTACAAACCATCTGGGCCTCCCCCCGTCCGCATACCCGCCAACGCGTATCGTAACGTGAACACGTTACTTCCTCAGGGAGAAGGTAAATTGTAACCCAGTGCCCTATTTCCTTAAGTACTCTGGCAAATCAAAAAAATCCCACCCCCCCCGCACGTGCAATCCCGCTCCACCCCCTCACAACAGGAAGCCGCAGATCATAGCCCCCATCGCAATCACGGAACCAGGAAGCAAAACAGCATTGGTCACATGCATGAGAGGCCGGCCACGTGACACCCTCTGGCTGGAAGCGCGTCACTGTGACCAGTGCGTTCCAGCACAGCCACGTGATGCACTCCACCGGAAGTGCATCAACGTGGCCAGCGCCGGATGGCCGATGGAGGAGGGACCCACGTAGGAGGAAAGGTGGCGCTCACCCCCGCCAGCGCAGCCCGTAACGCGCATGCGCGGCGGGAGCGTGCAGGGGAGCCCGTGCAGGCAAACGCGCACCAAGGGGAGGAGAGAAGTGGAACCCGGTCAGGTAAGTAAAAAAGAGGGCACATAGATGACAAATGACATAAAGAACAATACACCAAAGGCTCTAATAAAATGTAAAATGGCTGTTAAGCCACAACAATCCCTAACAAAACAACAATCTAAGTTTGCTTCATCTTCACACCTGAACTGAAAAGCAATAATTTAATACACAAAAAAAGTTATCGTGCCCCTCAAACAGACTACAAAAGTGTTATCACAACACCCGATATAACATGTGCAATATGAAGTAGCCAATATTAGGCTTTATTTGAGGGGCACAATAACTTATTTTGTGTATTAAATTATTGCTTTTCAGTTCAGGTGTGAAGATGAAGCAAACCTAGATTCGGTCCGGATCTGAGCGAGAATGGGTGTCCCCCATTTGTGCATAGGGTGATTGTCAAACTGGCGGATCTGGATGTGACCAATTGGACTGGGTCCCTGGCTGATGGAGATGTTCAGAGCCTCCCAATTGTTAGCCTCCCAATTATTGTTTGTCCATGCTGTGCGCCTGTTTGTTATGCAAATGCTGTTCTCTTTTCCCTCCCTTTCCCTTCCTTGTCCTTTTCCATCTTCCCCTTCCCTTCCTCCCGCCCCTCCCTCCATTCTGTGTTGCTTGCAAACTGTACCATGCAGTCTATGTACGGGATGACACCATTTATTATGTTTCTTGATGATTATGTGCCTTGGTGTTTTTCTCCTTTCATGTGGGAAGGTGAGATCATGTCAAGTACCACTCATTTCGAGAACAAGTATTGATTCTGGCCCAAAAATGGAAATAGTCGTGTATATTTGTATATTGTAATTTTGTAAAAGATGAATTGACCAGTTATTATTGTTTAGCGTTTATAGAATTTACTATGTATTTTGTGTTAGGGATTGTTGTGGCTTTTTCCATTTTATTAGAGCCTTTGGTGTATTGTATTTTATGTGATCTGTCATCCATGTGCCCCTTTTTTTACTTACCTGGCCGGGTTCCACTTCTCTTCTCCTCTTGTTGCGCATTTGCCTGCACAGCCCCCCGCGCGCTCCCACCGCACATGCGCAATATGGACTGCGCGGGCGGGTCCACGCGCCACCTTTCCTCCTACGTGGGTCCCTCCTCCGTTGGCCATCCAGCGCTGGCCGTGTTGACGCACTTCCGGTGGAGTGCGACACGTGGCTGTGCTGGAACGCACTGGCCACGGTGATGCACTTCCGGCC
The DNA here is from genome assembly GCA_027917425.1 of Gastrophryne carolinensis. Taxonomy (NCBI): domain Eukaryota; kingdom Metazoa; phylum Chordata; class Amphibia; order Anura; family Microhylidae; genus Gastrophryne; species Gastrophryne carolinensis. Next base: position 290,183,788 of record CM051237.1, on the reverse strand, counting down.
AGAGTGTGTTACGTGGCCGGCCTCTCATGCATGTGACCAGTGTTGTTTTGCTTCCTGGTTTGCGTGCTTGCGATAGAGGCTATGATCTGCGGCATCTTGTTGTGAGGGGGGTGGAGCGGGATTGCACGTGCTGGAGGGGTGGGATTTTTTTGATTTGCCAGAGTACTTAAGGAAATAGGGCACTGGGTTACAGTTTACCTTCACCCTGAGGAAGTAATGTGTGTGCGTTACGATACGCGTTGGCGGGTATGTGAACGGGGGGAGGCCCAGATGGTTTGTACAATTATTGATTATTTGTTATATGTCTTTATCCATCCCGGCTGGTCTTTATAGTTCTTTTTTAGGTAGTATTCCATGTACAGGCACTTTATTGTATGCTCACACATAATGGAGTTTTCTTGCATTATTTGCACAATTGTCTTATATTTAAATATGATATAGGGTGTGAAGATGGTTGGAAATCACTTTATGAAATTAGTGTTTATTTATTTTTCCAGCTGGTTTTGTACATATATTACTTATTATGGTGTATTTATCTGAGGATAATGGTGCCCCCCGGTGTCCATAGTGTATATGTGTTTTAAATTGTCTATAGTGTTTTTGTGTTTGTGGCTATGTATATATAAATAAAAGCTATTGATATACAAGTATACTTGGTTGGTGGTGCCACTTATTGGAGAGCTGGGCATATTTTAGGGTGTGTGTGGACCCTGCATCGGTGTGCTATTGTTTGCATGTGCATAATTTATATGCCCAGCCAAGTGCGCACAAGTTTGCACTGGTGCGGTCCACAACAAATTGTTCTTTGGGTATCAGAAAAAACATCAAATCCAAAAATAAACAAATCTTACATCTCAAACAGGACCAAGTAGCCACTCACCAACGCGTTGCGTGACATCAGCGCGTCGGTGAGCGGGGGTGGCTACTTGGTCCTGTTTGAGATGTAAGATTTGTTTATTTTTGGATTTGCTGTTTTTTCTAATACCCACCTGGCTGGTCCTCACGTGTGTATTCATGACACTGTAGCATATGTTGATATCTTTTGCGCTTTTTTTGTATATATTAATATCAATTGATTAGCTTATTTATAGTCTCTTAGGTTAGATTTCTGCACTTTAATTTTTCCATCCAGGCTTTGGTTCATCTATAATCAGAATTGTATGTATATTTATTCGTTATGGCCATGAACTAGCAGTGTTTGCCATCTTATAAACCCCCCCCCCCCTCCTTCAAGGCTTTGTCTAAATGTGTTATATGTTTTTTAACATGTCTTATTAAATGTAGATGTACTTCTTAATAAAATATTAAATGTTTGGATACTTTAACAGTGGTGCCACACATTTATTATAGGGGTAAGTTAGGGAGTGGTGGGACTCCTTGTCTGGTTATACCAGTAGCTCAATTAGACACAAAGGTTACTTTATCTTTCAGTATTTTTAAACATATTTACTAAGATGGAAGTCACCAGCACTTCAAACAACTGGACAAAATAAAAAAATCCCCCCACAACTTTCCACCAATGTGTGAAAAACCTGGGCCACCATTACAGGCATTTTAAACCCTATTTTATATATGATCTGCACCATGTATGACTTATTTTTGCCAAACTTTCTTGGTGGTGATATAAAATATTTGTTCCTCAAAAGCCTGTAAATATGCCATCCCCCTAAACCACATCCCCACCATGCCCAGCAATACAAGTGTCTCACTTTAAGGCCTCAGAAAACTGGTCAGTTTAGCTTTGAGCAATTTGCAATCGAACTGTACAGTGTATAGGTGGAAATGTTTTTTAAATTCTTTTTGGTCTGATTTTTGTACATGACAAAAACATTTTTTAAAAGGGTTGTGTAGACTTTTTATAGCCACTGTACATGACAAAGCTCTTTTGGGTGCCCCTAACTACCACCTCAAGCTAGTAGTAGAGACAATACCAGTTGGTAATAGCAAGATTTTTCTGGAATATGCAGCATCAAAAAAAAAAAAATCAAGCATTTTTATTGCCATGAAAATGTAACAAAGTGTAATGGGATTTAAATACAGATTCTGAATCCCTTCGGAACCATTGTGTTCTACACGCATCCTGCCAAAATGCAGTTCATAACGTATTTTCTCTTCACTTTTACTTTTGTCTCTGGAGCTATTATGAACCAGAAAAAAAGGATTCAGATGCTGGATTAAGAATGCACATGGAGAATAACAACAGTGACAAAAATGTTGTCCCCCCATCTTCTACAGAAGTGATTCAAAGACTGGAGTAGATAGTGATACACAAGCGAAAAGGAAGCTTATGTGACTTTACTCTAGTTCCATTATTTAAAGTAAACCTATTGCCTATGCTGGCGATAGGTCTATTTACCTGATTCCTGATTTGGGATGCCCTGCTGTGCGAATTCCCCCAGATTGCCCACACAATTCACCTTTTTCACTATTCCCATGACACATGCATGGGCTCTTCTCCAATTAGAACGTCATGCAGCGCATACTAATGTACAGCATAAATCACTGTTTTGATCAGATTGCCAGAATAGGTAGCAGGTTTGGGTGCATCTCCCTGCAGTCTCCATGCAGTCTTTGTGCGGTCCCACCCCCAGCCTATCTGAATGGAGTGTACCTCTGCTCCAGGTAGGGCTAGAATGCGCCCATGACCTGCGCTTATGCATGGTAGTACCAGAAGTGTAGGTGATTTCAGGCCTGTGCGGAGGGTTCACACAGTGGGCATCCTGAACCTGGCACTTAGTTGGACAGCCTTGAAGTCTTTTAGATTCCGGGTATGGACATGTTGGTGATAGGTTCACTTTAGCCAGTAACTTCAAAATTTCCTTGCTCACTCAAATTACGAAAAAAATCAAAATATTACTGCATACATTAAAATCTGTTGGACCCAAACTAGTCTCATTGCTTTAGTTTTCTCTACTACAAAGATGTAAGCTTTTTGCTTTAAGAATAAACAAATATATTAACCCATTTCTATTTTACATACGTTTCTATATATATAAGCAAAATGTACAGTAGTATACTATACTATAATCCGACTAGTAAATATGAACAAAATAGTTTCCCCTGTGAAAAATATAGACTGGCAATGACAGGTATTTAAACAAGTTTGGTTCGAGTGCCTGACCCAAACTCCATTAAAATCAATAGTGTTCCAAACTCAGGGGCTGTAAAATAGACAGGCTAGGGGATAGCAAGGGCTAGAGGACTGCAAATCGGGGGGTGGGAGGGCAACAGAGCGATTGCCCTATACAAAATCGGTAGGGAAGGAACTAAAAATAATTGAAAGCAACAAAAATAAAAAAACATAAATACAAATATATATATATATATATATATATATATATATATATATATATATATATTATTTTTTATGGGTGTCAGAGGGAAAATTAAGGGGTGACACCAGGGAGATTGACCTGCAAAAAAATGGGATAGGGTAACTACTTCAAATAATCACAGAAATCAAAAAACCCATCAATCAGCTTTTGTGTTGGGCCAACCTCGGAACCCCAGCATGGACTTCTGACTGAAGTTCGTGTTTGCAAAACTGAATTAGCAAAGTTCATCACGGATTGACGATTGCTCGTAACTTGTCGTTATCCTTATAGTAATGTCTTCGTTCATTGGCTTTAAACTACTTAAAGTGGACCAAAAATCAGCTCGATCGAATCTATAAGATTCCTGGGCCGATCGAGTATCCGAAATCGGGATGCCCCACTGTGTGGAACCCCCCTGGTTGCGCTATTCACTTACCTCATTTCCCGGTCCTACGGCGTGTCTAAGAGCAGTGGCCACATCCTGCTATCCCTGTGAATGGCCGGTGTGGGCACGCTCCCTGTTAGAGCGAAGGGGAGGATGCGGCCACCAGAGCCACTGCTCTTAGATTCGCTGTGGGACCGGGAAGAGGTCAGCTGGTCTTGGCGTCCTGGGGGGTTTCACACAGCGGGGCACCCCCAATTGGGGAAAGGAGCAAAACCCAGGACAGTCAAAATCCTGGGTTTTGGTCCCCTTTAAAACATACATTTTTGAAAATAATTCAAACCACTAGAACTGTGATTTACAAAATCTGGAGCAACATACAGGTGGTTTAACTAGAATATAGGTTTTAATGCCTTGCCGCTTGTTTTTATATTATTATAACAATGAATACCTCACATTGTGTTCTTATGTAGGAAGGACTGATGTAGACTGTTTATTGTTCTTTGCAATAAACATATTCAGTTTTGTAATATGTAGGAGTCATATTTAAAGCGTCCTTACAATAAGAGTTAGTGCCAGCACTGGGAGCCCACTCTGACTGGGTTTCAGGATAATTCTCTGCTTGGCCCCACTCTCTGAACTGGTGGAGATAGTTGTCCTGTGTGCAGACCTGGCGATTGGTGGTAGTAGAGAAGGCAGTAAGAACAAGAGAGTGATTGATGGCAGTGGAGAAGACAATAATTAAGAAATAATGGGCAATTAGTGGCAGAGGAGGACTCCTTGCCAGTGAAGCTAAGAAGCTAAGAGGTGACATGATGTGAGGTGGTGATGTGACACAATACAGTGGTCTTCCCAAATGGGCCCAGATCTGTAAGTGGTCAGTAAAATGCTCTTGTGGATGAAACATGGGAAACACATAGCATTGTAAGAAACTGATGTTGTTAAGGCGTAAGAAACAATTTCCCATCTTCACAAGCTGCTTCCTTTCAGTTTGTATTACTGTATCCACTTGCAGATGAAGTCAGGAAGAGGCTACCTTGTACTGTAGGATTGGAATGATTATTATGATGTTTTTATTTTTTTGTTGCAGATGTAACAGATTCATCTTACATTTATCACATACCACATATTTCAGGACATTTTGACTGAATTTTATTTTATTAAAATAGATTTTTTTAAAAATCATAAATGTGCTAGAGCAAACATAGCTTGTTAGGTAAATATAACTCCTTAATCCAACATCATTACTGGTTCTAAAAAAATCTAACACTTCCTTAACCTCATTTAGAATACAGCAAGAAAACTTTTGTTCATTTTACATTTTAATCTTTTAACAAAAATTCCTTTTTGTCGATTGGAACACAAAGAAAACTGTGAGAGTAGGAACTTGCTTTCTGTGTTCTGCATCAGATGTTATCGAGCTCTTTTAACTTACATCTTTTTATCCTCTGGGAACAGAAATCATCAAAACGATTTGTGCTTGTGTAGGAAGAGAGCAACGGGAGCTTAGGCTGAGATGACAAGTAGCATTATTTGTTCCACTATGACTTTCTCTAAGATCTTAGAGATAAAAGGAACTTGCAGCAACTTGAAACTTTATTCACATAGAGTGAAAGTGCTAAGACAGCTGCTTCATGAACGAAAGGAAATGTCGCCACATGGAGCAAGGATTCTAAAATTGTATGGCTAGTAAAATGTTATTATGAGAAATATAAGATATATATATCTTCTTTTCTGTTTCAATATTTTTTATTAGTCTTATATTTGTAACAACAATACAGGCATGGTTTACTACATACTTATAAGGGCCATCCCTCGCAGGGGAGGTATACACTCTTTGCCCCGGAGGCACGAACCAAAACCTGGAAAGTCAAATTCCTGAGTTTTGTTCCGCTTTAAGATGTAAAAAAAAAGTGGCACCAATGGACTTTTCTGATGGTTTTTCTTTGGAAGATTTTACTAGCCATCCTGTAAATGTGGCTCCAGAAACAAGTTAGCATAGCATGTGTCCACCAGGTGTGGAGAAAGCACTCTCAACGTTGCAGCCTCCAATGCATGTTTTCAGCCCACAAACATCTTTCTGATGTGACTTGGAACTAAATACCAGTTGAACAGAATCTTAAAGGGAGTCTCCATTGTTAATACATTTATAGAGCACTTTGAGGCTGTTGTCCATTTACCTATCCCTTATCGGATTGGCATGGACCCAGATTGGCATGAACCCACATATTTATGGGCAGTATGTCTAGGGGAATCATTCAAGGCTGGATACAACATAGAGATCATATCCCTATAGAAAGCATATTTCCTTGAAGAATGAACATGTATGTAAGGAAGGGTTCAGTTGGGTTAGGTACAGTTTCCAGTGTCTCAGCTGGAGGGATATAAATATTCCTTCTGTGGAATGTCAAATTTCTTTTTAAGTCAGTAAATGATTGAAATCCCTTATCTGAAAGGAGGTGACATATCTTAACAAAACACCAGTTTATTTTGTAGGCCCGGAACAAAATTTGTTTTACTCTATAAATTAGCCAGTGGCATATGAGGGGACATTACAGAAAGAGACTTTCTGGAATCCCAAATGAAAAGGAAGTGCTTCATTAAGGGGCTAAGCATTTTAGGTCAAAGGGCGGGGTCTGTCCAGAGCAGATTATCATTTGGAATTGGAGAACATTTGAGTAGTTCCAGGAATATCCACATGGGGGGGGGGGGGGGGTAGTTTGGTACGCACAGGGGCTAATTTGAGAAGATTTCTAATATTTTATAGTATTTGTCACCCCTAGGCCAACCTGCACTTTGTGGGAATACATAGTATGTTTGGTCATCCAGTCTTCCACCGATATATAATCAAGAGGTCAACAGTTTGTTTTGCATAATACAAAGCATGTGAAGAAGAACTTTAGGACCCTAGCGAAATAACATTTGGGGAGCATTGTCATCTTGATTGCACTGATACGAGCTATCCATGAAATGGGGTATGACTGCTAGGTATCCAGCAGAAGGGATCTAAATAAGGCTGGATAGTTAACTCCTTGAGAATTGGCATATGTTGGAGATATATTAACCCTTATATATCATTTTTTAAAACACTTGTATAGCTGTTCAATTTGAAAATAACATTTTCAGAAACAAATAATATTGTACAGTGCGCCATTAAAGTTTTCCAGGGTGGCATCCAGATTGACTATGCCCCCTGATATCATTGACAGCATTAACAGGAGAAAATTTACCTTTCCCCTGGTTTCACAAATTGGCTGCCGTGGTCACATGGTCTCTGGCGGATACCAGGGAGACGCCTGGGGACCATGGGACCACGGCAGCCAATTACGGAGCTTGATTTTGCCAGGGAACCAAGGAGATAGGTAAGATACCTCCCATTTATCATTGTTGATGCATGTGGGGGGGGGGGGGATCGGCAATCTGGATGCCTCCCTGCGCTTGAAACAACACACATTTTGCAAATTAGGTTATTCTTGGTCTGTATATTCCATTAAAGTGGACCAAAACACAGGATTTTGACTATCCTGGGTTTTGGTCTACTCCCCCGGGGCACCCCCGATCGGGGGGCCCGCTATGTGAAACCCCCCAGATCGCCAGCTTCAACTCACCTCACCGCGGTCCTACGGAGCATGCGTGGCCACTTGTCCAATCAGCACGCTCGGAGCTGCTGAGCTATGGACAACTAACCTGACATCTAAGCTCAGCGGCTCCGAGCACGCTGGCGGCCGCATCTCACAAATCCCTGTAACAGGGAGCGTGCCCATGCCAGCCATTCACAAATTGCCCGTGTATGTGCCGTTGGACCGGGATTAAGGTAAGTGTAGCGGCCAACCTGGGGGGTCTCACACAGCGCGGCATTCCGATTTTGGATGCCCAGCAGGGAGGGAATGGATCCTACTGAGTTTCAGTCCACTTTAACTGCTCCTTAACTTTAATCTTTGAATAGGGGGCCTTTTCAGCTCTTTTGGCCCAGTAAATTATTTCCCCTAATCTCGCTAAGGCTGAGTCCTCCAACATTTTTTAGAAGATGTCAACACCTGCATGTGCTCATTCTATGCCCTTTTTTCAAATAGGATTACTTTACAGATGAAAAGCGAGTTCTTCACCGAGATCCCCAGCAAAATTATAACCTTGAATATGGGTCAGAAAATGGCACACACACTACTCTGAAGTTCAGCAGAGCCCTTCAAACCTGTGACAGGAATGATAAGAATATAACAGTAAGTCGCAAGTAAAATCATGTGAAAATCATGTATTTGCTTATAAGGGTTATATTTGATTATCCTGTTATTTTAGGAAAGCACAGTACGAGTGATTTGGGCATACCACCATGATGACATTGATGACAACAAACTGACTTACCATGGAGCCAATCGTGGTCAGAAGAGTTTGCGCCTACTAAACCCAGAAAAAAATTATGTCCAACCAGAAGAAACCGAGTCTTTCAACTTTACACATCAAAACGTATGTTTCTTACATGTCCTAATTTAAAAATTGAAAACCTCTGTCCACACATGCACTAGCCTTTCCCCCCTAATCCCCTATGGGAACAGTGTAAAATGAGTAAAAGCGTCTCAAAATCTCTGTTTAGATGCAAATACCTTATATATTCTAAGTAAAGCGGTTGGCTTTGCTTCTATTTCTGGGTGTGGCTGAGCTTGGAAGGTCATGTCATGGTGCAGCTATATGAGTCGTGTGCGCATTCTGCTTGGTCAGAGCCAGTTGTGGGACCGCTGTGGCTTGCTGTGCTCACTCACGTTGAGAGCAAAAAGAAAGAATAACGGACCACTTTTTTTGCATAGTCCTGAAGAAATTAAATTGAAAGAAGGGGCAAACTTTGGAGCTCTGCTACAACTTCTACCCAGTGCTGCAGTAAATAGGGAAGAGGTACAGGAGACAGACATCAGCGATACTAATTTTACCTGCATTTTCCCTTTCCAAATGGGCAGTCTGGAAAGCACGTTCCCAACAATTAGCGGTGGACCGGGGCCAAAAATCAGCCCTGGATTTTACCAGCCCCTGATTGGCCCAGGACATCCCTGCTGAGGCCCTCCCACTCCCCACAACCATGATGCTGGGGATATAGCATTGGGGGCAGGGGTTCCTTGGTTTGTGGGTACAGTGGGGCTGGGTACAGTGGGCTGAAAGGGAGACTATGGGGGCAGGGATTGAATGTGGGTGTTAAAAGCAGCAGCCCAACTGGCCCCAAAGCACTGCAGCCCACTGGGCATTGGCCCCGGTCTCCCTATGGCCAGGCCGCCCCTGCCAACAATGAATGTGGACTGCAGGAGGGAAGGGTAACCAGAGGCTTAATGTCAGCTTTAAGATCCATTCAAGCCTAAAACAGATCCAAGAGGGGAGTCAACCTGACACTATCCTCAGCCTTGAATTTGAGGTTGAGATTGGGGGGAAGAGCAAAGAAGAGGAGAAAAGTCTTCTTTCTGAGGCCGATGAGTGCGAGAGGACAGTGTAGGATCAGCACTGGATTATATAAGCTGCCATTACATTCAAAATGCAGATTTTCTCCCCAATCAATCAAGGCTGGCCATGTCCACCCCTGAATATGATCTTTGCCTGTAATGCGATAGCCTCAGCTGATAAATGCATCTACTATACCTTAAAGGGAAACTCACTTTTCATGAGGTTTTTGTCAGGAAGTGTCTTATCTGTACACACCACTTTAATATACATTGCTAAGGTAAACGCATTGTTGCTAGGGAGACCTGTAACCTTTTATAACACAGAGTTGCAAACAAATAGGAAACAGAAAAAATAACCAATAAGCTTAGTACATTGATTACATTATATAGCCACACAATAATGGAAACTTTTGAAAAGGCCATTGAAACCGGAATTACCCTTTAAAGAAGAAAAATGCTATACCCACCTTTAATCTCCCGCAACCAATCACTGCTAGTCTGGCACTGAGGCACTTACCGGAACGTCTGATCTAGTCCCGTGCCGCCGCCATCTTGCGTCCATCCCACACCTGATGGACTACCCATGCCATCATTCTAGGAACTATGGGATGCCCCCTCTATTCACAATGGAGGGGGGTGCCATACTGCCTGTGATAAATGGAAGTCTGAGTAGCTAGTCGATGGCTGCGTGGGTGCTGTATCACATGAAGGGGATTAAAGGTGAGTATAACATTTTTTTTTACTGCTTGCAGAATGACTTTAATATAAACAATCTTCACCTGTAGAAGAGTCCCATTGTAGGTGCAGTTTTTTGTTTTAATAGAAAAAAACACATTTCACTTTATTGTTTGCTGAATGACAAAAGCTTTTAAAAGTGACCCACTACAGCTTTAAGATTTAGCCACGTTCTAATGTCTTGTGTTACCTCGTTTGTGTTTTTTCTTGTATTCTGTGTCTGTGCTTTTTTATTTCTCTCCCCTTCTTCCTCTCATTCCCTCCACCCTGGTATACTTATGTGTTCAGTGTGCATATTCAAAGTACACATTTAGTTACTCGTAATTTGATTAGTGTTTAATGACTTGCGGTATTATAAGTCGAGAACTGTGACAATCAAAATGGAGGTAACGCAAATGTAACATTTGTTATTGTAGGTACTTTTTTCTAAAAGGATGATAAAAAGATTGAAAGATAAAAGTGACCCACTACAAAAATTCCAGAGGCTCCTAAAATATTTAAATAGCTTCCCTAGTGAGTGGAAGCCAAAATAGGGATGTTGCTTAAAAAAGAATATAAAGTCAGGCAAGACAATAATCTACGGTTCGGGAATAGAGGATAATTCAGTGGAATACCAAAGAGTTATATGAACTGTTGATTAGCTACGGTAAGCACAGAGGCGCTGAAATGGGGCACAAAGTTGGCAAATTCTTCAGCATAGCCCATATGGCGCTTCTGTTTCCATTAGCATGACTCCCATTGTTCCTTCTGATGTTTGCTCAGATGGCATTGTGTTCAGAAAGGAACATTTGTAAAGATTGTGTGACGTCCATGTTTTGTTATGTTGTTGTTATAGCCATTCAGTTGCACATTTGTATACTAGGGGTTAAACCGGACCTTCACCCTGAATAAGAGCCTATCTTATATGTTTCCTCTGTACATACAGATTACTCACATTAAAAAAATAGTCCTCCCTGTATTATTTACTGCATTTTCGGAGCCTTTAAACATCCAAGATGGTGGCACATGGAGTCTCAGGCTGGAAGTGCCTTCTGACTGTGGCTCTCTGCATTTTGGGATTGCTGTGCTTTTCCTGACCCCCAGCTCTGTTCTGTCTGTGCAAAGCTGTAACCCCCTCCATGCATTTTTGCCCTCTCTCCTCTCCTCAGTATGTGATGCTTCTGAGGCAAGATGGCAGCGCCCGTATCCTAGGGTGCTGAACAGAGTTGCAGCTCCTTTGGGGAAAGAATAAAAAGTAAGTGACAAAAACGTAATATATATATATATATATATATATATATATATATATATATATATATTATATTATATTTTAGATGCTGGGGAATAGTTTTTTAACGGTTTGGGCTTTTCATTAAATGATACTGAAGGTCCGGTTTAACTGTAACAGGTAAATGGGAACTATGAGCAATGCCAGGGCCTCATTTAATGTCTGCAGTGGAGCCTTGTATTGAACTCTTTGGCTGTTGGCATGTGGTATTATATGTCAGCCTCCATCCAAATACCATTTTTATTAAATAAGCACTCCCACCCATGGGCATGCTGCCGAGTTTGTCCAAGACCCGGAGTGTTGTTGGGCCGTGATGGGGGCCTGTGATGGGGTCCCATCAAGGCTATGTACGCCCCTGCTCCAACCACTAAGAAAAATGCAACTAAAATAATACTTTTGCAGCTCAAACAATTGAATACTACAATTTATATGTGTATATTTACATTAGGTAACATTATGTTTGACTAAGAGGACTAACTATGATCAAAAGCTCACCTAAAATATGTTCAGTTATCCCTCAAAAGTTATCCCTTTACTTCTTGATTTTGCATTACTTCCTCAATGGCTACTACTATGTGTATGGTTCAAACATTAATGTTTTTTTTCTTTTTTTCAAGACAGGTTCCCATCCCGTATAAAGACACAACTTACTGGTGTCACATGTTCAAAATGCCAGTACTGGGTAAGAAACATCATGTCATAAAGGTAAGAACATTCATATTTAATTTATATTTACATTTGTTAGTACCTGACCAGGCTAAACACACAAGAAAACACATATCCAGGTTTGTCCCCCATAGTATTTCCATTCTAGCCTGGTATAAATTTTACCAGGTCCCGAGATCAGGTCCTGCGACATTCATTCTCACTGGTGACCTCCAGAACAATGTGTGCCCCCACATCAGTCAGAGTGACTGGCCACACCTACTCCATCCACTGCAAAGGAGAGGGTGTGCCAGACCTCAGCACACCCCCTTCATTAAAACACGGAGGTTGCCGGTCAATAGTGGTCCTGCAATGATGAGGGACTTGATCTCCAGCCCCAGTATGTTTTATACTACCGTACTAGGCCCGAAGCACTATGAGAGACAAATGGGGAATATGTGTTTTTTTATGTGTTTTCCCAGACTGTCACTTTCACCCTTTAATTCTATGTAGTAAATTTTAGTAACGATGATTTGTATATTTGATATGCTTATTACATCTTTTATTTACAGACATATTTTAGCATACATTTAATTAGGAAATTGTTAAATAAATGTCTTCATTGTAGTAGGCCAGGGACTTTTGTAGCTCAGGGCAGGGTAATGGAGTTAGTAAGCCGAAGCCTGACTCCGACCCTTTACTTTTATCAGGCCCCGACTCTAACTTCAGCTCCGACTTCTTCATAAATGGCCAATAATTAGTAATACATTATGTGTACTCCACCCCGCCCCATTACATTTATTATTAAACAATCCCCACATGCTAGCAATACACATGCTGATTGCCTCACCTCTCCAAATATATGGATCCTATATTTATAGCCCATCCCCCAACAATCCCTAATCGTAACTGTATTCCCAATACTCAGCCCATCGCCTACCAATGCTAAACATACAATTAAATTGAAAACACTCCTATCTTTTTCCCCTGCTGTCACCTCTATTTGCTAATGCCCCCCTCCTATATCACTCTCCTTACAAACTCTCATCCTTACTGAGCATCTATTTACCTTTATACACCAGTTCAATTTAACCCTTCCACTTTCCCCACAGTCGGTCAGGGGCCACATCAGATGAGGTTGAGCATATGTGACTTTCCAAGCAAAAGGTTAAAGTAGCTGCTTTCTGCTTGTCCCATGCTGGCTGTCATTCACCACCACTTTGTATTCCCTGATAAACCCTGTTGAACGTGCTCTTTTCTGTTGACTCCTCTTTCTCAGTCCCCAAATTGAATTCACTTTGGAGGGGACTGCAACACTAAACAATATATGGATGAGTCCTCCTCTGCTGCTGAGGAAGCCCATCAGGAGTTAGGAAGTTCACACTTATAAAGAAAAATAAAGTAGGCTGAATAAAATATGCCGTCCTTGTATTCAGTATGGAGACGGCAGACAACAGGCTAATTTAACCTGGAATGTTCCTTTAAATTTCCTGTCCAGGCAATAACATAAAAAGTATATACTCACCTTTTCCCCCTCAGCTCCTCCAAGCAGCACCAGCATCTTTATACTTACCAATGGGGGAGAATGAGCAATTCCAACCTCTATCACTGTGCAGACTGGGCATAGTGACATCCATCGATATGGCTTTACATCCCCTAATGCTCCTACTTCATTAATTGCAATGGAAGGAGTGTGCTGAGCCCGGGTGTGCTGAGCCCGCTTTGGGATGACTCCTGCATTGCAATAAATAGATTAGACTTGTGGGGTCGTAAACAAGGCTCCATAGAGGCCTCCATGATAGGCCACTGGCGCTGGAAGATGGAACCCCTGGCAAGTATAAAGATGCAGGCACTGCACAGAGGAGCTATGTGGGACCTGCATGGAGGAGCCGCAGGTTAGTATAGACTTTTTGTTGCTTCTTCCTGGACAGTACCTTTTACATCCCTTTAAGTTTTAGCCATTGTAACATTGGGCCATAGGGCAGCATGAAGATACTGAGTATAAGGGACAGGGAAGATTGGAGAACTCCTTATGCCTCACCACTAGAACACCAGGCTGCTCTTATCACTAATTGGTATAAACAAGGGCCTTAGATCGAAAGAACATAAAATATATTTATGATTAATGTTTCTAAAAACTTCCCTATGAAAGTTACATTCATTATATTATATTAGAAAAATTTTAATGCTGGAGTTGGAGTCTGTAACTTTTCTCAGACTCTAGCCAAAACTAGCTCCAACTCTGACTCCACAGCCCTGGTTCAGGGTGCTATTTTGCTTCATACACATGGACAGGCATTTGCATACTGTAAAGGGTATGGGCACCAACACAGATGTCTCTTGGGTTAAGCGGGCGCTCTACAACAGGCACACAAATCAAATCAGTCCACACAACAGGTCTTTTGGTACAAACTGAAAGTTTTTTTGCCTGGTTGTCATATTAAAAAAATAATCCTATGCCTCTCCACATGAACTAACATTAACAGTTCCCCACTGGCACAATGCAGGCTGAACATTTGACACAAAAATAAAAACACCTTGTAAGGGTACAATCTGATGTAGTAGTTCAGGGTCCACTACAACTCCTAATAATGTCACTCTTCTCTCAAGCTGAGATCTAGATTGTCTAAACTCCAGCCCTTTTAATCCCCCCCCAAAGCTGCAGCCTTATCCCAAATCAGGACTGTTAGCATGGATTGGGTGGGGTAGGGGTGTCCACCATGCTCCAATTCAGCTGTATCAAACCAGGCCATAATACAAGGTCTTACACAAACTGCATTTGCTTACCTAAAACACAAAGTATTTTCATGGAGCAAATAAACCACAATTTACCCACCTTAGCAGTAGCTGGAACCATGCAAAAAATCTCTTTATGTCTCTCACTGTTACCCAAGTTCCCAGAGACTTGGGGGGGGAGGGGTTGCAATGCCTGGGTATAACTAAGAATAATTACACAGCTTCACTTCACTTGTGGACACATGTTTTGAGGTATTGCTTGTCATTAGCACAAGGCTGGAGATAGATAGTTGTATGGAAAGTAAATGCAATAACATAGTCGGAAGCCACTGTTTTAGGACATATAACAGGATTTTTTCATGATCCTCCTTAGTAGTAGGCAGAGTCATGCAAATCATCCCTTTACACTTCCTGTTGTATTCACTTTAAACAATATCTTACAGTACACAATGTCACTCAGTAGCTAGAGCAGGGGTTCCCAACCATTTTTCATTGAGTACCACTCTCCATTTTTGTATTATCTCAAGTAATGGCTGGGTTGTATGTGTGGGTTGTCAGTCACCTGAAACCATCAAAACATCCCTTTAAGGTGCATAAAATGCATGAATAATTTTACTTTTGTGGCAGTTTTGTACTCATTGAGCAAATCAGCGTTGGGTAAACAATGGATGCTCCAGATCAGGTTGGTGTACAGGCCAGTCTACAACCTTGCTGAGTACCACCTGACAGGCTCTTAGGTACCACTAGTGGCACTTGGACCACTGGTTTGGAACACCTGAGCTAGAGCGATATAAAACATATCAACACGATGCAATGTGCACCTTCAAGCATGTATGTAATAAGTATATGATACTCTCCTTCTGTCACAAAGAAGCCAGTTGTGTTTATTTCACCCTGTCTTCATTTAGCAACAGAAGCGATTACAACAGTACCAAAAGAACATTTGGGCTTGAGAATTGCTGTCATTCTGTGATATGAGATGGTACTCTATCGGTGTGCAATTTGTGTGTGTATCAGCTAACTGTATATGTATTTTTCCCAAGGAAGTCCTGTGGTAGTAAAAGAATCTTGCCTTTGTCAAAGTCTGTATATGTCCAAATGACAAATAGGCTACACATTTGGAAGAGTGCTATTGATGCTCTTCGGAAGAGACAGGCCGTGACCCTGAGCAACTAATAAATGCCATTGAATGACTGCTTACAATCAGTGCTTTTATTCTACATCCCTAAATTCCTGCCATCAGAGTACATTGCATCATGTCCAATCAGCCCAGCACATGATTATCCTTATGTCAAAAGTGCAGTTGTTATTAGGCCTATACGTAGGATTTTTTATGATTATAAATTGTTTCCTCCTAGCATAAAATGCATGCTCAAAATACTGTACATACAAGAAACAACTAGATAACTTCCTTCCTTCATACAGATGTAAGGCTGCTGAATAGACTCCAGATAGGGTGAAAATGGCAGTAAGCATTATAGCAACAGACAATAACAATCTATCATAGCGGATATAATATATGTGGAGGCTGATTCACTACTAACGACAGGTATCGGAAGATGAGCATCTGTATAGCGGCGCTTAGAGCCCTAGTAGACGCTATAAGCGAGTATTGGGCGCTGTAACAGAGCGCCTCAGTCTCTGTAGTAACCTGGCCGGCATTGATGAATGTGATGTATGTTGGGCACTCTAACACCAGTAGAGCGCTGCAGCGAGCGAGAGGTAGCGCCAGCTCAGTGCGACCAACTCCTGGTGCTCCCCACTGTACTTATCAAAAGTGGACACACACAGCGCGTTAGAGCTGTGTGATAAAAGTCTGTTTTTGAACACATATCCACCAGTAACAAAGCGAAAACACATGGAATGACATTGTTTTAACACCGAGGCATTAACACTTTAGTGTAATGACAATTTTACATAAAAATATAAAAAGTCAAGAATATTTCTAAAAGTGTTTGTTTGCAGCAGGGAGAGTTCACACAATGATTTGAGCAAAAAAAAAAAATAATTGCCAAACACGCAATTTATACGCAACTCATGAAGCCCCATTGAAATGTATGGGAGAGCGTCAGTGAGCGAAGGGTAATACCTGGCACTCTGAAAGCTAGAGTGCCGAATATATACAGACGCTGAGCCGTCTGTAAAAATACATTGGACGCTACATGCCGCTGTTAGAGTCGCTCACCAGATTCACTTTCATAAATGTTTGTTTTCATAAATTTTGCATACAGTGCCTGGAGTTAACCAGACGCTACCTGCCGCTACGAGGCAATACCTGCCGCTATCCCTTCCTAAATATCTCCCATAGTGTTAATGTGTACAACAAAATGTCACACTGCACAAATCAATGTACCATCAGGGGATCAGTGTACAACTAGTGATGAGCGAATTTCTTTAAAATTCAATTCAGAGGATTCTCTGCATTTCCCCCAAAATTAAGGTTCATCTGAATATAATTTTACAAATTGCTCATCTATACATGTTAACTAATTAAAAAAATAAACTCAGCAGCTTCTTATGCTCCAGACGGCATCTCTGCAAGCGGGTGGGTGAGCAGGCGAGCTAGAGCAGGCTTCTTGAAGGGCAGATGCGTTCTGGACAGACCTCTTCTAAATTAGATGCATAGCCTGGGCGGGTTTGTGCTCTACTTTCCTGAAGCATATTGTAAATCACTAAGATAGTACCTTTACAGTTAGGGTATTTGTTACATGTCTTTTTGAATAAAGTGATGCAATAAGGCTTGACGCCATGTCACCGGTCAGCATAAACAAAATGTTGGGTCTGTAAATAGTGAAAAATGTCACTATTGTCTATTTATGACTGAGAAATGTTAATGAGCATTACTGTTGAAGGTCACGTGAAAAATAAAAAAATGAAAATTGCATTTGCTATATAATTTGCTCAATTTTCCAGGGTGTTTCAAAGAAAGGAACTGAATATGTTTTTTTTTTTTATTGTGCATAGTTGCTATCTGCTGAGGGCAATAAATGTCCTTCTTGAATTTCATGAGTTTAAACCATTCTTGTATGTCAGAATGGAAGAGACATTAAGGTAAAGCACTGGCGCTAGTGGTGTGTAATATACCAAGGTTAATCAGTGACAGTGTGAATGGATAAAAAGACAAATCTCTGTCAGGAGAGGAACATTAGACTGCACAGAAAATCCAGATGTGTGTTTCAGTCTCAGATATCATCTCTCTAACCTTTGAATATCAACTAAGTACATTTGATCATTTTCTGAGTCTTTAGAATAAACTAGCGAGATCTAATTTCTCTAGGAAAATAGTCCCTTATGTATTCCCCTGTCCTCTTTCTCTCTCCAGCTGTTCATCAGATGAATTTGGCATATCTATTGAAGGGAATGCAGAGCAAAAATACAGTCTGACACACAAGATTGTACTTAGACAGCTGATAACGTTAAAGCAAGTTTAGAAGTAACTAGAAATAACGGAGAGAACGAGAAGGACTTACTGTACTGAGATCTGGCTAGGTTAATTAGTTAAATAATGTATACATACAGTAATTAAAGCGGACATAATGTCAATGAACACTCTATGTTTGCTGAATAGCCTTTCTGGGGCATACGGATATTGCATGGCCCATCGCTTAAAAGAAAACTCCCTTTTTTTCAGGTATTTGGTGTTCTGCTTTATTGTTTTCCTCTTCTGGAATATAAAATGTATGTTGTGTTCCTATACCCGTGATATACTTATCAGCATGCTGGCTTAAAGTTTCCTATATTCCTGTGGCTCTGTGTTGCCGAAGTAAACGTGGCTTTCGTTGCCACGAGTAAAGCCCTTAGTGTAACTTCTGCCTACAAATCCCAGAATCCTTTTACTCACAAGGGTGAGCTCCCCTCCCTCCACATAGCAGAGCTTGGAAAAATCAGGCAGTAGCACTGACAGACATCTCTCCCCAGGTGAGAACACTGCCAGTAACACTTTAACTACTGGAACGCTCTCACATAAAGAGGCTAAATTAGAGCAGGAGGGGTTAAAGCTGTGAGCTGTGGAGTGTCATCTCTGCCACAGCCAATCAGATGATTAGTTGTCGTTGTTAGAGAAAACTGTTTCTTTTATAACACAGAGTTGCGAAAAAAGAAAAAAAAAACTAAATTAACAGATAAGCACATCACCTTAAAGGAGCAGTATCACGAAATTTGCATTAAAAAAGATAAATAATTAAATAGCCACACAATAGCTTCTAACATGTGTATAAACAATGTGGCGATAGAAAAAGGAAAAAATATATGCCTTTCTTTTAAATTGTATAATGACAATGGCTCAGTCCATTTGCTGAATAGGGAGATCTGCTGGGTTGTATTTAGTGAGCTGCTTCATTTAGCCCACTGGTCTCCTAGCAACACTTTGAGGCCGATTTATTAATAGCGCCAGGTAGCGACAGATGAGCGACAGTAGCGTGATTTTCACAGCGCCGGCTAGTATTCGCTGTGCTTGGCCGTTGTTTGGTTGTTGACAGCGACTCAGTCGGTGTGCGGTAATGTTGAATACGGGGTTAGGAGTCGCTGTTTGACAGGTTCCGCGCTGTATGGGAGCGCATGACAACGAATGGCCATAGCGAACGGCTCCCAGCATATTCATTAACAAATCACGTTCAAAAAATTCTTGCGCTGTAAAATGCATGTTTAAACCCCAGAGCGCTGGCGGCGATGTGTTAAAAGTAGTTTTTTAACCCCCAAACAACCTTATTTTTGGAAAAAAATAATAAACAAGTTTTTATAAACATTTTGTAATACAATAATATCAGACCTGTAATATCAATTCTGCACAAATTTTTTATTTTTTTTCTTAAAAAAAAGATATAACATTGCAGAAGTGGTCACCGAATTTCTGACATTTAAAAAAAAAAAAAAAAAAAAACAAAAAACATTAATATCAATTAATTATGAATATTTAAAGATTGCTCCATTGAAATGCATTGGAGAGCGCCAGGTAGCGAGAGGTCATACCTGTCGATGTGATGGGATTAGCAGTGGCGCTGTTCGCTGAAGTCTGCAACATGATAAATCCCGTGCTAGCTGACGCTCTCGCCGGTGCTAGCGTCATTTAGCGTGATTGTGTTCGCAGCCTGGCGTTCTGGAGTCGGTAGCCGCCGATAGCTGGCGCTAGTGAGACACTTCCTGGCGCTATCCCTTGATAAATAAGGGCCTTTACCTCAGAGGCTGACACTGTAATCAGTGGTAACGGCTGTGGCCATTGACCTTCCCCCTTGGGCATTCTAAATCGGGTGCCCCACTATGTGAAACGACCCCTGGATAACCACAGATCCCCCCATTTTTCTGCAAACAGCGCTGATTGGATGAGAGCCCGCGCATGTGCTGTGGGACAGGGAAAGGTACGTTTTCACAGGCGAACTTGGGGATTTCACATATCAGGGCATCCCAAGTCGGGATGCCCCTAGGGGCACAAAGCAAAACTCCAGATGTGAAAATCCTGGGTTGGGCTTTGCTCAAAACACACAAAGCTGAAAGAAAGATCATATGGAAAAATGTGTTGAGAAAAGAGAGAGAAAATGGTAAACTGAAAGATTCTGCAGCAGAGCCAACATGAAGGGAAAACTGTCAAAATAAAAAATGTTTAGAGCAAAAAAACTGGATGTAAACCCAAAAATCCAATTCTGAAATAAAATAACCCCCCCCCCCAAAAAAAAACTGGTGAGTCTGAGATTTTAATCAATAACTCTCTGGTTCAAACTGACATTGAATTTACCAGTGAGCTAAATGACTTCTAGAGCTTTTCTCTTTGTTTTAGATATATGAGTTCTGGCCAGGCAATGTTGCAATATTATGCTGGACGGCTGCCAGTACTGAACAGCTGATTACTTTGTTACATTGTTTCCCCCTCTCCTCAGCGTGGAACAGGCCAGAGTGTTGGGCCCCGACACTCAGCAGACATAAACATGAGCTATTAGTCTCCAGCTGCACAACACAGACGTCATTTTTTTTTTTAATTTGTAATTCTTACTCCAACACTTAACTACATTCAAAGTACCATTTAAATATGTCACCAAGAAAAATTTGCGATACTGCTCCTTTAAGTGCTAATTCTGACGCACAAATAATGTTCACTTTTAAAAATACCAAAATGCCATCAAAAGTGGGATCCCACTGGATACTGGAAGTAAGGCACACCCTTAAACCTTTTTAGTGCCAGCTACGTGAGTCTCACGTAGCTGCCTCCCCTACCGTTAAGTGCCAGCTACATGAGACTTTAGGATTTTTTTTAAAGGTTTGTATGTACATATTTCACCTGAAAAAAAGGCCAAACAAGTAATTTCATGTTGAAGCCCAGACTCTGCTGAAAAAAACAATATATAATTTTCCTGGGAAATCCCTGGAAATCCCTTCAGAAATCACAGTTGAACAAAACAGTGAGACGTGGTCTGGCTAAAGAGGGTGACAAAAACTCTAGGTCGGCTGGCACATAAAGGGTTAAAATAAACTATTAGTTATGTTTTAGTGTGGGGGGGGTATCCCTAATTGGCATGCAATTTTGCATGCTGTCCTGTTAAAAGAAGCCTTCCACAAATTTCTATCATGACTATTTACTCTCTTTAACAACCTATAGGAAGCCTAAAACAGGCTTTCTTCCACCAGTCACTCAAATTTGCCTTGCAATATCTGAACAAAGAAGCCAGGACTATAATAATAAGCGCTAGAAACTGGGGTCAATTATGTAGAATAATAAACTCGTAAGTACCAAATCAGGGACAGGGTAGAAATATAGCCACCATAGCAAATAAATAGACCAGCTTAAAAAGGGGACATTGATAGGGGCTGGAGATTTTAACCTAATTGCTGACTCAGAGAAGGATTTGACCGACATAAAAAGTAGGAATACTGAACCTATTACAGGAAAAGAGGAGCTTTCCTGGAATGGAAAGTATTTGCACAGTACCCAGTCCAAGGACAGATAGCATTACCCATCTATCCTTGCAGTAGGCAGAGCTATGCAAATCATCTCTTTATATCTCTGCGCCATCCAAGGCCCTTAGAAATGCTAAGGGTGCAATGCCAAGGATTAGCTTTAAAATTTACACAGCCATACACATCCAACTAGTGGACACGTGTTTCGAGCTTTAGGCTCTCATCAGCACTAGGGTGGATGTTTCTGGCTGTATGGGGGGTGAGACTTGGTGAGTACCAAAACAGTCGCAAGCCAGTATGTGGTTAGACCCATTTTAGGCTTAATATAGGGGGGCTAAAGAGACCAAAAACCCTCTACTTAGGTAAAGGAAAAGAGGCGCTTTCCTAGAACGGAAAGTATTTGCACAGTAGCCAGTCCAAGGACAGATAGCATTTCCCATCTATCCTATCCTATTACACAATTTTACACATGGGAACATTTCAAATAACTCAATATAGTTGATGCCTGGGGAAGATTACATCTAACTGAATCTGATCTATGTTATAATAGGGCTTAAGACACATATTCTAGACTTTACTTCTTTTTTTATAAGACAGCAGTACTTGCACACTGTCAAAGAATGCACCATAAAAAACATTACATTTTCAGATCATGCGTCGGTAACATTAACACTGAAATGGGGACACATGAACAATATAGACCAATAATGGCAGTTAAAGAAATTCAGGAAACTGAAATGTATAAAACAGGACCTTTTTTTATGACTAATAACAACAACTATGTAGTGATTTCAACAATCTGAAAAACCCCAAAAATGTTATCAGAGGAATATTTATTTTGATAGCTGCAAAAATTCAAAAAATTAACAAACAAAAAATGAATACTTTGACAAATCGAATTACGTCACTGGAAACCGCACATGAAAAATATGCAACTGAAAATATTTATGCCGAGCTAAAAAATGCAAGGCAAGAGCTTAAAGACCTTCTAGCCCAAGGATAATCAATCAGAAACCATAAAAAAAGAAATGAACTAAAGAAAAGTGGAAAGTGTTTGGCAGACATAGTCAAAGATAGACGGTTACAACATTTTATTGAAAGGATTAAAGATGAAACCGGGAAAATAGTGCACTCTCAGGAAGAAATAGGAACAGCCCTCCAAAAATATATAAAGCATCCCAAAAATGATGACCCATATCTGTCAGATATTGACTTTCCCTGCATACCAAAATTACCTTGTTGAAAGCTTAGAAGCTCCCTACAACATTGATTAAAGAGGACCAAAACCCACATTTTTAACTAGCCTCCCCTGAATTGCTCCCCCATGAAGAGGACCTTTTGCCAATTTTAAGTGCTCCTGCTTCACTTCAATCCCAGATAAAGCTGCCAGTTTTAGCTGTAAAGTGTGATGTCATTGCCACATCAATGTAATAACTGATCTACTGCAATCATACAAATTGTTCCGGGATGATTCTAAAAGCGAAAATATATATTTATGGTCCAACACCCTAAGTAGGGAGTATCGGCAGGGGCTGGATTCAAAATTATTTCACAAGTTCAGTGGGTTTTGATCTGCTTTAACCCTTTAAGTGCCAAGCACGTAACACCTACGTGCTGGCTTGGCTGGGCCTTAAGTGCCAAGCCCGTAGGTGTTATGTGCTTGACTTTCCCCGCTGCTAGTTAAAAAAATAAAAATAAAAAATACTCACCTGACCCCTCGTTGGATCCGGCCGGATCCGGCCGGGTCTCCTCTTTAATTTGGTGCCATCCGATCCCCCATGGGGGCTCGGATGGCTCCAGGAGCCCCCAGAATAGGCCACCGCCCCCGCTTTGGCAGCAGCAGCTGCTAACTGTAAAAAAAATAAAAATGACATTTACTTACCTGTGGCCGCGCTGCCTCCCGCCGGGTCTTCTCTTCACTGGGGGGGCCTCCGATCGCCCCCCCTGGCTCTTCAGCCCCCCCTCCTCTCCCGATGGGTGCCCCCCTCCTCTCCCGACGGGCGCAGCCATCTTACCGTTGCCCTTTGGGGGCGGGGCTTATGACGTCACTCACCGGGTGTCGTCCAGGCTCCCTGCTGCTCTTCATTCAGATGCGATCATGCTGGCCACAGGAGCAGAGGGGCAGGTGATCAGATCATCACCTGCCCCTCTGCTACTGCAGCCAGCATGATTGCATCTGTCATCACATCGAGGGACAAAGGAGCTGACGATCAGGTAAGTAAAGTAAAAAAAAAATATATTTTTTAATAAAACTCATTTTTTCTTATGTGTCAGTGTGTTTTTTTTTACTGTTAACCCCTTGTGAACTGGTAAGTGGTCCATGAGACCCCTTATACCAGTTCACAAGGCTGGGGGCTGGCTGGCTGGGGGCTGGCAAGTCACCTGCTAGCCGCAGGTGACTTGCCATTAACCCCCGGCACCCCCAATTACCTGCCTCCCCAAAGCCCAGGGGGGGGGGGGGCAGAAGAGCCCGGGCCCACATAGGCTATGTGGGCTCGTAGGCTGCAGGGTGGGGGGGCCACAAAAGCTGGCCCCCCCACTCTGTGCCTACAAGCCCCCATAGCTTGTCCCGGGCTGGTAATGCTGGGTAAGGGGGACCCCATTTCATTTTTGGCGGGGGATTATTAAGGGTTTTTAACCCCTGGGAGGGGGGCCCTATGTCATTTTTTTTAATTAACCCCTTATGCTTTGTCACCCAGCAGCTATAAAAGGCTTCCAGCTGCAGCAGGAGAGCAGAAGCCAGATTGATCAGCGTGGGACACAGGAATGGTAAGTATAAAAAAAATATATATTTATATTTTTTCTCTCTGTCTCTGTGTTTTTTTTTTTTACATTTAACCCTTTGTGAACTGGTAAGGGGTCCATGAGACCCCTTATACCAGTTCACAAGGCTGGGGGCTGGCAAGTCACCTGCAACTAGGCTGCAGGCTGCAGGGTGGGCTCGTAGGCTGCAGGGTGGGAGGCCACAAAAGCTGGCCCCCCACTCTGTGCCTACAAGCCCCCATAGCTGGTCCCGGGCTGGTAATGCTGGGTAAGGGGGACCCCATTTCATTTTTTTTTTTGGATTTTTAAGGGTTTTTAACCCTTAAAATTCCAAATAAATGGGGTTCCCCCCCTGGGAGGGGGGACCCTATGTCATTTTTTTTTTTTTAATTAACACTTTAAGGTGATATTTGGTAGAAAAAGTACAAGGTGTGCATTTTGTCTGCAGAGCTGAAATTTTGAAGTAAAATTACCCTTACGCACATGCTTTACTTTGAGGTGTTTGGCAACTCTTTTCCTTGACAGAACCTATGCATGTTGGGTATTGTTCTGTTCGAGGCATGTTTCTTTTTCAGATTCGGCTTGTTTTTTTTGGTTTGCATATTTTTTTTTTCGGAAAATATGAGTTTGATTCTGCTTTTTATTCTTTTTTAGTGAAACTCTGTGCTACCAAAGAATTCATTGAGGAATTACTTCCAGAAAACTGCACCTTTGTAAACAAGCCTGGTACACCTAGAAAGCCTGAGGTGTATACTTTCAGGGAATATATAGTTTGTGGGGGGTATTTCAAATGTAAAGGGTTGTTTTTCTTGAAAAACTGCAAGGTGCGCATATTGCATAGCATATTTGTATTTTATCTGAAAATCTCCTAAAGCGCTGTTTCAGTTTGGGGGAGTCTCCTGGGCAGGAAAGGGTGTCTACCTATACATATGTGGTAACGCTGTGACCGGGAGAAATTGGGGTTTCACACGCAATAAGATTTTATTGACAAACTTACATTTTTTATTTCAAAAAAACACCACAAATTGTAAAAAATTTCTTTTTTTTTTTGCACAATTTTCACCCAAAAATATTGAGAATACACGTATAAAATGACAAACAAGACATTTCATGTTAAACCCCAGGCTCTGCTGAAAAAAACAATATATCACTTTCCTGGGAAATCCCTGGAAATCCCTTCAAAAATCACAGTTGAACATGGGGAGCGCAAAATAGTGCAAAATAATCTGGCAACAAAGGGTGACAAAATCTCAAGGTAGGCTGGCGGTTAAAGGGTTAAAGCCGATCTGGCACTTCAACTATTACACTTATTCAATAAAGTAGATAATACTCGAACACTCAGCACCAATATGAACAATGCTATCATTAAATTAATTCCTATACCGGGGTAATGATCCGACCGCGTGTACTCATTATAGACTGATTTTAATAATAAATGTGGGCCTAAAGATATTTGCCACAGTCATCAGCAATCGGCTCGAGGCAGTTCTTTTACATGTCATCTCACCCAACCAGGCAGGCTTTACGCCAAGCAGGAGAATTCATCACAACATCTCATTAGCCATAACAGCACTTAATAAAGTAAAAAAAAAATAAGACTAATGCTAGTATAGTGGCACTCAATGCCGAAAAGGCCTTTGACCAAGTTTCCTGGAACTTCCTTGAAGCAACCCTAAGACAAATTGGGCTAAAACATAACCTCATAGGATAGATCATGTCTCTAAATAGAAACCAAAATGCTCAAATTAAATAAAAACTTCCAAAATGGTACAAGGCAGGGCCAGATCTCCCCTTTCTTATTTAATTTACACTTAGAGGCGTTAATTCGTAAAATCATCTGTGACACTTTGGTCACAGGAGTCAGAACAGGTCATAAAAATATTAAAATCTTATGTTATGCAGATTATATACTTTTAATACTACAAAATCTCTTCATAGGTGCCAGGAAATTATTAAGTCTTTTGGCCTTTACTCAAACTTTAAGCTGAACATCCAAAAATCCATAATAATGCCACTTCTTAATATGCCTCAAGCCGAATGTGATGAACTCCGTCAGTTGCCCAAATTAGTGATGGAAAAGAAATATCTAAAATATCTTGGAATTAATATCCCTAGTAACTTGAACCATCTTTTTGATCTAAACTACACAACAATACTCACATTCACTTAGAGAAGACGTTACAAAATGCAATAAGCTTCAGTTAAACATGATGGGAAGAATCACCCTAATTTCTTTCAAAAATAATATTCCTTTTTCAGACACTACCCAACCATATCCCAGAAAAACATTTCTATGAAATGACAAGAGTTACATCTAATTACATATAGAGAGGGAGGAAGCATACAATAAAATATTGCTTCATTAGTAAATCGATAGAAAGAGGTGGTCTTGGTGCACCCAACTACAGAATATATTATCATGCTTCCCACCTACAAAGATTACTTAGATGGGACTATAGGCTAGATCAGGGGTACTCAATTACTTTCAGTGGAGGTCCACTTACCAGGGTCTGCCGTGGGATGAAGGTCCGGGGGGGCGAGGGAGCTGGGCAATGCCTGAGCGTGCTGGCGGTGGCATCCCCTGCCACCCTCTAACAAGGAGCGCGCCCGCGCCGGCCATTCACAAATGCCTGGCATGGGTACGTGCCCTGCTAAAGGGATAGCGGGGATGCGGCCGCTGCTCGTGCATGCACTGTTGGACCGGGAAAGAAGGTGAGTTTTTGGGTGACCTGGGGGGTTTCACACAGAGGGGCATCCTGATTCTGGATGCCCCGGGAGGAGGGAATCAAGCAGCCCTGGAATCTTATAGATTCCCGAGACGATCTCTGTGGGTTTTGATCCACTTAAATGGAATCCCAGCCACACACATCCGCAGCAGGTGGCATCACTTGCATCCTTCAGCTGTGTGCGGCCACGCACAGCCGAAAGAAAATGCGCGAAGTGATGCCGCTGCTGGCCGCACATGTGCCGTGGGCTCAGACAGCTAAGATCTGTGGAAGAATGGCTGGGTTTCAACTTTCCTGGGTTTTGTTCCATTCCCCCAGGGCATCGTGAATCGGGATGCCCCACTGCATGAATGCCCCCAGAACGCCGCCATTTACTAACCTCTTCCTCGTTCCAACGGCCCATGTGCGGGTTCTCATCTGCCGCAACTATGTCACATGCGCCATTGGAAAGAAGAAGAGGTGAGTGAATAGCAGTTTTCTGGGAGTTTCATACTGTGGGGCATCCCAATTTGGAATGGCCAGGGGAAGAGTCAGCGGGCAGCCATAGAATCTCTTAGATTCCAGGGATGGAATGCATCCACACCCAGCCCCTGTCCCTAGCACCCTTAACAAAGTTCACATTGAACAATTACCTGTCCTGAAGCGAAGCTGATGAGGAGAGAGACACCGAGCACCTCTTCTCCAGAAAGCGGTTCAGGGTCAGCCAGCATGTGTTCCTCTGTCATTGCTGTATCAGTGCTTTGCTCTCCGCACATCAGAGCACTGTCAGCATGCTGGTGGGAGCGAGTCGGCGCGGGAGGGAGAGATGGTCCCGCCCACATCCAATCAGCGTCTTTGCAGCGCAGACAGCCTGAATGAATCAGTGATTCATTGGCTGTGCTGTCTGCCAGTGATGACCTCGCCGCCGAGTGCCAGTGCCGGCCCTGCCGTCAGCGACCGTGCGCGGGCGGCAGGCGAGGCTGAGCGGAGGGGCTGTCGCGGGTGCGCGGGCGCGCACCTTACAGGGAACACTGGGCAGCGGTCCGGACAAATGGCGTCTGCGGTCCGGATTCGGACCGCGGTCCGCCATTTGAGTACCCCTGGGCTAGATAAAGAAGTCTGGGCTCAACTAGAATTATATCCCCTAAAAATGTAAGAAGTTATGACATTAAATATGGACGCTCAAAAAACTGCTTGCCAGTCCAGAATCCATATCCACAGGGGTTAATTGCGCTAGACAAAAAGAAGAGCTCCTCAAGGGCCCCAGGAACCCAGTATACTTGCACACAGGGAAAATGTTAGAGTTCAAGATGTATGGAACCATGAAAAGGGAATAGATCATGTACACTCTTGGGACTTAACGGGAAAGGACCACAATCTTTTTCTTAAGCAAATAAAAATACGCACTATTGTCAGATCCTTAAAACTACCAAAGAACTCTCCTCCATTAACATATTTCCAAAAGCATTTTTCCCCAGATAACACCTCAAAAAAGTGTTTTTCTATTATTAGCTGCTTTCCTCCTATAATAATAACAAGAATAATAAAATAGATACATATAAAAAGAACTGGGAACAGGATTTAGAAAGAACCATAAACTCTGTAGAGTGGACAAACATATACAAAGCAAACATACAGATAATTCTCCATCTCTCAGAATCTTCCATTTCAAATTCATAACCCGCTTTTATCACACCTGACTACAATAATAAGATGGTACCTTTTAACTGCTGGTGTGTGCACCAGGCTACACTGAAACATATTTGGTGGGAATGTGAGAATATTATAAAGCTATGGCAAAAAATGGCAAAGGAAAGGAAGTCTAATTCTATACTTTTTTATATTTGCAAGAAAAAGACTGTAAATCACCAACTTTTAAACTTTATTCTTGGCAGTACAAAATAGCTCATAGAAAAAAACATTCAGCCTTTGGAAAAAATTACTAAAAAACACATTAGAGATTGAACCGACCTTAACAGCTGGTGGACCATTGAAAATACAACTTCTCCATCGAAATACTCCATGACCAAAGAATAGATGGCCTATCTATGACTAACCAAATAGAGATCGATACAGAGTGGGAAAAAAAAATTGCCAGGCAGGCGTGTAAGGCAAGGCAAACATGACTGATGCTATTGCACTTTCCCTTGACCTTAGATTAGCTTTAGAATATTTGACTGTACCCCTGATCCCACATGCTGTAGCTCCTGGGCCAAAGTAGTGTTTGATGTCATGTCCATCCCCAAATCCTGTGCTGTGCCCTAACTTCTGCTTGAGGGAGCTATGTCACTTGACTCTATAATGACTTAACCTTTGGCTCGGTATTGCCTGCCACTTCTGGACTCGGTGGAATTAAAACAAGGTAAGCATTTTATGTTACACACACAGGGCTTTTATTTAAAAAGCTGAGGACCTCTTTTCAGTGCTGTAGAAATCATAAAAATGCTACACAGGTTATGTTACAAGTTTCCTACAACACACAAAAACATACAACAGAATTTTGTTCTAATACTTTCCAAAAAACAAAACAGCCCCTGGGGCATTTATACAGGTGAGATCCATTTTTTTCTATGAGGCTGTTTGACCTGGAGGCAGTGGTTTTATAGCTTGAGGGCACCCTACGTTACAACATTGAGGACCTCCAGCAGAGGTCCTCCTCTCTGGACGTCAGGGTTGCTTCCCTGGAAGCAGACAGAGATGTCAAGAGGTGCCTGGTGGTGCTGGAGGGAGCACAGGCCTCTACCAACCAAAAGATGACCCACATATTGCTTTAGATGGATGACCACAAGAATTGCAACAGGCACAACAACTTGATGATTCGGGGCATCCCCAAGTCAGTTAAGAGTGACGATCTGTCAGCAGCTCTGAAAAATTTCAACAACCTTTTGGGCAATGTCTTCAACTCCCATATCAAAATAGACGGGATTCATCGAGCAGTGGCCTGTCCGATGTGAGACCCATTGCCATCTAGAGACCTGCTTTCCTTGTTTCTCCAAGTATCAAACTGGCTGGACATTTCCACACGGGGAAGACCCCCGATTTATGTAAAGGTTTAATAGTGGATATGCACCAATATACAAACTGATATGCATAATAACTGTCAATAGAGTGTTCATATATGTATTTTGATTCTTCTGGGGCTAGGTTTTCTGCCCCTGCAGGCCAATTTATTGACACATGTTGTGAATGCTATTTGAGAACACTGATCCCTCCCTTAAAAATGTGAAAAGTGGTCATTGGGGGTCCGCCTACTTGTCTGCATTGCACAATTTTGGCACCCCTGGTTCTTGTCATGGGGTCTGGGGGTGCTGGGGTGGCTGCCCTCTATTGTCCCATCATTGAGGTGCCTCCAGTCTCATTTCTCAACCTTAGCTATTGTGCAATATGTAGTCTAAACTAGTTCCCTTCCTTGTGCTGTTGCGGTCTCTGTGGGTATCCACCTGGTCTTGCTCTCTCTAAACTTGCAATATTTGGGTAGGCTTGCAGGGACTCATAATTTACCCTTGTGGAGGTTTTGCACGTAGTCTCACACATGCTTGCACACCATTGTAATGAGCCGCACTGATTTTGGTACCCTCTGTGAAGGCGCTCCGGGGGCTAGTCTTCAACACTTCTCTCCTACGAGACTTCCGGACTAGATTCAGCCTTGACTTTCATACAACATAAATTTTTAATTTATCTTAGTAATTTCTGGTCCCGTGCACTTGGTTCAGCCTCTTCTTCTCCTGCGTTACGCGGCTGGGCCTGCAGAGACCGTGACAAAAATAACGTACATTCCCAGCTCCCACGCCTCAACAGTGTCTCCCACTGACATGAAAGCACACACACACATACGTATACGTTACCGGCTTCCGCTGCCCTTGCCGCTGCCTCTGCTGGCTGCCGCCTCAGCAGTTGTCCCTGTAGCTGCCACTGCCCGCCAGCCGCTGCCCCAAGTACCCAGAGACCCGGTTCAGTGAAACAGATTGGGCGTGGCCTGTGACTCCTGCCAGCATTCAATGCCAGGAAGTGGCAGCAGCAGTGATTGAGGACAGCGGGCGTAGCCAATGAGAGTGTTAGTGAGTGTGCGTGTGTGTGTGAGACGGCTGCTGGGGAATGTGTTTTTTTTGGGGGGACATGCTGCACACTGTATTTGGGATTACTGCACACTACCTGCATTTGGGATGCCCGCACACTGCCTGAAAATGGGATGCTTGCACACTGTCTGTATTTGGGATGCCTGCACACTGCCTGTATTCACGATGCCCGCACACTGCCTGCAATAGGGATGCCCGCACACTGCCTGTATATTTGGGATGCCTTCACACTGTTTGTATTTGGGATGCCCACCCACTGCCTGTATTTGGGATACCCGCACAATGTCTGTATTTGGGATGCCCGCACAATGCCTGTAATTGGGATGCCCCTCACTGCCTGTAATGTGGGATACCGCTCACTGCCTGTAATTTGGGATGCCCCTCGCTGCCTTTGATGTGGGATACTGCTCACTGCCTGTAATGTGGGGTCTGTAAAGGTGTAGTTGGGGCAATTCTGCATACTGTCTATAATATGATGATTGGGAAGGAGTGTTTTAGCACACCATTTGGTTCAAAATATTTTTTGTTTTCTTCTCCAAATCCTTAGTGCGTCTTATAGAGTGGAAAATACGGTAATCTTAAGAAATAGCCATATATTGATATTGAGTCGTAATGGTCACAGTGAGTACCGTGGAGGTAGTTTGGGAGTTGGTCTTCACCGCCTTTTACATTCATTCACAGTTGTAGAGATGTTTCGGTCTCTGCGGGCTTACACATGGTCACGTTTTTTCTTTTCAGGTACCTTATGGGAGACCCGTAACATTATTTCTGGCAATCTTGCCATAAACGCTGCAGTATGTAGCCTAACAAAATGTTTGCACAGTTTTATTACAAATCATATTGGTTATGGTATTCTCTGTAGAGATGCGCCAGTTGTGGGTCACCCCTGTCCCGCTCCTGCGGGGTCCCCAGGCTCAGTTTCTCATCTGGCCTGCTCACAACTCCTCCGCACTGATTGTGTGGCAGGGTTCCGGGCGACTTGTCCTGGGTGTCGCAGTGGCTGGTGACTGGTGGGGGGGGGCTCTCCTTTCCCTCCAGGAGACTAATAGAAATGGTTTGCATGCATTGTTTGGAATATTAGTTTTTATTGAGCGCTTTTGGGATTTGGAATGGATTTTTCTCATCCTGGGCTTTCATATCCAACAAGGCAGAAACTGCCTATTGGCTTGCACACCTGCATTCCATTCTGGATATACTAGTGATAAGGTCAAAGGGTGAGTAGGGCCTTTCTCAGGCAGTGATGAGTGGTCACTCAAGCAGATTTGCTCATTGGTTAGGTTGTAATTGCTAGAGAATCAGCATAGTATCTGATTTGTATCTATTGAGTTCTCTGTCTATTTTATTTCCAGACTTCTTCCTGCTCATTCCCAACTTCTTCCACCCCCACACATTCCCTCTTAGTGGGGGGGTTCCAGCCGAGCAGTGTCCTCCATCAGAATTGGATCATTTAATGCCAAGGGCCTAATTGTCCCGGAGAAAAGGTTGAAAGTGCTGTATAGATTTCACAAAGAAAGGGTGGATATTAAGACAGGAGCCACTCCTACTTTAAATAATAGATAATATACCAAATGGCACAACAGTACCAACCCAGTGAATAAGTCTAAAGGCGTCTCTGCGCTCGCTCGCTTCCAGTAGAAATCTTGGTCACCTAAATAAACAAGAATGGCCGGTTCCTTTTTCTAAGTGCTCCACTGGCATGAATCTATGGTCAGACCATGCTCCTGTGTTTTTGTCTTTCCCTATTCCGTGGAGGGGGGTGTGAGTAGTCAGAGGACTTGAAAACTTAATGACAACCTCCTTGACAATGGTGCTTGCAGCACTGAGATTAAAGAAACTATGCTGCAAAACTTTAGCATGCACAGCACAGATACAACACCACTAAACTTGCAGTGGAAGGCTTTAAACTGTGTACTCCTAGGGAAGTTCATTAAGTATGGGGCGAGGTTAAAGCGAGAAAGGGAAACCAGGATCCATGACACTTTAGTCCGCATCCGAGTTTTGGAAATTAAACATAAATCAGAAGCCTCTCAGTAAAATCTAATGGACTCCGGGAAGTTAGAGATTCCCTCAAAAGGCTCTATGACCAGGGTTATAGACATTATAGGGGTAGGTGTAAAGCTAAACTATACAGCTTGCTAGATCGCTTTATCCCAGACTGGAGGAGACATACATACCAGTGATCAAAGATGGTATGTATTAGGAACAATCTAACCCCATCAACATTGTAGACACCTTTATAGAGTATTATAGCACTTATACAACATAAAAACGGTCACCTTTATGGACTAAGCTCAATCTCAATGCATTCCAGCATGTTTGATGCTGAGAAGGCTTTTGATAGGGTGCGCTGATCCTTCCTAGAACAGAGCCTATGACAGATCGCACTGGGACCTGTCTTCCTGAAAAAAATCTTGGCTTTAACTCGGGGGCCTACTGCTCGAATAAGAGAAAATGGCATATTGTTCCAATAACCAATGGCACCAGTTAGGGGTGACCTTTTTCTACACTCCACTATATTATTGTAATGGAGCATCTTACTAATACTCTTAGGGCCAGCCCTAATATCAAAGATGTCACCTGTGGGAACAGGGAGCATAAATTATCCCTATATGTGGATGATCTGTTACTATATATCACCTCTCCTTGTATTTCAGTGCCATCTGTTACCCATGAATTTAACAGGTTTAGCCAGTGCAACAATTTTAAAGTGAACTACCTTAAATCTGTAAGGAAAGCCATATAACATACTTATGTGTACAGATCCCTACGTCCCTTGACAATCTGTACAGACTGAGTTGTCCCACTACTTATGAGAACTATAGTGGACTTGGAGCGTTATAACAAAAAATTGTACTCGTGGTTTGGATGAATCAACATACTAAGATGGACATACTCCCAAGAT
Source organism: Gastrophryne carolinensis (assembly GCA_027917425.1). Classification (NCBI taxonomy): domain Eukaryota; kingdom Metazoa; phylum Chordata; class Amphibia; order Anura; family Microhylidae; genus Gastrophryne; species Gastrophryne carolinensis. The sequence goes on along the minus strand of CM051237.1, from coordinate 290,149,958 downwards.
TCCTTTATATGTTTCAAGCAGTCCCCCTACACCCAGTCTGATTACAACTTACCTCTATAATCTCTATGCCCTTTCTATGTTCTCTCTATTCTCTTCTTGTCTACTACCTCTTTCTGGCTCTCTTTCACTCCTCACTGCTTCTCTAATTCTCTACTGATAATGTCATTGGTGAAACCCATGAAGACATTCTTTCCCTTCAATTGACTGACTGGATACAAATACATATTAATGTTCTGGTGGACCCCTAGATGTTGTAGGGCCTTGCAGAAGCCCTCCTTTTTATTTGTCTTCTCTGGTCACAGGAGCAGAAACGTTACTGAAAGGGGCTAACTAATTATTATTGAGCATAAGTAGGTCCTCTCAACCTTATGGTTAACATTCGTATTGTACATGGGATTTTAAAGCTTCAGGTACTGTGAAGTGCTGGTGCCTAATTCATCGTTATGTGGAGAAGAGTCTTCTGCAGAAGAATATGCCGCTATGCGCACATATGCACAGTACTACCATTACTGAACTACTGAACCACTGCATCTGGCCAGAAAATACTGTGTGTTTTGTGTATGCTTGCACTAATAGGGAGCAAGGGGCAACTTAAAAGGACTGGTAGCTAAGCACATTGGCTTTTAATCATGTCATGTTAAGATTAATTAAGATGAATACTCTATAGGGTGCTGGCATTAAAGCGGACCAAAACCCACTGAACTTGTAAATACATTTGGCCAAAGCCCCTGCAAATCCCCCCTTCTTAGAATGTAGGACTAGAAAATACATTTTTTTGCACTTTTTGGTGTGTTAAATGTAAAAAGCTCACTGGGATGCAGGTTGCAAATAACACTGCAAGGCAGAACCAAAATACACCATGCTTCACTAAATTATTAGCATGACCCCCCATGACTCAACGACATCTCTTTAATTTAAAGCAAAGAATTTCATGTGAGTTCCTAGTGAATTTTATGGAAACCTCTTTTGGTAATAGCAAAAAAATAATTTTATTTTCATGCTCAAATGGAATAGAACAGCGTTAAAAGTAAAGAACCGCGAGCCATAGCAATGGACTGAATGTTTTTAGAGTGGATTTCATTTTATTGACGGACAAAACAAAATGATATCCTTTTTTTGTAAATAAGCCTATTACCATACCAATAAGAGGCAACGGCTGTTCCTATAAATAGTACTTTTAAGATGATCCTCTAAGCAGTGAGGTTTGCCCAAAGGAAGGGAACAGCCAGCACAGAGTGGTAGAAACTTTGATCAAGGGGAAAGTGATGTTTCCTCTTGGTTTTCAAGAATGTTTTGAAGAAAGTAAGTCATGGGAAACAAGTTATTTGATTACACAAATGCAGGTTTAATGTGACCAAGTGCTTTCAACATATTCTTAGTACTGTACTTCACTAATTTAGCATGTGGGTGTAGTGGAGTGAACACACATTGAATAGTTATGAATTTGGAATAGAAAAGGTCAACTTAGCTTTTTTTAAGCCAGAAAGGGTAATCCAAAGGATTTCTAAAGGTATGGTTTATTTTAGGAGTGTCTCTCTGATTTATACTGGCTACATGTGCACGAGCTTTGGAAAGCAGGTCTCATTCTGCAAACAAGATAGTTAAAGTCATACTAAAGACAAGCCCATTGTCCCATTGTCTTGGGCAACACATTGCACTGTCCTAAACTTCAATCTGTTTTCAAAAGGACCCTGTAGTTCCTAAGTTAGTATGTATGTATTCGGTCATACATAGAAAAAATGAAGAGAAACATTGAGTGTGGCAACAGCGATGTGATGTAAGCAAGATGGGGTTTTAGAGCTGCACAGGGAGGCAGCCAATCAGGACGTCTGGGCTGGGAGTGGGGGGATTTTCCATTCATGGTCCACTGAAGGTTAATTGATGGACCAGGTCAGCAGGGTTGGGACTGAGAGCTGAATGAGGAAGTAGTTATCCTTACTAAGGAGACAGACAGAGCAGGAAGCACAACGCTCGAGCCACTCAATGAAAGGTAAGCTACTGATTTTTATCCTTTAACATTTGACTTGCCAATCACTTTAATATATACACCCAGTATATATATATATAAATATATATATATATAAAGACAATATAGATTGAACAACAGCTTTTTGCGCCCAGTTTTCATGAGCTGAACTTGATCCAAGACTTTTTCTATGTAAAGAAAAGGACTTTTTCTCTAAAATATTGTTCATACATTTGTCTAATCCAGTGAGCACTTACATCCACCCCACAGATGTGGCATATCAAAATGCTTATTAGACATGATTAACCCTGTAAGTGCTAACCTACCTAGAGATTTTGGGCCTTATTTATCACGGGCTAGCGCCAGGTAGTGTCTGACGAGCGCCAGGTACCGCCAGCTATCGGCGGCTACCGACTCAAGTACGCCCGGCGGCGGTCACAATGACGCATTTATCAAGCAAAATGAGGCTAGCGCCGGCGAGAGCGACGGCTAGCGCGGCATTCATCATGAAGCCGCCTGGACCGAACAGCGCCGCTGCAAATTCCTTCACAGCGCCAGGTATGAGCTGTCGCTCCCTGGCGATGTCCAATGCATTTCAATGGAGCAATCTATAATTAATCATAATTAATTGGTATTAATTTTTTTTTTTTTTTTTCAATGTCAAAAATTCGGAGACCACTTCTGCAATGTTAGGATTTATTTTTAAGTAAAAAAAATTTTTATAAAAATTTGTGCAGAATTGATCTAACAGGTCTGATATTAATGTATTCATATTACAAAATGATTCTAAAAACATGTATAATGTTACAATCAAAAAATATGGTTGTTTAGGGGTTAAAAACTAGTTAACACCCATCGCCGCCAGCGCTCTGGGGTTTAAACAAGGAATGGACAGCGACAGCAAATTCGGAGCATGATTTGTTAATGAATATGAAGCTAGCCGTTCGCTCTGGCCATTCGTTGTGAGGCGCTCACATACAACGCTGAACCTGTGAAACAGCGACCCCTAAGCCCGTATTCAACATTACCGCACACCGACTGAGTCGCTGGCAACAAGCTAACGCCGGCCAAGCACAGCGAATACTGGCTGGCGCTGAAAAAATCATGCTACAGTCGCTCATCTGGCGCTACCTGGCGCTATTAATGAATCGGCCTCCCCGTCACCCTTTGTTGCCAAGCCATGTTTCACTTTTTTGTGCTATACATGTTAAACTGTGATCTTTAAGGGAATGTCCAGGGAATTCCCTGAGAAATTATATATTGTTTTCAGAAGAGTTTGGGCATTGTTTGTAATTTTGACAGTTCTTTCTGAATATTTTATATTGTGTAATATATATATTGCGTGTAAAAGCCCCATTCCTCCCGGGTACAATGGTACCTCAGATGTATTGGTAGACACCCTTTTTTGCCCAGGACACATCCCAAACTGAAAAGAGAGCTTTAGGAGATTTTTAAAGAAAACAGCTACTATTGTCACCTTGCAGATTTTCAAGAAACTACCCTTTACATTTAAAATCCAACCCACAAACTATATATTTTTTTTACTTTTTAGGCGTAACAGGCTTGTTGTGTCGTGGACACAAACCCTTGAGGAATTCACTTGTTGCACAGCATTTCCCTAAAAATTTTTAAAAAAGAATAAAAAACACATTTTCCTAAAATATCAATATGCAAACAGGAAAAAACAAGCTAAATCTGAAAGTGCAAGGCCCCTTGAAAAGAACAATACCCAACATGCATAGGTACTTTTAACCCTTAAATTGGCAGTCTGCATGCGATTTTGTCACTCTCTGTTACCAGGCCATTTTTCACTATTTTGCTTTCAATGTTTACCTATGATTTCTGCAGGGATTTCCAAGGATAACCAGAAAAAATATATGTTGTTTTTCTGCAGATTTGGGACTTTAACATTATTATTTTTTTTAATGTGTCTGTGTTTTTTAATGTATTTTCTTCAACAAAACCATTTAACATGTCATAGCCCAATTTCTCCTGATTACAATAGAACCACATATGCATCAGGTGGCCCCCTGTTCCTGCCCAGGAGACACCCCCCCCCCCAAACTGAAAAGAGTACTTATGACATTTACAAATAATACAACTACTATCCACACTATCAAGGGTTAAGTAAAAAAATTGACATGGGGTGTTCATGGTGCTCTCCACTCACATGGAGGGAGATTGTTAGCACTGTGCCCTAAGGACACTGCTGGCAGAGTTTTTGTGGAGTGGTCCGAGTGCTCTGCAAACTCCTGATTTACATGTGAAAGCCCCATAGATTATGTTGGGCAGCTTTTCATAGGCAGATGTGGGGTGCTCACCCGAAAGCACGAGCGCTCCACATTCCTGTTGGTGTTAAACTAGCATTAGATCTTTGACTACATCTCATGAAAAATGGGAAAAAAAAAACTAAAGTGTTGCATATTTTTTTAGTTAATAATAAGAAGAAGATAATAGCACCTGTTTTAGCTGTAAAGATCTGCCTCCTCCATTCATTCCATTGTTGTGTGTGGCAATGATCCCCTGCCATCTTACAGAGACGGACAGCAAAAAAACAGTGTTCCAGGATGATTCAAAAAGCAAAAATATTCATATTTCCACAAAATGACCTGTACCTGAAATGGGGCATTTTTGCAGGTGAGGCAAAGTTTGGAAATAGCAGCACCCTTTGGGGTATACAGAAAATGAATGGCAGTTTTCTTCTTCACACCCCTTGAGGTGCTGTTATTTCTAAATTATTAAAATGATATCCTTACCTCACTGCAAAAAATATGTAATGCATGCTGTTCAATATCATTGTAGAATATTATATACACCAACAGAGTTTGTGGAGATAATTTTAGAAATAACCTTAATTTTATAATTGTAAATCTATATACTACCTTATACAGGCTGAGATTTTCTATTATTTCATGTGGTGTTTCCAGAATGTGTTAATGACCCATAAAGGATTGAAGTTGTATAATAACTGATAGTTTGTGGTGCTATCTTAAATGAATTAGAGTGTAATATTCACATGCATTGATAATTATTCACTTTGCATGGTAAAGCTGAAAAATTATGTATCGCATTAGTAAAAAATGGCTGATCGCAAGTGCAGGTGATTTATTGGCATAGAAAAACATGTTTTTGCACTTTTTTGTGTGTCAAAATTATCTAAATAAAAAAAACTACCAACTTACTAAATACAGAGTCATCCAAATCGGTTTGCTCAGATCTAAGTTTTTTATAAAATGGGTGATTGTGTTAAGGATCTTTAGCGAATAAACCCTCAGAACGCACATCTCTAAAATTAGCATTTATAACTTCTTGTTTTTTATACAATACGCTGAATCTGTCTACAGCTAGAAAGTATACATGATGTGACTGTTATTCTATTAAAAACATGCCATCCAACATTATTTTACATCACGATTAAAGTTTTATGAAAAACATAAACAAATAATACTTTTATTGTTATATATAGTGTTGAGCAGATCCAAGCCACAAATTTTGGATCTGTGCTGAACTTTGCGGGTGCGCCCGAAACCAAACACAGTTTTCACATAGAAATCCTTGCACGTGTTCGGTGTTCAAGGTGGACCTTGCAGAAGGATGATTGAATGCACGGCAGCCAATCACTCTTCTTCTTTCCCCTCCCTGCATTGGCCCAGGGGGGCACGTGGCCTGCTGTATTAAAGATGGCGCCTGTGTCATTGCAGCACTGATTTAGATAGGGAGAGGTTCCTGCAGCCAGCATTTAAGGGACAGAAAGGGCAAGCTATAGTCAGGGATAGCGGCTGGAGTGAGGGCTAGAGTATGGTTGGACTCACTACTACTGCACTAATACCACTGGCTTGTTACTACTTGGGTCTGGGTGCCCCCTTATCCCACATTTTCCTTTTACCACTGGGGTGTATCCCTTTATCCCACAAAAGGCTGTGAGCACTGGAGATTGTGTGTACTGTGATTCCACCTTTTTATTAAAGCACTGGGGTGTATCCCATTATCCCACTAGAAGCTGGGGTGAGTGTACCCTGTTATACCACAACTTGCTCTAAGTGCTGGGGTGAGTGTACCTTTTATACCACAACTTGGTCTAAGCACTGCGATGTACCCTGTTATATCACAACTTGCTCTAAGTGCTGGGGTGAGTGTACCTTTTATACCACAACTTGGTCTAAACACTGGGGTGTGTACTGTTATAGCCCAACTTGCTCTAAGCACTGGGATGAGTGAGCCCTGTTATACCAAAACATGCTCTAAGCATTGAGGTTTACCCTGGTATACCACAAGTTGCTCTAAATACACTGTCCCTGACCAACTGCCCTGTTCTACCGCAACTTGGTTTAGGCACTGGGGTGAGTGTACTCTGTTATACCACAACTTGCTCTAAACTCTCAGGTGTACCCGGTTCTACTCCAGCTTGGTCTAAGCACTGGGATGAGTGTACCCTTTTATACAACACCTTGGGCTAAGCCCTGGGATGTACCCTGTTATACTGCAACTTGCTCTAAGCACTAAGGTGTAACCTGTTGTACCACATCTTGGTATAATCACTGGGATGAGTGTACCCTGTTATACCACAACTTGGTCTATGCATTTGGGTGAACCCTGGTATACCAGAACATGGTCTAAGCACTGGGGTGTACCCTGTCATACCACAACTTGGTCTAAGCACAGCACTGCCTATTGGGTCAAAATAGTGGTGGCTGGGACTGACACGGGAAGCACTGTGGTGCAGATCCTTTCACTACCCAGAATTGCGAGACATCAGTCAGTGCCTCCTGTAACCTCCTCCTCTCACTCTGCTTCCTCCTCAAGCATTCGTAGAGCCTCTGCACCACCAATTTGAGCACTGCCATGGGGAAGCTGCAGCACGTGGTGCTAAAACTCTGAATTTGTCTGTTCAAAAGACCCCACACCGCCCAGGTCCTGGCATCCAGGAGTAGACGGATGAGTGGCTGCTGCCTTTGGACCTGAAGCATGGCGAGTTGGTGTGCAACAATGGGCCGAACCTTGTAGCAGCCTTGGGCCAAGACAGTATGTTTCACATCCTGTGCCTGATCGCATGTGCTCAACTTGGTGGTGCAGAGCTTCCTGGCCCATTATCCAAATGCCAGAGCTGCTGCATAAAGTTCATAGCGAGTGCTAGCACCTCTGGCATTCCCACCTTGCTGCGGCTAGCCTGTCTGCGTTGCGGAGGAATTTTGGGCTTCCCTCCCTTCTATGTGAATTTTCCACCAGGTGCAATTCCAACGTTGTTCATGCTGGAAAGGCTGTGTGAGCAGTATAGTGGAGTTCTAGCTCCAAAATCCCTGGGTAAGTCGAGATACAGACCAGCAGCACTTCACCACAAGTGAGTGGGCCTCCATGAGAGCCATCTGCGCGGTGCTTCAGTGCTTCCAGTACACCACCAATATGGTCAGCACTGATGACACCATTGTCAGCACTACCATCCTCTTCCTGCTGGAAAAGATGCTTCAAGCCATGACTGAGGAGGAAGAGGAAGCAGAGGAGGAGGAGGAAGGCCCATTTTCCCCCCTGTCAGTGCACACATGGCTCGCAGGGTGGGTTGCTGGGCTGACAGCGGGTGGGTACACTAATGTCAAGCCAGAGGACAGTTTTGGAGGAATCAGAAAAGGAGAAGGACTACTTTCTCTCACAGCAGGGGTGTCACTGGAGTGTGCATGGAGGGAGGTGCAGGAGACACCTGACACTGAGGACAGCTTCTCCTTGACTGGGGCAGCCTGGCTCACATGAGCAACTACACGATTCAGTGCCTGCGCAACGACCACAGAGTTGCCTGCATTGTCACCAGTGATGATTGCGGGATGGCCCCCTGCTTGATCCCCTCCTACACCACCTTCTTGATCCCAACACTGGAGCAGGTAGAGATTGTGAAGCCAGCTAGAGGACAAGGGAGAGAAAGTGTGATTGATGGCAGGACAGAAGAACAACAGAAAGTGAAGTGGCTCCAAGTGAGTCCATGCTGTTGCTGTACTGTGTTCCAATAAACCTCTAAATAAATGCTAATAAAAATTAAATGGTGCAATGTGTTGCTCTTAACCCACCCTACTGACTTACCTGCCCTACCCATCTACCCACCTGCTCACTCACCCACCTACTAATCCAACTGCCTAATAACTCACCCACCTAGCTATAAACCTGCCACTTACCTACCCAGACCCTGGACCAGCAACAGACTGGTGTGCAGGCAGAATCAGCGGATTCTGGAGTGGAAGTGGCAGTCACCCACCTACCTACCTACCCACTCGCACATCTAAATACCCACCAACCAAACCTCCTCTCAACCTGCCCCCCTTAAACCCTAATAGATTGTAAGCTCTTCTGATCCTGTATTCTTCCTTATACACCAATAGAGTGTAAGCTCTTCTCCCTCTGTATCCTCCCTTATACCTTATTAGATTGTAATCTGTTCTCCTTCTGTATCCTCCCTTATATCCTAATAGATTCCAAGCTCTTCCTCCTTCTGTATCCTCCCTTATACCCTAATAGATTGTAAGCTCTTCTCCTCCTGTGTCATCCCATATACCCTAATAGAGTGTAAGCTCTTCTCCTTCTGTATCCTCCCTCATACCCTAATAGAGTGTAAGCTCTTCTCCTTCTGTATCCTCCCTTATACCCTAATAGATTGTAAGCTATTCTCCTCCTGTATCCTCCCTTATATCCTAATAGATTGTAAGCTCTTCTCCTTCTGTGTCCTCGCTTATACCCTAATAGATTGTAAGCTCTTCCCCTTCTGTGTCCTCGCTTATACCCTAATAGATTGTAAGCTCTTCCCCTTCTGTATCCTCCCTTATACCCTAATAGATTGTAAGCTCTTCTCCTTCTGTGTCCTCCCTTATACCCTAATAGATTGTAAGCTCTTCTCCTCCTGTATCCTCCCTTATACCCTAATAGAGTGTAAAAACTTCTCCTCCTGTATCATCCCTTATACCCTAATAGATTGTAAGCTCTTCTCCTCCTGTATCCTCCCTTATACCCTAATAGAGTGTAAAAACTTCTCCTCCTCTATCATCCCTTATACCCTAATAGAGTGTAAGCTCTTCTCCTTCTGTATCCTCCCTTATACCCTAATAGAGTGTAAGCTCTTCTCCTTCTGTATCCTCCCTTATACCCTAATAGAGTGTAAGCTCTTCTCCTTCTGTATCCTCCCTTATACCCTAATAGATTGTAAGCTCTTATCCTTCTGTAATCTCCCTTATATGACTGCCAGCACAGCATGACAGGCCCAAAAGGTTGAACACAGGGTTGGACTAGGCCACCCAGGTAGCCTGCATCAGAACAAAGTTTTTTCTCCCCTGCAGCAGCTCCTGTGATGAGGGTGTGCTTCAACATTTTTGGTCTTGCTGCTAACCCTTGCTCTTTGTTGTGGCCTTGCTACCAACATTAGTTACAGTGCATTAGTGTGCATGCCCAGCTATATTTACTGCAATGGAGGGGGTATGTCAGAGTGGTGACTGGCATGCTCTTTTATTGAAGTGAATGGAGGTGGCGTGCCTGCGTCACTGTGACTGTTTGCAGATGTGGGAGGGGCATTCCTGTAGGCAGTCTGGTGAAAGGCAATGTGGCCTAGAGCACAGGGTACCTGATTACATATATTTTGGTTATGTTATTTGGCTGTACTTTTATATTACAGAAAAAAATACTCTGTAGGGGGGCCTCCACCACACTTGATCCGGGGGTGTGTGTGTGTGTGTGTGTGTGTGTGTGTGTGTGTGTGTAAAGTGACCACCCATGAACACCTATGAATTTATCATTACATATCAACCAAAACAGCCTACATTTCAGCTACCATCACTTGCTTATCAGCAATCTATTATATAAATTCAGGTTGACAGATTTTAGTACACTTTTTTGTTTAAATAAAACTTACGCTGGCCCAACAGCCTTGAACAGCTGAAAAAAAACTCCCCAAATTGTACTTGTCCCATCTGCATACATGATACTGAATCATTGCTGACACTTACATTTGCTCCTCACTGGTTTTTACCTATTTGCGGCCATCTAGGAGGACCTGGCTTCTTCCTTTCCCATCATCCAAGTCATGCTGCTGTTAATACCTAAACAACATAAACCACAATGCATAGTGAATGGGAAGTCCACTGCAAGCCACTGGCAGATCCATAGGATGTCACTGGGGAGTGAAAAGACCACAACAGGAGCTACAAATGAATAAATACATTTTTAAGAGCAATTTGAATTGCCTTGGGGAGGAATGCATATGACCACTAGGGATGAGCGAATCGATCCGGACGAACCCGGATTCGATCCGAATTTCATGAAAAATTCGATTCGGATCGAATCCGAATTTCCCCGTGCTTCGATCGCTCGAAGTTTTCCTTTAACATCCATTCATTTACATTACAGGCATTCTAAGATGGCGGACGGGACATGTCCAGACATCTACCCCGCGCCAGTGCAAGCTGGGGCAGTCACATGCAGCCTATCAGCAGCCAGCAAGCCCGGTGACGTCACAGCACTATTTAAGTCGGCGGACACCTTGCTTTTCCTCATTTCTCTATTGCATTCGTGAGAGACAGGACGCTGCTGTAGGCAGGGAGAGAGACAGTTAGACAGACAGGGACAGGCTGGAGACAGGCAGGAGACAGGCAGGAGACAGGCAGGAGACAGGCAGGAGACAGACAGAAAGTCAGCGAAAAGCAGGGAAAGTTAGGAAAAATCGGAGGCAGTCACAGGGAGATTTTTTTTTTTTTTCATCCAGCCTGAGTGTTACTGGCTGGCTGACTGGCTTTGTTAGCGTTTTCAGGCTGCTTATACACTTACTGTGCATATATACTGAACTGATCTCAAGTCTGCTGTGAGGCATCCCATTCTGTGACTACACCAGCCTCTATTTACTATAACCCTTTGCACTTATTCTAAAAGTCATTTGGCCTGATAAAGACACCTTTGCTGTGCATAGTACTGCTCCCAGGTGCACTCTGGTTGGGGCATCCCATTCTGTGACTACACCAGCCTCTATTTACTATAACCCTTTGCACTTATTCTAAAAGTAATTTGGCCTGATAAAGACACTTTTGCTGTGCATAACAGTACTGCTGCCAGGTGTTCTCTGGTTGGGGCATCCCATTCTGTGACTACAACAGCCTCTATTTACTATATAATCCTTTGCACTTATTCTAAAAGTAATTTGGCCTGATAAAGACACTTTTACTTTGCATAGTAGTACTGCTGCCAGGTGCTCTCTGGTTGGGGCATCCCATTCTGTGACTACAACAGCCTCTATTTACTATAACCCTTTGCACTTATTCTAAAAGTAATTTGGCCTGATAAAGACACTGTGCATAGCAGTACTGCTGCCAGGTGCTCTCTGGTTGGGGCATCCCATTCTGTGACTACAACAGCCTCTATTTACTATATAACCCTTTGCACTTATTCTAAAAGTAATTTGGCCTGATAAAGACACTTTTGCTTTGCATAGTAGTACTGCTGCCAGGTGCTCTCCGGTTGGGGCATCCCATTCTGTGACTACAACAGCCTCTATTTACTATAACCCTTTGCACTTATTCTAAAAGTAATTTGGCCTGATAAAGACACTTTTGCTGTGCATAGCAGTACTGCTGCCAGGTGCTCTCCGGTTGGGGCATCCCATTCTGTGACTACAACAGCCTCTATTTACTATATAACCCTTTGCACTTATTCTAAAAGTAATTTGGCCTGATAAAGACACTTTTGCTTTGCATAGTAGTACTGCTGCCAGGTGCTCTCTGGTTGGAGCATCCCATTCTGTGACTACAGCAGCCTCTATTTACTATAACCCTTTGCACTTATTCTAAAAGTAATTTGGCCTGATAAAGACACTTTTGCTGTGCATAGCAGTACTGCTGCCAGGTGCTCTCTGGTTGGGGCATCCCATTCTGTGACTACAACAGCCTCTATTTACTATAACCCTTTGCACTTATTCTAAAAGTAATTTGGCCTGATAAAGACACTTTTGCTTTGCATAGTAGTACTGCTGCCAGGTGCTCTCTGGTTGGGGCATCCCATTCTGTGACTACAACAGCCTCTATTTACTATAACCCTTTTCACTTATTCTAAAAGTAATTTGGCCTGATAAAGACACTTTTGCTGTGCATAGCAGTACTGCTGCCAGGTGCTCTCCGGTTGGGGCATCCCATTCTGTGTCTACAACAGCCTCTATTTACTATATAACCCTTTGCACTTATTCTAAAAGTAATTTGGCCTGATAAAGACACTTTGCTGTGCATAGTAGTACTGCTGCCAGGTGCTCTCCGGTTGGGGCATCCCATTCTGTGACTACAACAGCCTCTATTTACTATAACCCTTTGCATTTATTCTAAAACTAATTTGGCCTGATAAAGACACTTTTGCTGTGCATAGCAGTACTGCTGTCAGGTGCTTTCTGGTTGGGGCATCCCATTCTGTGACTACAACAGCCTCTATTTACTATATAACCCTTTGCACTTATTCTAAAAGTAATTTGGCCTGATAAAGACACTTTTGCTGTGCATAGCAGTACTGCTGCCAGGTGCTCTCCGGTTGGGGCATCCCATTCTGTGTCTACAACAGCCTCTATTTACTATATAACCCTTTGCACTTATTCTAAAAGTAATTTGGCCTGATAAAGACACTTTTGCTTTGCATAGTAGTACTGCTGCCAGGTGCTCTCCGGTTGGGGCATCCCATTCTGTGACTACAACAGCCTCTATTTACTATAACCCTTTGCATTTATTCTAAAACTAATTTGGCCTGATAAAGACACTTTTGCTGTGCGTAGCAGTACTGCTGCCAGGTGCTCTCTGGTTGGGGCATCCCATTCTGTGACTACAACAGCCTCTATTTACTATATAACCCTTTGCACTTATTCTAAAAGTAATTTGGCCTGATATAGACACTTTTGCTTTGCATAGTAGTACTGCTGCCAGGTGCTCTCTGGTTGGGGCATCCCATTCTGTGACTACAACAGCCTCTATTTACTATAACCCTTTGCACTTATTCTAAAAGTAATTTGGCCTGATAAAGACACTTTTGCTGTGCATAGCAGTACTGCTGTCAGGTGCTTTCTGGTTGGGGCATCCCATTCTGTGACTACAACAGCCTCTATTTACTATATAACCCTTTGCACTTATTCTAAAAGTAATTTGGCCTGATAAAGACACTTTTGCTGTGCATAGCAGTACTGCTGCCAGGTGCTCTCCGGTTGGGGCATCCCATTCTGTGTCTACAACAGCCTCTATTTACTATATAACCCTTTGCACTTATTCTAAAAGTAATTTGGCCTGATAAAGACACTTTTGCTTTGCATAGTAGTACTGCTGCCAGGTGCTCTCCGGTTGGGGCATCCCATTCTGTGACTACAACAGCCTCTATTTACTATAACCCTTTGCACTTATTCTAAAAGTAATTTGGCCTGATAAAGACACTTTTGCTGTGCATAGCAGTACTGCTGTCAGGTGCTTTCTGGTTGGGGCATCCCATTCTGTGACTACAACAGCCTCTATTTACTATATAACCCTTTGCACTTATTCTAAAAGTAATTTGGCCTGATAAAGACACTTTTACTTTGCATAGTAGTACTGCTGCCAGGTGCTCTCTGGTTGGGGCATCCCATTCTGTGACTACAACAGCCTCTATTTACTATAACCCTTTGCACTTATTCTAAAAGTAATTTGGCCTGATAAAGACACTTTTGCTGTGCATAGCAGTACTGCTGCCAGGTGCTCTCGGGTTGGGGCATCCCATTCTGTGAATACAACAGCCTCTATTTACTATAACCCTTTGCACTTATTCTAAAAGTAATTTGGCCTGATAAAGACACTTTTGCTTTGCATAGTAGTACTGCTGCCAGATGCTCTCTGGTTGGGGCATCCCATTTTGTAACATACCATACCCCTCTTTATTTACACTAAGCAGCTCTCTTATTTACACTAAGCAGGCCTATTGGAGGCTGAGTGTTACTGCTCACTTTTGGTGTGCATTATATTCTGTTTCATATAGACCCACCGCTGCCTGGGGGTTCTTAAAATATCACCTACTACCACGCCAGTTAGACTATGTCGGGCAGACAAGTGCCTGGAAGTGAAAAGAGGAGTGGCAGAGGCCAAGATTCCGCAGGCAGAGGTCGCAGCAGACTGGGGGCCAGTAGCAGCAGGAGTCACCCTGAGAGACCTAATCTGCCAGTATCTGCTAGCGGTCGGGTCTCCACCAGTAACGCATCTGCCGTGGTAGATTGGTTAACGCGCTCTTCAACAACATCATCACAACTTACGTCTGAGACCCCCAGTCTAGGGTCGGTAGGTTCCTCTGACACAACCCTGAGTTGGCATGGCCCGAGAGCAGTCCCTGTCCTCCCATTGCCTCTGTCCTACGCCGTTCCCTCCCCCAGCGACGTATCCTATGCTTTGGGTTCAGCTCCACTCTTTAGTGAGGAGGACGATCAGATAGAGGACAGTCAGCAGCTACTGCCCAGCCAAGAAATGCAGGTGGCTTCTTTAGCTAGGCAGACAAATAGTGATGTGGACAGTGTCGTGGGTGCTGCGAGCGTTCCAGCTCCTGCGCCAGACACTGTTGACGAATTCACGAACATTAGTGACGTACAGCCACAACTCGGTGATAATGATGATGACGATGAAGCCGATCGCACTTGGGAGCCGGGTGATGAAGGGGCTTCATCGTCATCATCAGGAGAAGAGGGGCGCAGGTTGCCCCGGAGTCAGCAGCTCAGGCAGCAAGGTGGTAGCAGTCAGCATGGGGGCACAATTCCAAAGGCTGGAGCCGGCCGGGGCCGGGGCCGGGGTAGAGCACCTGCTGTGCGGCAGTCTACCTTATCAGGAGGTAGTGGAGCAGGGGTTCCTGTAGTTGGCAACAGCAGCAGTGAATCAGTGAGGCCAGGGGGTGGGAAAAGTAGCTACTCGGCAGTGTGGCAGTTTTTCCTGAAGCATCCGCAGGAGGGTAACATGGCCACATGCAAGATATGTAGGCAGAAGGTGAAGCGTGGCCAGGGTCCAAATGTTGGCACCACGGCCCTGCGTCAACATATGATGCGTCACCATAAAGCGACCTGGGAGAACCGAGGCTCCCAAGGGGTGGTCCAGTCTGCTTCTTCACCAAGTGGCACGCCGCTCCCAATTTCTGCCAGCCAAGGCTCCAGCACCTCAGCCGAAGGCAGCTGTGCATCATACCCATCCTCTGTCGCTCCTGCTCCTCCTCCTCCTCCTCCTCCAAGTCATGCATCCCGCCAGCAATCCATCAGCGAAGCCATGTCCAAGAGACAGCAGTATGCGCCCACTCATCCTACAGCGCAGAAGCTGAATGTGCTCCTGTCCAAGTTGCTGGTGCTGCAGTCGCTCCCTTTTCAGGTGGTGGACTCTGCACCTTTCAGAGAACTGATGGCTTGTGCCGAGCCGCGGTGGAGAGTGCCAAGCCGTCATTTCTTTGCCAAGAAGGCAGTACCAGCGCTGCATACTTTTGTTGAACAGAAGGTGGGCCAGTCCTTGAGCCTGTCGGTGTGTAGCAAAGTGCATGGCAGCGCCGACATCTGGAGCTGTAACTACGGTCAGGGACAGTACATGTCTTTTACGGCCCACTGGGTGAATGTGGTCCCTTTGCAGCAGCAGCAACTTGGACAGGTCACACCGCTTTGGCCTCCGCGTTCCCTGCCCGTTGGGCCTGTGACACCGTGCGACTCGGCCTCCTCATCCTCCGCCATCTTCTCACCCTCCACTGTAGGCTCAAGTCTCAGTGCCCCTCCAGTCTACCATGTGTGCAGGGCACGGAGGTGTCACGCTGTGCTTCACATGGTTTGTCTTGGCGAAAGGAGTCACACAGGTGGAGGAACTGCTTAAATTTATTCATCAGGAAATTCAAACATGGCTTACTCCAAGAAAAGTTCAAATGGGAATCATGGTTACCGACAATGGGAAGAACATTTTGTCTGCGCTGCGCCAAGGAAGCCTGACCCATGCCCCCTGCATGGCTCACGTCTTCAATCTGGTTGTCAAGCGGTTTCTGAAGTGTTCCCCCCATCTGCAAGACATCCTAACAACTTCAAGGAAACTTTGCATGCACTTCAGCCACTCATACACCGCCAAACACACCCTTCTTGAGCTACAGCGTCAGAACGGTATCCCCCAACATAGTCTGATTTGCGATGTTTCCACCCGTTGGAATTTCACCCTTCACATGTTGGACCGATTATATGAACAGAGAAAAGCCATCACGGATTTCCTGATGATCCAAGCGGATAGGGGGACTCCCCTGTGTAACTTCAATGTCAACCAGTGGCAGCTCATACGTGACACCTGCCGTTTGCTCAGGCCCTTTGAGGAAGCCACTTTATTTGTCAGTCGGCAGGATTACGGGATGAACGACGTGATTCCACTGCTTCATGTACTACAGCACATGTTGGAAACCATGGCTGGTCAGGGCACTGGAGACATGGCGTCTACATCTTACGGCCACATGAACCCCGTTGGAGCTGAACTGGAGGAGGAGGAGGAAGAGGAGGAGGAGTTGCCCAGCGAAACACAGTTTAGGCTTGGCGAAATGGCTGGTTTATCTAGCCAGCGGACAGGAGAGGAGGAGCAGGAGCAGCCAGAGGAGCTAGAGGTTTTTGAGGAAGGCGAGACAGAGGACCCGGGCACACCGTGGCAGTATGCAGTGGAGATGGAGACAGGTAGTCCATCCGAGTCACTTGCACAAATGGCATGAAGCATGCTCACGTGCTTGCGTAGTGACCCCAGAATTGTTTCCATCTGTCGGCGGGATGACTTATGACTATTGAACCCTCGCTTCCGGCACAAAATGGGGGCATTTTTTAAACCCACTGAGAGGGAGGACAAACTGAACTACTACAAAGACATTCTACGTAGGCAGTTGGCCGATGCCTATCTGCGCCATGGTCCATACTCTCGCAGGTCTGACTCGAGGGGACCTCTGCGCTCACCTTCCACTGCCATGGCCGCTGGGGGGGTTGGCAGGAGCAGCAGCAGCAGCTCCATCAGCAGCAGCCTCAGTCTTCAGTCGCTAATGAGTAGCTTTCTACAACCGCATAGTGAGGCTACTCATGAGCAGCAGGAAGACCTGGAGCAGGACCTGAACCAGCAGGTCATGTCATACTTTGACATGACCATGCCAACACACCTTGAGGATCCGCTGGACTTCTGGGCAGCCAAACTTGATTTGTGGCCGCAACTAGCAGAGTTTGCCCTGGAAAAGCTGTCCTGCCCGGCAAGTAGCGTGCCATCTGAGCGGGTGTTTAGTGCGGCGGGGGCCATAGTTACGGCGAGGAGAACTCGTCTGTCAACTAAAAATGTGGAGAGACTCACCTTTGTCAAAATGAATCAGGGATGGATCAGCCAGGATTTCCACCCACCAATGCCTGACGCATGCGACTAGTTTAAGCATGGTGCCACGTTTTACACTTTCCAAATGGTGCAAAACATATTTATGTCTTTAGGCCAATTTTTGGGCTCCTGCTGATGCCAACTCCAGGGTGTGAATCATCCAATTTTTGGGCTCCTGAAGCCAACTCCAGTGTCTCTTTAAAGTAATATTTGGGCTCCTGCTGCTGCTGCCAACTCCAGGGTGTGAATCATCCAATTTTTGGGCTCCTGAAGCCAACCACAGTGTCTCTTTAAAGTAATGTTTGGGCTCCTGCTGCTGCTGCTGCCAACTCCAGGGTGTGAATCATCCAATTTTTGGGCTCCTGAAGCCAACCCCAGTGTCTCTTTAAAGTAATGTTTGGGCTCCTGCTGCTGCTGCCAACTCCAGGGTGTGATTCATCCAATTTTTGGGCTCCTGAAGCCAACCCCAGTGTCTCTTTAAAGTAATGTTTGGGCTCCTGCTGCTGCTGCCAACTCCAGGGTGTCATTCATCCAATTTTTGGGCTCCTGAAGCCAACTCCAGTGTCTCTTTAAAGTAATGTTTGGGCTCCTGCTGCTGCTGCCAACTCCAGGGTGTGATTCATCCAATTTTTGGGCTCCTGAAGCCAACCCCAGTGTCTCTTTAAAGTAATGCTTGGGCTCCTGCTGCTGCCAACTCCAGGGTGTGAATCATCCAATTTTTGGGCTCCTGAAGCCAACTCCAGTGTCTCTTTAAAGTAATGTTTGGGCTCCTGCTGCTGCTGCCAACTCCAGGGTGTGATTCATCCAATTTTTGGGCTCCTGAAGCCAACCCCAGTGTCTCTTTAAAGTAATGTTTGGGCTCCTGCTGCTGCTGCTGCCAACTCCAGGGTGTGAATCATCCAATTTTTGGGCTCCTGAAGCCAACTCCAGTGTCTCTTTAAAGTAATGTTTGGGCTCCTGCTGCCAACTCCAGGGTGTGATTCATCCAATTTTTGGGCTCCTGAAGCCAACCCCAGTGTCTCTTTAAAGTAATGTTTGGGCTCCTGCTGCTGCTGCCAACTCCAGGGTGTGATTCATCCAATTTTTGGGCTCCTGAAGCCAACTCCAGTGTCTCTTTAAAGTAATGTTTGGGCTCCTGCTGCCAACTCCAGGGTGTGATTCATCCAATTTTTGGGCTCCTGAAGCCAACCCCAGTGTCTCTTTAAAGTAATGTTTGGGCTCCTGCTGCTGCTGCTGCCAACTCCAGGGTGTGATTTGTCCAATTTTTGGGCTCCTGAAGCCAACCACAGTGTCTCTTTAAAGTAATGTTTGGGCTCCTGCTGCTGCTGCTGCCAACTCCAGGGTGTGTTTCATCCAATTTTTGGGCTCCTGAAGCCAACCACAGTGTCTCTTTAAAGTAATGTTTGGGCTCCTGCTGCTGCCAACTCCAGGGTGTGAATCATCCAATTTTTGGGCTCCTGAAGCCAACTCCAGTGTCTCTTTAAAGTAATATTTGGGCTCCTGCTGCTGCTGCCAACTCCAGGGTGTGAACCATCCAATGTTTGGGCTCCTGAAGCCAACCCCAGTGTCTCTTTAAAGTAATATTTGGGCTCCTGCTGCTGCTGCTGCCAACTCCAGGGTGTGAATCATCCAATTTTTGGGCTCCTGAAGCCAACTCCAGTGTCTCTTTAAAGTAATGTTTGGGCTCCTGCTGCTGCTGCTGCCAACTCCAGGGTGTGATTCATCCAATCTTTGGGCTCCTGAAGCCAACCACAGTGTCTCTTTAAAGTAATGTTTGGGCTCCTGCTGCTGCTGCCAACTCCAGGGTGTCATTCATCCAATTTTTGGGCTCCTGAAGCCAACTCCAGTGTCTCTTTAAAGTAATATTTGGGCTCCTGCTGCTGCTGCCAACTCCAGGGTGTGAATCATCCAATTTTTGGGCTCCTGAAGCCAACCCCAGTGTCTCTTTAAAGTAATGTTTGGGCTCCTGCTGCTGCTGCTGCTGCTGCCAACTCCAGGGTGTGAATCATCCAATTTTTGGGCTCCTGAAGCCAACTCCAGTGTCTCTTTAAAGTAATGTTTGGGCTCCTGCTGCTGCTGCCAACTCCAGGGTGTGATTCATCCAATTTTTGGGCTCCTGAAGCCAACTCCAGTGTCTCTTTAAAGTAATGTTTGGGCTCCTGCTGCTGCTGCTGCCAACTCCAGGGTGTGAATCATCCAATTTTTGGGCTCCTGAAGCCAACTCCAGTGTCTCTTTAAAGTAATATTTGGGCTCCTGCCCCTCATAGTGATGCCACTTCAACTCTCTGCAATTGTGCCGCTCTGCGATTCTATTAGCAATGCCTCTGATCTGCATGTGATATTTATTCAAAGTATTATTTAACTAATATTTAAATTTCCGGATTTGTGACACTTGTGGTGCACGTCCGGATAATGACCTAACCCACCGTTGAGCTGAAACAATATTGTTGGGGGAGTATGAAGAAAATTTATTGGGCTGGTTAATAAAGTGGCCCCCTCACTTCTTGTCCAAGAGACCAATTTGCTACATAGGAGTTTTTGGACTACCTCCTTTGTTTGGGGGTCTAAATTAGTAACCACGCCCTCTTTTAATAGCTGAATATGATTAAATGTGCCTAATATACCAAAGTGTATTACAAAATTATTTTATTGCTCACTATTAAAACACAATTGACATATTACATTACATCAAATCCTACAAACGTAGGTAACATACAATACAACAAATTATTCATCACCAGTTTAAGTTAAAAACACAATGTACAGTGGTCATTCCTGATAGACATCTCATATATGCAGTCTTGATCTTTATTGGCTTGTAACATCTAGTGGGGTATACTAGTTTCGCCACAGATGGCTTCATCAGTACCCATTATACTAGATATATTTAACTGTATGCAAGAAGTACAAGTAATTAAATGACTGTCAACACATAATAATCTAAGTTACAATATACTGGTTAAATCCATATGGCACAAAATATTCAGAATTTTTGTTTTTGCTATTGCATGAGAACCAGGGAAAAAGAAAAAAAGAAAAAGAGAAAAAAAGTGTGAAGGGAAATCTTTACCTGGGATTAAGAAGACTGATGCTCACTGTAAGATCATATGACCAATTCCATTGCCCAAACGTCAGTATGAGGACCAACTTCTCATTTGATGATGGGAATATTGAGGAAAGGTTGCCCAGTGGCTAATTAATTGTTAAACTGGCATGGCCACTATAAGAATCCTGCTAATGTATAGAGAAGCTATTATAGTATATGTTTTTACATGTTGTTTTCAGACTAGTAATGAAAAAAGACCCCTTAACCTATTCGGCCGGTGTCGCCGTCACCAAAGAACACAGTTGATTTAAGATGGTCACCAGGACCGGAGGAACGTCCCTAATTGAGGGACTAAGTGATTGAGGTAATTTTTAAGAAAGGACCACCACCTAAAGAAACTCAGAATACAACATGATGCCTTAAATCGGTTCCGTGGACAAAGCCATATCCCTGTATATTTGGGTATGGCAGACGGGAGACACAAATTTATTATTTATTATTTAACTAACCCAGCACGCATCCTGTGCGATTTTTGTCGGAAAATTCGGCGAATCAGTTGAATCGAATTTTTCAAAAGTTCGCTCATCTCTAATGACCACATTTTCTTGTAAGGGTGTTGGTCCGGAATTTCCTTTTATAGAACAAAACAGAACAGAATCCCTGTTGTTTAGGTAAAATTTTACCCCAACACTAAGGCCCTTATTTAAGAAGGGATAGCGTCAGGTAGTGGCTGGTTAATGAGAGGTAGCGACAGGTAGCGACTGGTGAACGTCGGACACGGCACGCAATTCCACATTTATCAAGCAGAATCTGTTTAGGGACTGGGATAGCGCCATGTAGCGTCTGATTCATCATTTTCACAGCCTCAGCGAACAGTGCCGGCGTTCAGCCTTGCACAGCGCTAGGTATGACCTCTCGCTACCTGTTGCTCCCCCATACATTTCAATGGACGAACCTTTTCTTCTCTTTTCAAAAAAATCACAATCAAAATTCTGTGACCTATTCTGGCATTGAAAAAGCGTTCATGTTACAAAGTACCTACAATGTAATTCCATATGTTTTCGCTTTGTTACTAGTTGATAGATGCTGAAATACACACTTTAAACACACCGCCTCCTGCGCTCTGGGCTTCAGATAAGCATTTTTCTGCGCCAGAGTTGTGTGCGGCTTTTTTTTTCTTGAATATGTTGTGAGTCGGTCGCTATGAGCAGTCGCTAACATGGCCGAACTCATGGCCGAGCACTGCGACTACTAGTGGGCGCTCTGAAAATGCCTGCTACAGACGCTCATCTGACGCTACCTGGCGTTAGTGATGAATCAGCCTGCCCGTGTATGGGAGATTTAAAAAGATACCTTTTACACATCCACATGATGAGTCATGACTCATGACTAGTGGTAGCTTCCACCATTTTTAGTGTACTCAGAGCCTGGTGGGAAAACTCACTAATTAACTTTCATTGGCTACCAGGTGTAAACTTTCACCTGGCTCTGAATCAGTCCCAACGTAGACAATAAAAGCGAATGGCAATATAATGCCCCCTATATTGTTGTTTTTAGATGCTAAGAATAGTGTAAGTATGGGTTTTGGAATCCCAAGTAAAGGATGCTGTTCTGCTTTCATCTTTCTGCCTCATACATAACCAAATTTCCACTTCATGATGTGTTTAATTTGTGTCTGCTATGAGAAAGCTCCCCATTAAGTAAAAATTCCTTCTTTACTTTATGGCATTTGAAAATCACTGTCTCCATTTAATCTTTAGTCTCTTATGTTTCCCTGACAGGATTAGCCTTCATTTCCTCATAAGTTTTCCAAAATTTCATTTGGATCAGTAACCGCATTAAAATCACCGCAAAGGATCAAATGTACATTTGAAAATAGGCCTGTTTAAATGTTCTGCTTAAAGTGAACCGTTTCCTGAAGTTAACATGCTTCTTTTGATGTTTTCTGCCTTTAGTTTTCATTTTAGAATGTGCATCTAAGATTTTGTTTTTTGTTTTTTTGCAAGGTTGAACCAATAATCCAGAAAGGTCATGAAATTTTGGTACACCATATACTGCTGTATGAATGTGACCGACAAGCCGGTGATGTAGTCCTTGAGTATGGACATGAATGCTACCATCCCAATATGCCTGATGTCTTTGTTACATGTGAAACAGTATTATTTGCTTGGGCTATTGGAGGAGAGGTAAGAATAGATGTGCTGACTACCTTTGATCTTAGGCTGGCCCTTATACAGTATGTGAATATATATTCTTCATTGTTGGAAGGCACGTTTCACTTACTTTTGATGTTTATACCACCAATCCTGGAAAATTGCTCAGCACATCTAGAACGCTTCCATTTAATTAATATTATTTTCTGTTATTATTTTGCTCCTGGTGTTCCCTTCAGCTAGCTTCAGGTTGTTCCCTTGTTCTATCACTTTTTTTTCCTCAAAACACTTCCCATGTAAAAGTCTAAAGCCCAACTCAACCCAAAAACAGGTTTATTTTGTTTTGCATAGGCCCTTATTTATGAAGGAATAGCGACAGGTAGTGACTGGTGAGCGGCCGGTAATGACGGGCACCGCCACGAGAACGCCGGCTCCCCACCACAATCACACATTTATCAAGCCAATCCTGCTTAGCGACTGAGATAGCGCCATATAGCCACGCATTCATCATTATTCCAGCCTCAGCCCACAGCGCCCACAGCGCCCACAGCGCCAGCGTCCGACCTTGAACAGCGACAGGTATGACCTCTCGCTACCTGGCGCGCTCCAATGCATTTCAATGGAACAATCTTTAAATATTCATAATTAATTGTTATTATTTATTTATTTTTTTAAATGTGACCACTTCTGCCATTTTAAATAATTTTTTTAAGGTAAAAAAAATAATAAAAAAAAATGTACAGAATTGATATTACAGGTCTGATATTAATGTATTCATATTACAAAATTATTTAAAAAACTTGTTTTTTTTGGTTTCCAAAAATATGGTTGTTTGGGGGTTAAAATACTACTTTTAACCCATCGCCGCCAGCGCTCTGGGATTTAAACATGCATTTTACAGCGCGAGAATTTTTTGAGCGTGATTTGTTAATGAATATGGTGGGAGCCGGTCGCTATGGCCAGTCGCTATCATGCGCTCCCATACAGCGCGGAACCTGTCAAATAGCGACTCCTCACCCAATATTCAACATTACCGCAAACCGACTGAGTTGCTAGCAACTACCGAACAACGGCCAAGCACAGCGACTACTAGCGAGCGCTCTGAAAATGCCGCTACAGTCGCTCAACTGTCGCTACCTGCCGCTGTTAATGAATCAGCCTCATAGTAAGAAAGGAGTTGATCCTCAACTGGCCTTTGTTTTGCTTTTGTTGAAAAATAATGTAACTGAATATACATAGGCATTTCTAGGACCACAATGTGGTTTGCAGCTTAACCCCCGGTGGATTTGGGCAGTGGGAAAAGTAGCTTACCGTTTAGCATAAACCCTGCTCAGGTAGTGCATGGGATAAGTGGTTAGTTACTCACAGTATCTTTCCCATCATCCTCTGAACAGCATCATCTGTCATGCAGAGAGCCCCCCCCCGTCTAGGTGACTAACTATGCATACTTCCCACATGCTAAACTCTGCCTAACCCCAGTTTCCCACAATTTGTATGATAAGCAGAGAGCCACATGCCTTTTGGTAACCCCCCTCTGGTTTGAGGTCTGCTGGAAATTCTACAAAAGTACACTTTCCCCTTTTGAGGATCGATATATGTAGGTCAGTAAGGGATTAATAAGCACTTCAGATTTTACTTATTTACAAAAGATCTGCAATAAAAAGTGACATTTTCGTGAGAGTTTTCTCCATTTTACTGTGAGAGTGGTAATATAGGTTTCTGTTAAATGACCTTTCTCTTTGTGCAGCTAATGTACAGTAGTGTTACAGTAGTGTTACAATAAAAAGAACATTAAAGTGGACCTATATGCAGTGTAACATCTCAGGGTCAATTCATCGCCATGTGCCAAGTCGCGCTCTGGCTTCTGCCTGAATCATGCTTGTCAAAATGGGATGTGCATTTGTTCTTGTGCCAATTTGCACACTAGCATTCCCCAATGCGCCAATTTGTTTCTGAAACTTTGGCACTTATGGCGCACCAAACTGTATTTGGCACCTGATTTATGGTATGTTAGGAGGGCAGAAAAGCGTGCGCAAATGTGGCTATTTGAAGATTGAATTTCCAGCATGTTTTTGAACAAAAAAAGTGCCAACTGCAAGTCGTTTTAGGGATTGAACCCCTTTTTTGTTTTTTGTTCGAAACAAAAAAAATTATAAAACAACAAAAATGTGGATATTGGGCCAAAAGGTTTAGCAACAACAAACCCCCACAAAAATGATAGTTAAATTATTAGTCATTAATATGCAAACCAAACAGGAGAGTGAGGTTAAAGAACATCTGGAACAAAACATTGGACAAAACAACATAAAGAGTTAACTGGAATCAGAATATCCTCTCAAAAAAATCACTCCCCAAGAAATGGAGAACACAGGTTCTCCAGAAAATACACTCTGAATTGGCGAATAGAGAAGCTGGTGGAGATCAAATCCCTATGGAGAAACAGTAGAGGAAAGGGGATAAAAATGGGGGATCATTGGGAGCAGTTAAGCGATTAGCTGGCCAAATGCACATGGGGCAGGGCCATTTGTGCTTCAAAACAGCAGATAATTCTTGTGGAAGACGCAAATTGGCGCAAAAAGAGGCAATTTGTGCTTCTCCCGTGCTCTTGCTATTTGGTGTGATGCACAAGTGCACCTGGCGTGTGCAGGCATGAATCATGTGCCTAGGTGCATGCGGAAATGTTTGAACTCCGCCTTGGCATTTTTGCCCACCATCCATAAATCGACCCACTTATGTGCATCACAGATGCAGGCATAACACACGGTTCATTTTTTTTTTAATATTTTAAATGTTTGGTTCCTTTACATATCATATAAAAAAAGAAAAGGCTTTCTTCAACATACAGTATTAAACAAGTCCATGTATCCACAAACAACCTCCAGGCTAACTCACAGTTATAAGCAAATATGGCTTTAACTGGTCACAGGCTTCTCAGGCTAAATTTCGTCAGATCTTCAAGTTGTTGACTGCTTCTCAGCAGGCCAACAGATTCCTTTGGGTGACTCTGCTCTGGTACCAATCTTGTGCAGGCATTCAGGCCTCTACAGGGCCCAGTCCTCTGGTGCTTCAGGTGGCATCTAACATCAACAGCCTCTATCCCAGGCTTGTCAGCCCAAATAGTTCTTCTACCATGGACTGGCCTGGACTACTTGGCCAGCGGGACCCACCCAGCTTCCCTTATTGCCAGACTCCAGGACCCTATGGAGTACCTTGCCAGGAACTCAAGACATGGTGCTCTCTCCTGAAGCCCTTGTGTAGCCCAATCCCTCTATTTGCCACCCAGAAGTATATATTTCTATTAGCGTTTGCCATTCTGGCAAACAACCTTGCACCAGATGTGAAGCCTGTGCCTACTGCATCTTGAATTATCCAGCGCACATCTGTTCCTCCAATAGGTATTAATAGGTATCACATCTAGGGATTTATTCAGCATTTTCACTTATATTCTCAAAAATTATAATAAACAGAAATGAATGGAATACTGAGCAAATATTGAGAACCTTAATGATAGTTGCAGTAGGTCAAATTAATATTTATTCATTAATATTAATTCGGTCATTGTTTTTTATTAGCTAATTTTACAGTCCTACTGCTGGTTCTTGTAACTGTAATTGTTCATTTGTTTTGTGGTTACCACTCTAAAATCAACTATCACAGGGATTTACATATCCACCTCATGCTGGTTTATCAATTGGAATGCCCGAAGACCCTACATATGTTCTTATGGAAATTCATTATGATAACCCATCACATCTGGAAGGTAAGACATAGTATTTACCTAGATTATTAATTAAAAATAGATTTTCTTCATTCAACATTTGACTCTGTCTTAATGAAACGAAAAACGAAATTTTGAAACGATTGCCCTGTGCCGTCATGTGAATAACTTCCAAAGCTGTAACCATGATAGCATCTGTAACAAAATGCTGCATACTGGGTAGAAAAACTAGGAATGTGATGAGAAAAATAATTTTGTTATGATGCTATAATTGGATCAACAAAACATCGGTATTTTAAAATGATCCACAATGTTATGTTTTGCTCACCAGTGAATCCATGTTTTGTCCATTTGGTTATGCACTTGTTCCTGCTTCTGTAAATGTGCAATTAGAAAATAAAGTAATGCGAATTTCCAGTGTAAAGCTTATCATGCTTAACTTCAAGGTCATCCCTAGCATCGGAAAACTCTTTTCTGTAAAATCTTACAAGTGCCCTTGTTGGTTTTCAAGCTGGGGGGCCTATGTGCCAGATACAGTTCTTGTGCTTGATTAACTATTGGGCACTCATACGTTTAATTTACCAAGCAGTGCTACAGCCTTAACACAAGTTCAGCACAGATTTAATAGAAAGAAATCTGCCTGTGGACACTACAGTTCACTTTTAAAAAATATAAAAAAAAGATTGGTTTTACAGTTTGTCCATTTCACCCTTATTAAAAGTTTAATTATTTTATGAATTTTATTTTTTTTTTACTTTGGATTAACAGATTGTTTACTAAAAACATGTTAGCTATTTATTCCAGGCACCGGTACAAAAGGGTAAAATGTTTAATTTGCATTGGCTGGGATACAAATAATGCATGTAAGTGGTACAGAAGTAATTTCCCTTAATGCAAAACACAACTTATGTAGACCACGAGAAAACCATGTTTCCCTGGATTTCTGACATAGTTCTTTGAAATTGTTTTCCAAATATTAAATATTCTACCAGTAAATCTAAGATAAGGGAGAACTCGACCTAGTGGTTTCTATGTAGGTGTTTCCAAGTAGGTGGGAATGCAACTCACCCACCCACACTGATAATGTGATCAGGTGGGTAATCTGGGAAGGGTATCAGTGAGTTTATATTCCTGTAAAAGTCCCCACAAAACCACATGAGTTACAGAAGAATGAAACATAACGTATATAGAGCTTTGTAGAACATTTTGAATCAGCATATAAATTGCAAAGGCATTTACTTTTTTTTAACTTTTTCTAAGACAAAATAACCTTTGAGTTCACCAATTGCCACTTTGTATGTAATTGGTTACATAGTAGTAATCAACTTTAGGGAGATACACGTTAGGCCTTGTCTTAATTTACAAACACATACTCTGTTGCCTTGCAAATGTTTTGGCTCTAAAATTTGGCTTACTTGAAGGTACTTTACAGGATTCTAAAGTCTCTCTGTAGGCAAAAAACAAAACAACAGCTAAATATGTACCTAACCACTTAAAAAGACTTTTAATATGTTGTGCGGGTATAGCAGTGTATATGTAAGGCGCCGGACACCCGTCTCTCTTAAGCCAGGTAATCCCCAATCTCCACCGCCTCTTCTGCCTTTAGACAAGTTCCCGCTCGCAGGAGACGCGGAATGTGCCTCTCCAGACTCGGTTACCCCCAGGACTTAGATGGCGCAAAGATTACTGGCTTAAGGTGGAGACGGATGAACGGCGGGGTATCCCGAATATGGATGCCGGAATGTGAATGGGATTACAGGTGGAGAATCCCACAGAGAGGTCCAAATACAAGCCGAGGTCAAGCCGGGTGGTCACAGAGCGCGGTATCCAAGGGGTCAAGCGAAGAATAGTCAAAGCAAGCCGAGGTCAAGCCGGGTGGTCACAGAGCGCGGTATCAGAGGGATCAGACAAAAGCGAAGTCAGGACAGGCCAAAAGGTCAGGGCGGGCAGCAGGCAAGGTTGGTCAAAGACGAAGCCGAGTTGAAACTAACAAAGCAGACTAGTAAGCGCACCCTATTCACCAGAGGCTATAACGGGCACTGGAAAATGGGGCAGCACAGTAATAAAGGGAAAACTGACCAATGGGGAGGGGGACCTAGTGATAGAGAGGGAAGTGTGCTGATTGGTGCAACTTTGAACAATACCCAATAGGAGCGGTTCCAGGGACTGGACCGCCCAGGCCAGACAGGCAATCCAGTCCCTGGGCCCGTCTCCCATCTGGAACCATAGAATTGGACAAGTTAAACTTGCCCCCGGCGGATGCGCTGGGAGCAGCGCCGCCGGGGGGCATAAGCTAATTGTGGTCGCGCACGCGCGCGCCCACGTGATTGGCCGGGCGCGCTCCCACCCAGGGAAGGCACAGCCGCGCCGGCCGAAGAAGTTGAGGGGCCGCCTGCCCCCACCGCACGATCTGCAGCAGGACCGCAGCGCCCCGCCGCCGCACCCAGAGCCTGACAGCGGCACCCAGGAGCAGCAGACTGACGGGGCCGCCGCAAGACAGGAAGCTGCGACCCGCCGGATGACGCGCCGCGGGACCGAGGACGGGAGGCAGGTAAGATTCTTACAGTATATGCCAGAAATACTTTATCATTAATGAGCTGATTGGGTAAAAGAATGTAACATGAACTAATTACATTTGTAAGTTCAAAGGTTGTGGCAAAATATTTACAGATGTGAGTAACCTTGATCCTTAGAGGCATGTTGCAGGATTCCATGCCATTTGTGTTAAATGAGCTGCCTGGAGCATTGGTAATTAGGGATATATTAACATCAAATTAGAAACTCCTATTGCAAAAACAATAATGCTGTTTTAAACACAAGATACAATTAGTGTACAACATTGTTTATTTAAGTAGAATGTAGGGTGTTTTTATTTGTTTTGCATTTTTGAAGCTCTGATCCTGAGGTGGGCTATTCCAGAGCAGACCTAAACCTGCTGTTCCTCAAAGACGGTAAACAAAGTTATAAGTGAGCCTTTCATTAATTGTTTCTAGTAGAGCATTATCTGAAATCTGCACAAGAAACACATGAACACGTGTAGTCACAGTGTATCCAATGGGAGACGTTTAACATTGTAGTGGAGTCGGTGGGGACAACGCTATTTTAGGGACACAGCCAAGTCAGATATTGTTAATTTGTCTGTGAAGAATGAGGCAAAACGTCCTGCTGTGACCATGGAGGTTGGAGGAGGTGACGGGATGAGCAGGAAGATGAAGGTGCTGAACAGTTGTTTAGGATTTGGGGCCTGTGCCACTATAGGGACAAAAGATGTATGATTGTTTAGCAGATGAAGGGAATTTCTAAATTATCTGTAGGGAATATAATAATATTTAATTAGCAGAAAGTCTGCATGGTTTTTGATCTTGTGACATCGCTGTTCGGTGACGCAAGAGGGCCTGAAGTTTAAGAACCTCTTCAGTGGACTTCACAGTGCCAACTGTAAAATATTATATATAATTGAAAAGTAGGCTGAATAGTGGACCCAACAATGAACTCTGCCTACACCCGGGGAATGTAAACCCAAGTGCAATAATAAGGCAACAAGCTGCTTAATTGAAAGGAAATTATTTTCATTAAGCTATTTTACTATATATTACTCTGTGTGTCGGTTGGCTGGTTAACCTTCTTTCACTTTGACAGCGAGCCTCAGTTTCATAGATCACAATGGAGCGGTTATGGGACATATTGGATTTGCAGTGTGTTTGGATTTTTTCAACCAGTATTCTTTGCCAGCATGGAATGGGGGGATTATACAACAAAAAACTCCCAAACTCCCTTCGGGATCCAGTGTTGTCACCAGCACACTGAT
The DNA here is from genome assembly GCA_027917425.1 of Gastrophryne carolinensis. Classification (NCBI taxonomy): domain Eukaryota; kingdom Metazoa; phylum Chordata; class Amphibia; order Anura; family Microhylidae; genus Gastrophryne; species Gastrophryne carolinensis. The sequence continues at coordinate 290,119,935 of CM051237.1, read as the reverse complement.
GGTGGCCGCACACAAGATGCAGAGAGCTGCTCTGTGCATGCTCACAATAACCCATCAATAGCATGGACAATGATACTTTTACTGGAGGTACTTATTTCCCAGATATGTGTTTCCTCATGTAGAACATTGCCTTTTATATTCTCTCTTGAAACTGCATGATTAGCAAGAGGGTTATAGAGAAAATCACTTTATCCTATTAGTAAACTTTACTGCAACAAACCATAGATGTGAGCACCTATGAACAGGCTCCATAAAAGAGTTAAGGTATAATGCAAGCATAACTAATTACACAGGCTTGTAGCATTTTCTATTCAGTATAATAAGACAATGTGGGTCATGCTAAAGATATGCTGCAGCAACAAGGTTTTTTAAGTTTGGAAACAACAGCTGCCTATGGGCTATGCAGAAATATGTGGCAACTTCTTTAGCATAGCCCATAGGGTTTTGTTTCCAAATTTTGAAAGAAATATCCTTAACTCATTGGAAAAATGATGCACCTCACCTGTAGAAGTGACCCATCACATGGATAGGTGATTTTTAGGGAGAAATTAGAACAAACTTTTTTATAGATTTTTTTTTAGTTTGTACAAGGTAAAAAGTTAAATTTCACACCCAGAGGTAAACTTTATTATTTAAATCTTTAGCATGACTTCTACTGAGACATGCTGCTTTGGAGCTTATTTTCTAGGAACCACTGAAATTCTCTTTTTTATTTAGTTGCTAGAGAATCCAGCAGCCTTTAATGATTAAAGTGATTCTAAAGGCAAACCGAAAAAATAAACAGCAGCTTACCTTGCCAAACTTTGCTCCAGCGCTGTCATTCTTCTCTGATTGGTGCCCTGAATGAGGAAATCCCCTTCTTCATTCTGGGCTTCAGCCACACCCTGCCGATACAGGGCACCAACCCTCTTTGAGGTTCCATAATAGAACAATGCCCCCTCTGGTTTGAATGGCTCTCTGCCATCAAGCCCAGCTAACTCCTGCCTCCCTGCCCCACCTCCTCCTGGCAGCACTCTCCTGCCCAGTGCTTTCCGCCCTCCCCCAGCGGTGGGGAAAATACTGCTGGGACTGGGTGGTGTGAGCAGCAGAACCAGACTCCCGATGCTAAGCAACTATCCAAGATGAGCAGCCCGTTGCTGCCATCCCCCACTGGAGAAGGCTTGCCAGAGCTGGAGGAGAAATATCTGCCTGAAATGTCTGCATTGGTAGTCAGAACTGCCTGCAGGTAGGCCGAAGTGGGCATGTGTGCATGTGCATTTTGGAGTGCATGCATGAGCTTTGGGAGTGGGCGCGTGAGCTTTGGGAGTGTACATATGCACTTTGGGAATGCGCGCATGTAATTTGGGAGTGTGTCCGCATGTGCACTTGAGAGTTCACACGCACTTTGGAAGTGTGCGCATGTGCATTTGGGAGTTTGCATATGAATTTTGGAAGTGCATTCATGCACTTTGGGGCTGCAAGCATGTATTTTGAGAGTGCGCTCATGCGCTTTGAGAGTATGTGCATGTGCACATGCATGTGCATTTGAGAGCGCGTACAAACACGTTTGGGAGTGCGAGCTTGTGCGATTGGAATTGCGGCCTTGTGTGTCTGGGAGTGTTGGTCTAGGCTCCAATGTTGTCTAGAAACAGAGGGAGAGGGGATAAGCACAGCCAGGATGTCTGAAGCAAGTTCTGGGAATCCTTTAGACCTCACCCATTATACTGATTATTATGCTGCATCACATAATCAAGGCCATGTGCACTTGCTTCAGCAATTAAATCATAAGGTGAACCTGTAAACCTAGATATGTCAGCCATTTCTTCTTCACTTTAAAAACAGTTTAGAACAGTGCCAAATGTAGCCCGATGTAATGGTATAACAATAGCCTTTGCCTTTAATATCACTTTAACTATATAGTCTAAAGCTAGAGTCTATTACCGCTGATAATGCCTGCAATATTGTGAAACAATAATCAGTGGGGGAGGGGGCTCTCATTTAATTTCACTGTTTTCAAACAACCGACATTGGCAATTGATTGGGTTAGATATTCCTCTAATGACCACTGTTATTAGCACCACTCCTGCATACAATCTCATAGTCAATTAGCAGGAGGGACCACCACTATGCCATCTGGTAGGCTAGAGGGCACTGCATCTTGAGGGTAATATGTAAATTGATTAAGCAGCAAACTGTACCTGTAAACAATTTGTTAAAAGGTTCCAACACAGTCACAGTGAGTATTATGTGAGTATTATGTTTAAATTGTGATCTTTTTTTATGGACATTTTCTCCCAATCTTGTGGATGATTTAGCTCCAGTGGTTGGGGACTTACTAGATTAAGAGATCGAGCCCAGCAGTCTGCATCTCCTGCCACAGATAACTCTACAAAGAATGTCTGTCCCCTACCAACAGACATGGTGACTAGAGATGAGCGAACTTTTGAAAAGTTCGATTCGGCCGATTCGCCGAATTTCAGAAAGAAATTCGGGTTCGGCCGAATCGAACTTTTACGAAGTTCCCCATCAAAAATGCCGGCATGGTGGGAGCGGGCCGGCCGGTTCCGCTGACAGCGGAGCCGGCCGGCCCGCTCCCACCATGCCGGCATTTAAAAAACAAAAAAAAAAAAAAAAAGCATTTTTGCCGGCATGGTGGGAGCGGGCCGGCCGGTTCCGCGCTGACAGCGGAACCGGCCGGCGTGCCGGTAAAGCCGGACGGCCCGCTCCCACCATGCCGGCATTTAAAAAACAAAAAAAAAAAAGCATCTTTGCCGCATGGTGGCAGCGGGCCGGCCGGCTCCGCTGTCAGCGGAACCGGCCGGCCCGCTCCCACCATGCCGGCATTTTAAAAAAACACAAACACTTACCTGCAGGTCCGGAGCGTGGAGGCCGGCGCCACTCTCAGCTGTCATCTGAGGGCGCGTCATCAGAGGGCGCCTCTGATGATGCGCCCTCAGATGACAGCTGAGAGCGGCGCCGGCCTCCACGCTCCGGACCTGCAGGTAAGTGTTTGCTTTTTTTTTAAATGCCGGCATGGTGGGAGCGGGCCAGCCGGCTTTACCGGCCCGCCGGCCGGCTCCCACCATGCCGGCTTTTTTTTTTTTTTAATTTCAGGAAAAATTCGATCGGCACGAACCACAAAATATTCGGGTTCGTGCCGAATCGAATATTTCCGGAAATCGGAGCGAATTCCGGTTCGTCCGAACCGGTTCGCTCATCTCTAATGGTGACCCTAGCATGTACACTTCGTTCACTACAATGGAAGGAGTGTGTCAGGCCTGAGGATACCTGGCTTGGGGGGAAGGGGGGTTAACAACAGAAGGGAGTTGGTTATCTCTAGGAGAGGTGGTATAGAGAATATTTTGTTATCAAATTCTAGGTCTTGTGAACCAAAGTTTCCAGACATACAGGAAATGCTCCTGAGTATCTTGGGTGATGGCTGCAAGTTTTTAGTTGATCATAGTGTCTGCAAATGTTTGCTTATTGTGCATTGTGTATTGTTATTGAGTGTAGTACCTTCTAAGTTTCTGTATAAAATAGTTTGCCAGGATCATGATTAAATCATGGTTTAGGTTCACCATCATTAGAAGTGCCCAGTTGTTGACCAATGCTCTATTTGTCCATTGGATGGGGCTAGTGCATGCAGCTTTTGGTGGTAGAGAGGTCCATCCCAGTCAGGAAAGAATGATGCAATGGGAAACCCCTTCTGTTTGGGAGGCAGAACAAGGAGTCCAAGCAGCCAACGCATAGGGTTTTCACTGGGCAAGGTCAGGTAGTAAAATGTGATGAGTGTGGCACAATCAAAAGCATGGGGGATGTGCCCTATGCCTTTTTTTAGACAACTAAGACTAGGGAGGTTTATAGATCAGTGGATTCATTGGCTTCATTAAAACAATGGAGGTCCAGATATTGATTGACCTGGACGCAACAGTACAGCTCAGGTCTTGGCTGCCCTTGGCTTCCAGTATGCCTCTGAACCTTATGTTGCCCCTTTGTTTCTGTTTCTACCATCATCTAGCTTGAGATTAAGTCTTGCAATTCTCTACTTCTGTGAGCCGTTCAGAGACCAACAGTAGGCGAGGGATTAAACCGGACCTTCACTGAAAACAAAACTTAACATGCTTTTGTATTGGCTAATCCATTTTTTTTGTGCTTTTGGTAGGTTTAATTGATAACTCTGGAATCAAGATGTATTATACTCCATATACAAGAAAATATGATGCTGGTGTTTTAGAGGCAGGGATCTGGGTTAGCCTCTATCACATGATCCCCCCAGGTATGCCTGCATTCAGCTCCGAAGGACACTGCACTATGGAATGTTTGGAAGAGGTGTGTGTAGAGACTACCAGATTGTAAATTTAAGTAATTACTAGGAGCTCTTTTTTCATTAAAAGATAAAAGCTGGGTAAAGTAAACCTGGACCATTCCATAATTGTGATTGTTCTGCTCCTGCATTTACAATACTCACCTTATGACCCTTGCAGCAGCAGGCACATTCTCTCATGCTCAGAAACCTGTTTCTGAGAACATCCCAGTGGCAGTACTTGGCACACCTCCACCGTTGTGGTGAATGGGGGTGAAGACTCATCCACCAATTTACTTGTAAATGGGGGATAAGGGTGTATGCATGAGAGGCCAGTAAGACCCTATTAGTCTCCAAATAAGATATGAGAATGGGACACCATGTCATCTGCTGCAGGGGTCAGGAAGAGAGTGATTTTTTTGCCTTGCTAGTTTCTTTAAATACATAGCCAAATTGCTATTATCTAACGATTGATTGGGTGTAAGGCTGAGTACCTTACTAGTTAAAGGGACTGTCTGGGCAAAAATAACAAATAGCAGATGCTGACCTATAGTCCTGCACAGCTGACCTGCCCTGTTCCGGTAGTTTGAAACCCCCACTGGAGATCCAGACTGCGCCATTCCTGCTCATGACCATATCACTTGCTGCCTCATTTGTGCCCCTTGTGTCAGTCATGTTAACTGGCCACATCTGATCTACTCATTTCAATGGAGGGGGCGTGTTGAGGTATGCCACGCCCCCTCCATTGTAGTAAATGGAGCGAGTGATGTGAGGGGCCGGCTGCCCGGAGGATGGTGGAGATGAGATTGCAGATGCTGGTAAGTTTCAAACAACTGGCATTGGGCAAATCAGCTGTGCAGGGTAGAAAATGCAATGGATTGTATATGCTGTCTAAATAATACTACTCCCATTTTACTTTGAAATGTTAATTTTGGTTATAAAACTTCTGATGTCAAAGGATTAATAATGTTCAGTTAATAATACATGAATTTAGATAGAAAAATATTTCCTAATTACATTTTAAGATGAAACCTCACCTGACTAAAAGTCAGACTGACTGACCAATATTTCAAGTGTTATGAAATCCTCTTAACATCCTCTTAAATCCATATAAACATTCTACATCAGGCCCTAAACCTCCTCCTCGAGGGCTCAGACAGGCCACGGTTTGAAGCTCTCCACACTGATGCACAGGTGTTATATTTAGGGCTATAACTCTGTTTAAGCCATGGGTACTTAACCCTCCTCCTCAAGGACCACTAACAGGCCAGGTTTTGCAGATCTCCTCACTGATGCACAGATGTGATAATTCGTTCCACAGCTCTGTCTGAGCATCAATGACTTAATCTGTGCGGAAATTCACAAACCTTGGCCAGTTGCTAGCCCCTGAGAATAAGGGTTAAGCACCTCTGGTTTAAGCACAAATTAATTCCCTTGTGCACCAATGTGAAACGCTGAAAAACTCTGCTTCTTTTGGCCCTCAAGGAGGAGATTTGAGGGCCACTGATCTAGGAGGACATTTTTACAGACTCTGCGAAATAAAATACTTGGTTCAAAAAGATTTAATTTTTTTCTCTGTTAGAAGTAAATAAAGACGACGGTTTTTGAACATACAATTCCAATTTTACGGGTGAGAAATGCTTGAAAACACTGAAAATACTATACCTCATAAAGGGATATAAAGTCTTCAACTTCCGAGTGACCAAGAAAACAGTTTATCCCCCTGGATTTTTCCTAGATTCCAAGTGGCTGGAAGACAGATGCCGCCCCCTACCTGGGTGGGGGCTGGGGGAAGGCCAATGGCCAATATTTTATTAGGCTTTAGCCTGGGGGACAAATTATTTGTAGTTACCCTTTTAGTAAATCTGTACTCCAAGCTGCACTCCCCCCGCCTTTCCTTATTAATAATTGTAACTGTTTCTGGAAGGAATTTATTGTCCTGTGCCCAGGAAGTCTTTGAAGAATGTTGTTTATTTTCTTATAGGATGCTTGTAGCAATACATGGAGATGAGGCAGGGGGGAATCATGCTATAAATTAGGATATTGGTTGTCACACAGCATGTTCCCTACTATCTGTTTCTGTTGGTGTTAAGCCTTTTGTCACAGAGACCACAACAAAAGGGGCTCTAATCCTTCACATGTTAGATCTATGGTGATATTTTACACCCTCAAAACGTATGATAGGTTGGTATTTTCACATCATATTCAGTGGTAGCAGTGTCATTCACAGTATCAATCATGTAACAGTTTATCAAATATTGATAGTACAATAATAGTACAATAAACGACTTATCAACGTAGCCTGACTTTCTGGTATGATGTCTACCGGGGCTTGATGTTGTAGAACCTGCTCCGTGTGATGAAAAGGTTGTGATGGTCTCCTCTAGGATCCTTCTTTATCAAAAGGAACCAAAATGGTCTTGATCAGTTGTTTTAAATCATAGCACTCTATTAGAATAAGCTGTGATAAAAAGTGTGTTTTTTAAATTAGACCAAATTAATAAATAAATAGATTGTCAAAAGATTGCAATAAAATATTTTATGGGAATAGATTTTGTGGGTCCTTCGGGGATTTCCTTGTTACCTCCAGTTGTCAGTGTTATTAAATGCAGCAGATAGTCCAAGTCAATCCCATGCTCTGGTCTCCTTCGATGCAAAAGTCTTGATGCTCATTTTGTCACCCTATGGGGACGTCATCAAGAGTCCTAATGGAACAGTGAGACAGTTCAGGACTGAGGACGTCGCCCTACACTGTAACGGTTCTGTAACTGGGTACTAACTAGGTTTACTGATTTTATTTCTTACTTTTTTTCATATTTAGTTGAGCAATGGTATAAAGGTGTACAGAAATAAATCCCAAATAACAGAAGCCAGGGGTTATACCAACAAATTCATAAAGGCCCATTTTAACCCCTTAAATGCCAAGGACGTTAAATTCATGTGGTCACCTCTCTGAATGTTAAACAGCAACCATGTGAATATCAGCAGCGGGGGACTCTTCTTCCATGGGAGGCATCTGATCCCCTCATTTCATGCTCCGCGACTTCTGTCAGATATCCGGGAGGGGACTTTTATAATGGGATTGAGATCACGTCATCTTAATCAGCCCATATAAAAGGCTGCTTCTGGCAGTGGCTGGAGAGCAGAAGCCGGAGGTGAATGATGGAAGTAGGTGCAGGGGGCTGCATTCCCCTGCACCTGGCTTCCACCGATCACTTCAGTGGTTGGCGATGGATGGAGGTAAATAGAAAAAAGAATGTAATAAAGGACTTTAGTCTGTTACATTTAACCCTTTGTGAACTGCTGAGAGGTCCTTGAGACTTCTTTGTAAATCTCTTAAAGTGCGGTTTCAGTTTAGGGCATCTCCTGGACAGGAAAGTGTGTCTACCAATGCATATGTGGTAAGTTGAAATCAGGAGGAATGGGATCTTTACACGCAATATGATTTTCTTGAAAAACTTACCTTTTTTTATTTTTAAAAAAGCTACAAAATGTAAAACATAGCATTTTTTATTTCACCCTAAAATATTGAGAAAGCACTAAAAAATTACAACCAAGACATTTCCCGATAAAATACGAACTCTGTTGAAAAAGAAAATGTATAATTTTCTTGGGAAATCCTCAGACATTGCTTCCAAAAACACAGTTAAACATGTATAGCGCAAAATGGTAAAAAATGATCAGGCAACAGAGGGTGACAAAATCTCTAGGTAGGCTGGCAGTTAAAGGGGTTAAACATAGAGTGCAAAATTCTCTCATTGGAGAAATATTAGAGGGCTGATTTAGCACCAGGTGCACACTTTGGAGTATGAAGTGCACTTTAGGTGAGAAATAAAAGGGCAGTGGTCCTGAATGAACCTCTCGGCATACAGTGGGGGTGCTGCTAATTATGTGTGCATTGCAACCTGCATCTCAGCTTTTCCATTTTAGCACACAAGAATGGTCAATAAGTATTTTTTGTTCTATTTTTACCCAAAATACCACCTGTACCAGAGATGGGGCATTTTATATAGTTTGGAAATTACAGCAAACTATTGTCTATGCAGAGTAATTTGGTATTTTTTTCTGCATACCCCATGGGGTGCTGTTATTTCTAAATGCCTAAAACATATAAAATATATTTATTTCATTAGAAAAATGATGTAAAAACACCCCATTGTACATACATGTGATTTTTTTAGAAAGAAAATTGAACAAAAATGTTTTATTGCACTTTCTTTTGTCTTAACATTAAAAAGTTCCCCAAGATGCAGTTCTTAGTTCACACCACAAGGCACATGAGTAGTGACGGTGCACTACTCGTGTGCTTTACCAAATAATTAGCATGACCCCCATTGTCTCCCTAGGGGTCAATTTAGCAGCACTGCATTGCTATATCTTTCACCTAAAGTACACTTTTGGTGCTGGGTTGACCTCTAGATCAAAGACCTCTCAGCTATAATTTTATAAATAATAATACTTTTATTAATATTGATATCAACTATTTATTCCTGCCCCATACTGTTTTGCCCCACTGTGGAACCCATAAACTCTTGTTCCATCTTGGATCACATGGTCCTTTTCTAACTGCATGCCAACATCTTTGGTCTCCAGTTGCCATAGTCAAAGCTTTGGCTTACTTCTCCCAAAGGGAGTGGAGGCTGAGAAGTTGTCAACAGTCTTTGTTGCTGTCAGATGATTGGAGTTCCATCAGGGAAGTAGGGTTAGGGCAGATAACCAAGGCTTCTGGTTTAAAGTGCCGGAAAGGAAGTACTGGTAAGGGCGTGCACAAATTTGATTCATGGCAAGGAAAATACACCTATAGGTATGTGGTGAGTACAGACTTAAAATCTATGGACTAAAGGCATAACTGGGTTTGCTATTATTGTTCTTATAGATGAAAACAGATTGGAACAAATTGGACACATTTTGGAATTTCACACATAAATAATATATCTTTACATAGGCAATGTAGACATTTTAATAAAGGTGAAAACACTCATTAAAAGTTTTAATCGAGCATTCCCTCTAAACAGGAACATGGTAATTGTCTCCGTTCCTCATGAGCCAGATGTAACATCGATGCAAAATGTTTTTCCTTCACAATGGGGAATGTGTTCTTACAAGCAGCGTCATTAATTTACTTAGAGAATGTGTCACTGGAAAGAAAAGACTTTTGTTCCATTTTAGCCATGATTTAATCAGAGAGATATTAAACATTTTCTTGTAAAATAATTGCGTGTGTATTCAATTCTTCCCAGGCTCTGAATCAGGAAAAAACAGATGGCATCCATGTTTTTGCTGTCCTTCTACATGCTCATCAAGCAGGACAAGCTGTCCGTGCTCGTCATTTTAGAAAAGGAATTGAGCAGAAGTTACTTGCGTATGACAATGAATTTGACTTCAATTTTCAGGAATTCCAATATCTGGAGGAAGAGCGGACAATTGTACCTGTATGTATAATGGAGTTTTTTTTAAGCGGACCAACAGTCAAACATGACTTAAACCAGACCAACACAACAAACTGTGCTCATATTGGATTTAGATTGCTGTACACAAAAATGAATTTACCCTTTTCTAACTGCTGTAGTAAATTTTAGAAACGAAATGCTGGCTCATGCATTTGCAGGCCACCTGCAAACAGGAAATGCTGCTGGGCTTCCTGTTACTGTGCATCATCAGTTATCAGTTAAATCCAGGCAGCAGTTTAGCTGAAATGCTGAAGCTCCAAAATGGTCGTTACCTTTCTTTTCCAACTGTGCCAGGCGGCTGGTCCGGTTTAATATACAAATAATATAGAAATACATTCATGACCAATAGCAACATAGCTATAAAATATTTCTTAATTTTAAGATTTCCAAAATATTATAATTAAAATTTAGTTTGGAGGAAGATTTTGTCAGAATTGAAGTATTAGGGTCAGCTTTACCAAGCATTGCCCCACATCGGGGCACATTGGCACAAAATGACATACATACTAGCAGCATTCATGAAACTGTTCCGATGTAGGTGCATCCGCGAGAAATGTGAGAAAGGTATAGCAATGCAGTGGCAGCCAGTATGCCTGGTTTAGCTGCCTCCAGAGGATAAAATAGGCAAGCTTGTTTTTTACCCCTTTGCGTGGAATCTATTCCCAAGGTGATCTGGTGAAACCAAGGGGTTTCACATAGAGTGGCATCGTAAACTGGAATGTCCAGGAGACATAACACAGCCCTGGAGTATTTTACTATGGTTTTCATCTGCTTTAAACAGTGCAGCATTGCAAATAAGGACCATACTATTACATTCTAAACACTTCTGCATGTCTAGGAGATAAGCCATTAAAATGTGGAGAACTCATTTTAACTCACTTAACTGGTATTTAAAAATGATTGGAGATCCTTTTTTACCCAACAATAATTCTTTGTTTAAATTCTCTGCACCTGAGACTAGGTTTTTAGATTAATTTCTCAGGTTCAGGGATTTTCCACAAATTTGAAATTTATATGTATTACATATAAAATTACAAAATTCTGCGATAGTGCTCATTTACAGTCTGCATAAAAGTGTTCTTGGTAAGTTACTTTTCAGCATCAGCTACCCAGAGTTAAACTGAATATAGACTCGGGACCTCTACTGATTTGACTGCTACTGTGCATGGGCTGCAAAATGTATATCAAAAGTGAACCTACAGTCCTACTCTCAAAGAAATGACAGCAGTTGCCGCATCCCCCATACCTCACACACCCTCTACATGCCACTATGCCAGTACGGTGTTCAGCACCCATTATTCACAGCTGTGTGCTTCCTACCCTGGCATCTAGCAGTGGAAATGCAAAATGTTAGGGGACACAGAAGTCTGCTTTAGGTAACATTTTAACATTATTAATGGAATTAGACATGGCTAAATGCATGGGTCTTTTTACTCACAAAAGAAAATAGGGATAGCCTGTTATTTTTGGTTGGTATATGTCTAGTAATTATTTTCTGTTTCATGAAAGTGCTCTTTATTTTGCACCTTAGAAGAGGGGACTTTTCGTTTTTCTTTTGGACAACTATATTAAGGTTAAAGGGATACAGGAGGCAAAGGTAATTGCTAGACCTTTGTGTTGGGCTAGGTTTGGCAGTGTCCTAAACTATTTTCAGTTTTTTATTTGAACAAGAAACAGATATCAAGGTTTACAGTTTTACCTTATGATTTATTTTCTTAAAAAGGGGGCGGGCCTCTTGAAGCTGTGATATTGCGATATAATCAATTTATTAGACCGGGTCTGTAAGAGCCTGATATCCTGTTTCCCCGAAAATAAGAGCTACCCTGAAAATAAGCCCTAGTACGATTTTTCAGCATTTTTTGCTAATGCGTAAAATATAAGCCCTACTCCAAAAATAAGCCTGGTTACAATTCCTAATCCAGCTGCTGGGCTTCAGCAGAAGGACCAGAGCAGCTATAAAGGAGGGCGAGGACACATCAAATCACCCAGGTAAGCTTGTTTGTTGGGAATGAAATGTCTGAACTTGCTGGCTCTACCCCAGCCTGCTGCTATGCCCAGGATATGGCCAAATCCCCCTGCATCACCCCGCTGCCAGCTGTACTGTACTGGAGCTGCTGTACTGTCACCACCATCTTGCCAGCTGCCTGCCAGCTATAAGACATCCCCTGAGGTCTACGCAATTTAGGAACATTTTCATGTTTGAATGAATTGTGTATTGGTTTATTGTTATTTAGAGCTTTCAATAAGCCAATTAGCAAGTAGTATTTTCCAATAAAAAACATGTCTAGGGTGCCATGTTATATTGACATGTAATTAAAAGGATTCTAAATCTGGCCACCTCCCACCGATGCAGTCTAACAATCAAATTTTGTGGTCTGATAACGGAACCACGCTACCATCCCGGCAATGAGCGCTCTCACTCCCAAGATGTCAGTATAGGCAGCAAGGGGAGTAGAGGGGAGGAGAGCGCAGTCTGCAGCACGGATCCAGTCCACCCCCAAAAAATCTGCTGAATAACCTTCCTCTGCTCCCCACTGGACTGCACCGATTGCTGTGGGGAAGGAGCCGTGCAAACCTTCTTGCTGCTGGTCATACTGCTGAATGCCGGGGGAAAAACAGTGAGAAGGGAAGATTTGTCTGGCTTATTCCCTCGGTGGTCACTATACGGTGCAGGAGGTGAGCTGCCGGCTACCACTCCTGACCCGATCAGCCAGTCCCCCCAGCCAATACACCCCATCCACCAAGATCTGTCACCCCAACCCAATTGGCCAGCCCATCCCCCACCCGATCTGCCAAGACCCAATTGGTCAGCCAGCCCACCCCCCACCCGATCTTCCAAGACCCACCCACCAACCCGATCAGCCAGCCAGCCCACCCAATATGCCAAGACCCGCCACACCACTCGATAGCTCCCCCACCAGATCTGCCAAGACCACTGACCCAATTGGCCTACCCACCCCCCAACCTGATCGACTAGCATGCCTTGGGAGTGTGTACATGAGCATTTGGGAGGGCACACATACACTTTGGGAGTGCATGCATGTGCTTTGGGAGTGCACATGCATTATGGGGGTGAACACATGCACTTTGGGAGTGCACATGCATTATGGGGGTGAACACATGCACTTTGGGAGTGCAGGCATGCATGTTTGGGAGTGCACACATGCATGTTTGGGAGTGCGTACATGTGCATTTGGGATTGCCGCCTTGTGTGTGTGGGAGTACTGATCTAGGTTTCAATGTTACCTAGCCATAGGGGGGAGGCACAGCCAGGGTGTCTCAAGCAAGTTCTGGGAATATTACAGATTATTAAGCAGCATTACATACCCAAGGGCCACACCCACTTGGTTTATGAGAATTTCAATATCAATATCCTGCCCATTTCTTCTTCAATTCAAAAATGGAAAACTGTTTAGGACAATGCCAAATGTAGCCCGACACAATGGTGTAATAATTGTCTTTGCTTTTAAGGGAGCACTATCGCAAAATTAAGTAATATTAAAAAACCATAAGCTTGTGGTTTATTCGCTCATAGTAGGAATAAAATCCAGGGATAACAGGTTTAGTCTATCAGGGATGACATAGCCTATCACTTCTGATTTCCTCTTTCTTCCATTAAAGTAAAAAAAAAAAGCCTGGCCGGATATCTCTTGATGCAGGGTGTATAATTGATAATAATTCCCCTGCCGCCATCCAGCATATTTATATGGATTTTTAGCATTGGGCCATTTTTCGCGATAGTGCTCCTTTAATATCACTTATATACTCATGCTTTTAAGCCTCCACATATGTCTTTAAATATCATTAATATATTTAGCTTAGCTAATATACTAGCTTCTTGGCTAACAAAAAAATCTTTTTTTTTTCTAGGGTGACAGTATAATTATTGAATGCCAGTACAACACAAGGAGCCGGACCACAATAACATGGGTAATATACCATATCCCAAAAACATGTTTAGGCGTCTTCTTTACTAGTCATAAAACATGTACAGTATCTCTTAGGTGCTTTTGCTCTCGGTAATAGCTGTGCTGATCTTTGCAATTTATGAGCAGATGTTGGCCAACTATAAAAAAAACACAGCTGGGGAGGAATCCTAATTACTAAACTCCATCGCACACCACTGCAAGCCCATTATCAGGCACCCCAAATGTACGTCTTTCATTTCAGCCACAAGTAGTCAATCCCATTTAACCATTGGCAGTCAAAAGGATCACTTGGTAGTGGTTGCACAATGTGAAAGCCTATCCCATGTACATGACTGGCCGACAGTCAATCATAAGTGAAGAAGGGGTAAGCAACGGCTGCCCAAGAACTAACCTGCGAAGAAGGGTATGGGCAGGGAGGCTTAAGCCTTAACAGTTATGCCAGCTACACTGTAATCAAGTCATTTTTGAGTCACTTTCAGGATTGCTGAAAGATTTTAAAAGTGCTCATGTTAATATGTGATCAGCTCTGTGCATTATTCATTTGTTTTTTTAGGGAGGCCTTAGTGCAAGAGATGAAATGTGTCTTTCCTATTTAATTTATTACCCAAAAATTAATCTTGCCCGATGTGAAAGCATTCCGGAAATAAGTGAGCAACTGCAATTTATTGGTGTGAAAGAAATTTACAAGCCAGTTACGTAAGTAACACAAACATCTTTCTCCTTTTATTACTGAAGTTTGGACATCATTTTCAAGCCAAGAGAAGATCATTTATGGTTGAAACTGTGAGGGGTTATCCAAATGATTTTGACTATCCAAATCAACATGCAATAAAACATTTTCTTCTAAATTGTTAAGAAAATGGAGCCTGAGATGGGGCAGTCCTACATGTGAGGTGTAGAATGTGTTTTGCATTGCATTTTTAGTTTTGAAATCCAATTGGTCACAAGCAGGCATGCAAAACTAGTAAGGTATTTTGCTTAGGATACTTCTTAACTGGCATTTTTGACTGGAATTCTGCTTTTACACTATGAAGGGAGGGTGAATGAGCAGCTGATGTCTGTCAATGTTCCTAACTCACCACTCGACAGGAAAGGGAAGTAAACGTCCTTTTCTCATGATTTTTTCCTTCAGTGCAATTCAGCATCACATTTAGCTTTGCATTTTTTTTAATTGCACAGCTAACTATGGTGCTGAATTACACACAAGAAAAAAATACTCTCGAATGAGGCCCAATGGCTCTATATCTCATAAAAATGCTCAATTGGATCAAGTTAGCTGGTGACTATACATTTTGTTGGTGGTGCTGAACCGCCAAAAAGAAGATACTGTAAGGGAATAAATACAACTGTTATAGTGTCAGCTGTACATTAATGCGCTCGCATGATAATATATTTCTAAGCCTCATACTGTATATGTCTATAATAATTATGCTTATAGCTTGATTCAGAAAAGATGCATATGCCATATTTCATTAATTTAAATCTATTATTTCTTCTCTTATTTGCAGCTCTTGGCCATTTATTATAAAGAGCCCAAAGCGATACAATAATCTAACTTTTACAGAAGCTATGAACACATTTCAGTGGTCTAAGAAAAAAGGAAATAACTTTAATGAACGTGTAAGGCAAATACCAATAAATGTCAGGTGTTCAAAACATGAAAGCAGTGAATGGGAGGTGAGTAACCAGACTAATGAATGCAAATCATTGTACTTGTCATTATGCACCCATACTTCCTTTCAGACTTCAAAGATTGAAGGCTGGCTGAAAAACTAGTTTAATTCACTTAATTCACTATAAAAAAATAACTGTCACTAAAGGGAAATTTCTCCATATTAGTGGCATTTATAAATATGAGGAACAAGAGTTATCAGACTCTGGATCGACCTTGTTGGCCTTAATTCAGTAATCTCTTCAAGGTTATAGCCCCAAATCTATAGTTTCTTTTTGGAGGTGACTCTGGCATAAAACTGAGGACTTTGGGCCTTGATTCAGTAAGGGTTGAAAAAAAATTCTCATGGTAGGAAAAATGTTATTTTATGAGAAAAAATATGAGAATTTCACTGCTGCTAAATCACCAGCTAGGAAGACAACGAAAGACAATGGCAATTTTTACTACAGTGTAAAAAGGAATAAAATGTTCTCTACTTTCCTTAGGAGTATAAAAGTACAATTTAATTGTCTTCCTAGCTGGTGATTCAGCAACAGTGAAATTCTCATGCTTTTTTCTCATAAAATGAAAATTTTACTACCATTAGAATTTTTTCAACTCTTATTGAATCAAGGCCCAAAGTCCTAAGTTTTATGCTAGAGTCACCTCAACCTCACCAAAACTGCATGCAGTATTATTAGAATTATTAGAGAGTTCTCAAATCTTGTCAAATTATATTCATTGCATATTGTCCATTATGAGGTGTGAGGCTAGTTTAGCACCTTTGATTTTCATTGCTGTACTATTCCATGATGTTCGGTATTGTAGAGCGTGTACACAGAGGTCATGTCTTTATGTAGTGCTGAGCTTCAAATGTGTGTTAAATTTGACAAATTTGGGCCAAGGTATTTGAAAACCACATTATTCTTCATTCTCTTAGCACTGTTTTTTGGCTTTACATGCCATCTTTTCCCCAATCTGGCCTGTTGATTGAAGACTTCTACCTGTCTGGTGGTTTTACTAGAATGCCTGTGGCAGCTTTGCACTGCCCAGCACCAGACCTATCTTGAAGGCCATATGGGCTGGCATGCAGCCATTGCCACAGGCTAGCCACTCAGCATTTAGTCCAGGTAATACCATCCCTTATGCCAGGTGCACTGGTTGGTGGTCTCAGGGGGCAACTTTAAGAAACAAAACAATAAAAAAGGGGGAAAAGCCATATACATTAACAGAGTCAATTTTGGGGAGACCAGAATGACAAATAGTTGGCTAAATTCTCCAGCTTCCAAGCCGTATATGATCTGTGTACTAGGTATTTTGCTTGAATTAAACAGTGATGAAATACAAGACAATGGCCAGTCAGTCTCATTGGGTTTTTAGTATCTTAAGCAGTTTTAAGATAATCTATGGAAAAGGGGAAGTCCATATCGTTGAAGTGGAAGTCCAGTTCCGGGTCACCACCTTCTGACAAAGGACAGGACAGGAAAAAAATCCAGACCCAGTGGCTTTCCCAAGGCTTTGTGACCTGGGTGCTGCCATATTGAAGGGAGTGTCTTTCCCTGCGCTGCGTGGCAGCTGCCCGTGAGTATGGAAATGGGTCAGGATCAGGGTGAGGTAAGGGTTTTTTTTAGCACCCCCACCCTCCTTCCTCAGCCCCAGGTGAGCAGGTTGGATGGGGCTGGTGACCCGAAACTGGACTTCCAATTTAAAGGGTTAGTCCAGGTAATGAAGCCTGTCATGTGTTCCTCTTCTCCAAAATGTTTCCCTCCTTTCAATTCTAATTATCTTTGTGCTCCAAATGTGGCTGCTCAGCCACCCCTGTCTCTCAGCGCTCTTCTATTAAGTACACCTGACAACACAGAAGACCACTACACAGACCATGCACTCTATAATTGTGCCAAACCTTAGGACTCTTTTCCAGTAAAGGTAACACTATAATCTAGTACCTGGTGTTAGATCTTTCAGATTAGTGAATCAATGAGAGTGTATCACATGCTGCTGAATCCCTTTTCCCCAGATGTACAGCACTTAAAATATATAAAGCAATTATGAAAACGGGCTGAGCCAGCGATAATCCAGGGGCACCTTTAACACTCTGCTGTGGGCCGCTCGCAGGTGTCTTCAGTAGGTTACTGCAGGCCATGCTTTCCTCTCGTCGCCCGTACGTGCGTGCAACTGTTACCCTGATAATGATGCCACCACTCCAGGTTATTTCTGCCCAGTGCGGACGTAACATCTATGACCTATGCCCGCTGTCTTCAGTGTAGAGCCGCGCAGGGCAGCAGAGAGTGTTGCAGAACAGATAAGGACACCGCCAGGCAATGGATGGTGAGAAAATAGATATGTAATAAATATTTTTTAAAGGACTTTTTCTGATGTGTGCATTTTTAACTCTTTGTGAACTGGTAAGCAGGTGATTTGCTGAAGCTCCCCGCCCCATTACCTGCATCCCTAAAGCCACCCAGCCTCTGAGCCCTGGGGGCTTCAAACTCGCATAGCTTGTGCCCAGGGTGGTTTGCTGGACAGGGGGACCCCACGCCATTTAAAAAAAAAAAAAAAAACATTTTAAGGGTTTAACCTTTAAAAATAAAAAAAAATAAAGATGTGGGGTTCCCCTTCCTGAAGAGGGGGACTGCCATTCATTTATAAGGGTTAAACCCTTAAAATAACGGCATAGGGTCCAGCCTCTTTTTTTATTAATCTTTAAAGCTTTTGACTATCTGGGCTTTTGTTCCGTTCACAGAGGCATGCCAATTCGTGTGAAACCCCCTAGAACGCCCATAAAAATTCACTATTCCCAAACCCTACAGTGCATGTGCAAGTGAGTTTTAAGGTGTCCTGGGGGCGTTTCATGATGAACCTGAGGAAGGGCAACAGCTGGACTTGGAATTTTTTTTATGCCAGGGTTGGCCACAGTGGGTTTTGTTCCACTTTAAGTGTTAAACCCTTAAACATGTTTATAAAATGGCATGGGTCCCCCCTCTCCAGCTAAAACAGCTCTGTGGGCCTGTAGCCCCGGGCTCAGAGGCCACCAGCCAGTCTCTGGCCCTGGCCCTGCGGTCTACCAGCCCACATAGCCCATAGGGTGCAGGCAATGGGCGGGTTTCAGCAAGTCACCCACTTCCACCCCCTCCTGCCCTTTGAACGTTATAGAGGTCTCCCTTATCAGTTTACAGATGGATAAATAGGAACTATGGTCAGAAATGGCCATAGTCCCTCTTTAATATGCAACAGAAGGGTTGCCCAGATACTCGCATCTTCCGGGTCGTGCTTCCACGTGACCGCAAGCAACCTATCAGCCTGACCAATGGCCAAGCCTATCAGTGTGGCCAGGGCTGGTTGTGCAAGCTGATAAGTTGCTCCACTGCAGAAGGTTCCCGCAAGAGGTAAGTGTCTGGGCGGCCAGTTCTTTTCTCTCGTCTATTTCCTCTTCCCCAAGAATATGACAATGGAATCATTACCAAGGTAAAATCTGCAAGCCCGGACAGGTGACAGGAGGAGAGAACCGCAGGCAGCAGCGTATTGAAGACACTGGCGAGCGGCCCACAGTGGAGTGTTAAAGGCACCCCTGGATTTCAAGTGCATGGGTTGCAACGGTGAGTAAAGCCGATTTAATATTATCACAGAAAAGTGATTCAGCAGTATGTGATACACTGGCACTGATTCTCCCTTCTGAAAGACCTAATACCAAACTAGATTATACCAGTCATCTTTACCAGGAAAGAGTCCTAAGGCTTGGCAAAATTAGGGAGTGCATGGTCTGGTATATGCTCATTAGGACATATACAATATCTGTGAACTGTTAAAGGGACATTGACTATCCCATCAGACTGTGCATACATGCAACAACATAGCATGAATTTTCATGATTTTTGTTAGTGCACCTGGCAAGCCACAGTTGTCACGCCTGGCTCAGTCACGCTGGAAGCACTGAGCGACAGGGCAGCTGTACTAACACATTGAGAGTGTGATTATGGAAAAAATACAAAGGAAATAGGGGAATCTACAGGCAATGGAGGAGAGGCACATAGAACAGGCTTCATGTGAGCACCTTACTTTTTCTGTCCTTCTTAAATATAGGAAGCAAGGTTGTGGATTTTGAACACAAATGCACTTGACTAAGCTTATCAATAGAGTAATCACATTATAAATGCTTTTCTAATTTATATATATAGGTACAAGGAATGCTATTATCACCACCACAAGTGAAAGCATATACATCAGAAGAACCTGAATGTGTAACCACCTTGCCTTCTCTGCTATCTTGTTCAGCTGCAACATCCATCAAATGTCTGACCATTGCAGTGTGCGCAATGTTACACATGATCCGATAAGAAGGGTCCTATGAACATTTCAGAAAAACTTGGATTTTAAATGATATTTGATAACATCACATGTCCATGTATAATTGCACTAAAATGATGTGTTTTTTACATAAAAAATATTTTTTTTATCAAGATGTTTGTAGTACTTTATTTCATGGCTGTAACAAACTTAGATATACAGTAATTAAAGGTTTAGTTTTTATGGAATAATAACTTAACTGGGGAGATGATTTGTGGGTGTCCCTTTGAAAAAAACAATACTGAAAGATATATGGCGCTGCAATTGTTAAACTTCTTTTATATGCTAGATGCCTTGCAGTTAATCCAAATATTTGGTAAAGTAAGGCTTTGGGAACTTTGGAAATGCCTTGCAAGCTGCTTCTTGAAATCTGTGTAGTGAGCATGTATTGCGCTTTCTTACACGTGCAAAGTGCAAATAAATTGTTCTCATTGCTTTTAAAAAACCTTTAGCAGCTGTGAGGGGGCATTTGATGCTATGGTAAACTTTTTAGGTTCTCATAAAATCGTAAAAAATCTCTTACTATCACTATGGTTTGATGTATAGAGAAAAAAAAACGTTCTCAGATACTACATTTTCATAGTTTTTCTATATTGACATGCTAATTAGGGCGTGGTCCATGTCTTCTGGGGTTGATGATGGTGGGGCAGAGTGTAGGCTTCTTTTGGGCTCTGGAGTGTCTTGTAATGCATGTGTAGCATGGGGGCTCTTCCAAGGCAACTTTGATGAGTATGACCTGAATACACACTTGATTCTTAAAGTTGCTCCACAAAGCGGTTTTCTAATGAACAGATGTGGGACGGTGCTGTGACATGCTTGGTGGCGCATTCAGGTCGCTAGAGCCCCCCGGTGCAATGCCCTTGCAACACCCCAATAAATTGTTCTAATTGTTTTTAAAAAATCTTTAGCAGCTGTGATGGGGCATTTGATGCTATGGTAAACTTTTTAGGTTCTCATAAAATTTTAAAAAATCTCTTACTATCACTATTGTTTGATGTATAGAGAAAAAAACATGTTCTCAGATACTACATTTTTATAGTTTTTCTATATTGACATGCTAATTAGGGTGTGGTCCATGTCTTCCGGGGTTGATGATGGTGGAGCAGAGTGTAGGCTTCTTTTGGGCCCTAGAGTGTCTTGTAATGCATGTGTAGCATAGGGGCTCTTCCAAGGCAACTTTGATGAGTATGAACTGAATACACACTTGATTCTTAAAGTAGCTCCACGAAGCGGTTTTCTAATGAACAGATGTGGGACAGTGCTGTGACACGCTTTCATTCAGGTCGCTAGAGCCCCCCCGGTGCAATGCCCCTGCAACACTCCGAAATCCTCACCCCCATCTTGTTCCTAAACTGAAATGCTGTGAGCCGATTGGTTGCTGGCGGTCACGTGGGAAGTCTTTTGTGGCCAGCTTTTCGGCCAAGGTGAGGGTAAGGATTTCGGGATGTTGCAGGGGACATTGCGCTGGGGGCACCAGCAAAATGGATGCCCCCCCCTCCTTAGAAAATGGGTGTGGGAATGCTTTAAAAAAATTAGTTTACTTTATTAAGTGCTTGTTCAGAGTTACATATCACAGTTTCTGCTGTTGGTTCACAACTTAGTGATGCTTCTCTTGCTTCCCCTTTACCAGCTCTAGCACAGTCCAACTTTCAACATGGACTTTAGCCATCCTGACTAGAGATGAGCAAACAATTTTTTTAAAACCGTAATTCGCTCTGAATATCAGGGAAAAACCTTTTCTGCGAGAATATGATTTTTTTTTTTTTTAATGATAAATCTTTATTGAGGCCAACCAGATCGTCAGGGTACACAGAAAATGTTTTTGCATACATCCACAATTTAGGTTTACATAGACAATAATACAAGACACTCAGGTGTGGACAAGGTATTCAGTATTCTTACAAGGGGGAAAGTGAGCTCGTGCCCCCTCCTTTCCAGCGGCCACCATTTTTTATAGAAACATCCTAAAGGGGGGAGGGCGGAGAGAAAGCTAGGAAGAGACTAGGAATTGCCTTTGGGGGGAAGGGGGGAGGGACGGACCCTCCTCCCCCGCCACCCCCGCCAATGGGGGGCAGCCACGGACAGCAGAAGAGAGGCCCCCAGCAGGTGCAGGGGGGGGGAGGCTAGAGAGAGGGCAGAGGGGGGGCCCAGATCCAGCACCCAGCATCTCCACGCCGTCAGGCAGGTCCAAGTGCTGCCTTACCCTCGTCTGGCTCTATAAACAGATTCCACAGGGTCCAAATTTGTCTGTGGCTCTCCTATGTTCGTCTCAGAGAGGCTGTAAGGTCCTCCATGCGTCTGATCTCCTCCACTCTCTGTATCCATGACCCCACAGAAGGCGGCATACAGTCTCTCCATCGCGCCGGGACACAGGTGTTTATCAGGTGGATTGTGAGGGATTTCTTGTACTTCCCTATTGCCTGTGCTGTCGCATGAAGGAGCACAGACTCCGGGGTCAGGGGGACAGGCACTCTCATTATCTTGTGGATCCATTTCCCGACCTCTTTCCAGAAGCCTCTAACATCCTTACACTCCCCAAAAATGTGCAGTAGTGTGCCTTGGGCCTTCTCGCATCTCCAGCAGAGAGGGGAGACTAACGGGCAAAGCCGGTTGAGTTCCTGGGGTGTCCTGTGCCAGCGGCTGAGGAGTTTATATCCTGCTTCCTGGTATTGATTGCTGACCGATGCCCGCTGGGACAGTTCAAAAATTTTCTGGGTTGGGGAGAAGGACACCTTGAGAACCCTTTCCCATGCCCCTATAAATCAGAATTTTCTTGTGATTTGTGCTGCCAACCTTTCCCTGGCTTCCTTAAATATTTTTTTTTTTTTTACATCGATACTTACCCCCTTTCATCGTAGGGTGCATCACTGGGACACATATCGTCTGCTCCGCTACTGGCTTCTGCTGCTCACTCCCAGGGTCTTTTTATACTAATTAAATTGCATTTATACAACATCTGATCTGTCTCCAATTTAATTGCACATTCAGGGGGCATTTTATAGAATATCTAATCTGTGCACTTACTGGGCATTTAGTACAGCAATGAGTACAAGTTCATCTGTCTCCACTTTAATTGCACAGCCAGTGGACAATCCCTCAGCGGTCAGTCCCTTGCAAATACTGCCCACCAAGTTCAGGGACTGAGCACGCCTAGGCCAAAGGATCTCCCCAAGGTGGCATTTTTTAAAGCAGTGCACATACGAAAAGACACAAGTCATTTGCATGCCAGTCCCTGAAGTGAGGGAAGTCTTAATAATCTCTGCAACATGTCTATGACCAGGTACCTGCGATCCAAAAAACGAGCTGCAGCGGCAGAAACACCTAAAAATCATAGAACACCTCAGTCTTCTCCCTCTGCTGCCTCTGTTGCCTTAGTCTCTTTCACCGCCTCCCCAATGACAAGGCCACCTGTTTTCTCTCCAAAGGGAGGATGTGAGACCACCACCACCAGCAGATGCACCACAATCACCAAACCTATCCATAAAAACCCAGGGAAGTGTTCAGCTGTCTATACCTCAAACACTGGAGAGAAAGTGGAAGCTTGGCCCATTTAACCCACAAGCCCTTGCCCTGAATGCGAGCATTTCAAAATAGCTGGCTTTTGAGATGCTCTCAATCCGGCTGGTGGAGACGAACAGTTTTAAAAATCGGATGGTGGCTGTCCCACAATATGCCGTTCCCAGCTGCCACTACTTTTCTCTTGAGGCTAACCCTGCCTTGCACCAACAGGTTGTGGATAAAATAAGTTGTGCACTATGCGATGCATATCACAACTGACATGTGTACAAGTAAGCATGGCCAGGGTTGTTACAACTGTGTCATAGAACCAGGAGTGTTCCGCTCGCATTTCGCAGTAGACATAGTAGGGGCAGTAAATGTGTGAATATGGGTGTGCATTTGTGCAGTGTGCGGAGTCAATGGATTTGTGCGCATGTGCGATTATGCGCATTGCAGACATGCGAAAATGCGCTCGCTTTTATGACTTTGATCCTGATCTGCCTGCCCACGACCTCAGCCTGTTTAGGACTCCGATCCTGATCTGCCTGCCCACGACCACGGCTTGTTTACCAATTTGATTCTGTTCTGCCAGCCACAACTTCAGCTTGTTCTAAATTTCCAGTCTAGTGTTGGTCTGTCTTCTACCCAGAACTTGGCAAAACCCACTCCTAGGTTGCCTGACCTGGGGCCTTCCTGCAGCCCAGTCTATCCTCACCTTTAGAGGCTCTAGTGAAAACCAGGTTGGTCCTTGGATTCCAGGCTTCCTGGTCGAGAGGTGAGCCGGTTCTTAGTCTCCACAATCAGGGTTCACACCAGGTAGCCTGAGAAACTGCCCACTGGGCTAATGTAGTGGCAGCTAGGCCAGAGGCAGGAAGCACTGTGGAACATATTCTACCACCACTAGGGATTGCTGGACATCACTCGGCCTCCTGTTGCCTCCTCCTCCTACCCTATTTCCTCCTCTCCTTCCTCCTCAGTCAGCCTGCACCAAAATTTTGAGCACAGCCATGTGGAAACAGCAGCAGGCCATGCTGAAACAGATGAGAGGTTGCTGCCACTACACCTGAAGTCTGGCAAGGTGCTGTGCAATAATAGGGTGTAACCTTGTAGCAGCCTTGGGCCGAGCAAGGTTGATGCACATCCCTGGCCTGGCGCATGTGCTCAACTTGGTGGTGCAAAGCCTCCTGGCCCATTATCCAGA
The DNA here is from genome assembly GCA_027917425.1 of Gastrophryne carolinensis. Classification (NCBI taxonomy): domain Eukaryota; kingdom Metazoa; phylum Chordata; class Amphibia; order Anura; family Microhylidae; genus Gastrophryne; species Gastrophryne carolinensis. The sequence continues at coordinate 290,095,580 of CM051237.1, read as the reverse complement.
TATGCCAGAGCTGCTGCATAAAGTGTGTGTCATGTGCATGCAATTTTGGCGTTTACACACTGCTGCTGCTCACCTATTTGCACTGTAGAGGAACTTTGGCCTTCACACCCTCCGCCTTATATTTGATTTGCCAACCAGGTGGAATTCCACTTTGCATATGTTGGAAAAGGTGTGTGGGCAACAGCAGGCAATAGTGGAGTTCCAGCTACAAAATTCCCATTTGAGTCGATGTGGAACCCAGCAGTACTTCACCACCAATGAGTGGACATTTGTGCCATGTTGCAGTGATTCCAGTATAGCACCCACATAGTCAGCACTAATAACTCCACCGTCAGCTCTACATCCTCTTCAGGCCATGGCGGAGAATGGGATGGTGGCACAGGAGGAAGAAGGGGAGGAAGAGGAAGGCATATTTACCCAAGTGTCAGGCCAGTTCACACACGGCAAGCAGGGTGGGTTGTTGAGCCAACAGCGGTCAGGTACTCCATGGTCCAGCCTGAGGACAACTTTGGAGGAGGAGGACTTCCTCCAAGCGCAGCTCAGAAGCATCACTGGAGCATGACTGGAGTGAGGAGGAGACGGAAACACCTGACAGTGAGGACAGCTTCTAATTGACTCAGGGCAGCCTGGATCACATGAGCCACTACAGACTCTAGTGCTTGCAGAACAACTGCAGAGATGCCTGCATAGTCACCAGGGCTTATTTCTCTGTGGCCACCCTGCTGGATACCCGCTATAATTATAACATCACTTAATTGATTACATCACTGGAGCAGGATAGAAAGATGAGAATGTACAAACACACTCTGGTGGACCCACTACTGGTGAAGTTCCCAACTCAATTTCCGTGCGGCCCAAGGCATAGGAAGAAGTCACAAAAGCTGCAGGGGCACTGGCACCACCTCACAAGGGAGGGTGAGCATAGCCACAATGTGGAACACCTTGTTCAATTGTCCACCACATTCACCTCCATCGGATATGGCTCGTAGTACCAGGAGGCAGATGTTGACTCACATGGTAGATGAGTATCTGTCAACCAATCTCCTGGTACTGAGCAATGGGTCCTCCTGATTGAATTTTTGGGTCGGTAAATTGGACACATGGCCAGAGTTTGGAGGTGCTGGCCTGCCCTGCAGCAAGTGTTCTATCAGAACATATGTTCAGCACCACATGAGGTGTCATCAGCAAGAGTATCCGCCTATCCACAGCCAATGTGGACATCCTTAAATTCCTTTAGATTAACCAGGTGTGTATCCCACGAGACATGGCTGTGTCAGCGCCTGAGTGAGTGGTTTTGGTGTTGACTACATCCTACTCCTCTGCCTCCTCCACCTATAATGCCACATTCTCTACCGTCTTCACCTCCTCCCCCTGGATTATTATCAATCTGGATATATATTTTATTTGTTTATGTATGTATTTTTTTGTTTTTTTTGTTTTATGTTATTATTTTGAGTACTTTTCCTACTCCATTTTGTACAAGGCAACTGCCCTGGTGTTAGCCCAAATTTGCAGCCCTCTGACACCTGTTAAAATTATTATTTTAATTTATGCATTTAATTTGTTGTATGTTATTATTAAGTACATTCCATGCAACCTTTTGTGAAGGGCAATCACCCTGGTGTTACTCCTGATTTGCAGCCCACTACTCAAAACTAATCCTGAATTCTATCCCAGTAGACTTTTATGAGATTTGTATTCAAAAGTTGTAGAACTAGAATAATGCACATTATGCAGAAGAACTGCTAGAACAGGATAACATTTTCTCAGGCTCATCACTACCCATCATTAGCTACCGGTCTTTTGCGGTCAATGGGTTAATGAATGCATTAATATTTCCCATTTGTGTCAGTAAGTAATTAAAGTTGAACAGTTTATAGAAGTGCTTTGGGGCCCAAGGGTGGGTGCTACATTTGGAGCAATCAGTAAAAATAACTTTGCCACTGGCAGCACCCACACATCTTTCACTCTTTTACACAGGGTCCATTTAACTTGTATGGGCATATAGTAATAGTAAAACTATGAAAGGGTACAATACAATGAATTGAGAAAATACATAGTGAAGGATGCCTAGGGCCTTGCATGTGTCCTAGTTTCTCTTTTTTTAAACAAAAGCTCACCAAAGCGTATATAAAGTTTAGACCTCAGAACACTGAAATTCACAGTAAATGCATTTTGTTTCAGTAAATATCTTAGAATGTATGACCTTAATATTACATAGCACAATGCATCCAATGAACACTTGGTACATCCTAACATGTTTACAAAATAGGGCAAATAAGGGAAAGCCAGGCTCATAACCTAGCAGAAAGAAACAACTGCATTAGCTTTGACTTTGTACTAATTTTACATGATCTTTTAAAATAAAATAAAAATAAAATATGGCTAATTAAACAACACTGGGCAGAGCGGAATTAACTAAAAACTGGGTGGTAATCTATAGATGACAGCCAAATAGCCTAGATGTTCAACTTTTTTATGGTTTGTATATAATTTGCAAGGTAAGCTGTCTTTTTGCACATAATAGAGTTCCATCAGCAAATAAAATAAGCAACTGGACTGTGCCAGGAAGAATGATTAGAGAAAAATGCCATTCACTTTCATGGAAGGTCATGCTAATTATTTGATGAAGCCAGTGTGACTTGCAGTGTGTACTGCGGTGTGGATTGCAACCTGCATCTTGGTGAGCTTTTTAGCCTTTATAGACACAAAAAAAATGTTTGTTTTACCTTTTTCTGCAAAAATTACCTGCCCCTGTGATAGGGCATTATTAAAGGTGCACTACATAATTTTTATATGAGGTAAGTAAATTTTTTTTTTTACGTTTGAAAATAACAGCACCCTATGAGTTCTTAGAAGAAAAATAATGTACCTCACCTGTACAAATTGCCTATCACAGGTACAGGTCATTTTTTGGGGGGGGGGGGGGGGGGGGAATGTATAGAAAACATGTTTTGCATTTTTTTTTCTCTAAACAAAAAAAAGATTAACGGGATACAGACTGCAATCCACACCGCAATGAAGACACACTGGCTTCACCAAATAATTAGCATGATCCCCATTATCTACCTTGGGGCTGATTAGCAGGTGTTGAATCAGCCACAAGTTAGACAATGAAATTGAATGGCAGTTTTTACTGATGAGGTGAAATAAGGAGCACACCCTTAAAAATAAAAAAAAATGACATGGGGTCCCCCTTACCCGAAGTAACCAGCTCGGGACCAGCTATGCAGGGCTTGTAGGAACAGGGCGCAGGGGCCAGCTTTTGTGGCCCCTGGCCCTGCAGGCTACAAGCCCGCATAGCCCGTGGGCCCGGGCTCTTCTGCCCCCCCCGGGCTTTGGGGAGGCAGGTGATGGGGGTGCCGGGGGTTAATGGCAAGTCACCCGCTAGCCGCAGGTGACTTGCCAGCCCCCAGCCTTGTGAACTGGTATAGGGGTCTCATGGACCCCTTACCAGTTCACAAGGGGTTAAATGTAAAAAAATAAAGACACTGACACAAACACAGAGAAAAAAAATGACATTTACTATTTTTTTTTTTACTGTACTCACCTCCGATCCTGCGTCCCTCGCTGCTGTCCCGCGCCGCTGTCACTGACAGATGCCGGTGGTGATCGGCGCAGGGCAGGTGAGAGTCTAGGAGCCTCCTCGCCTCACACCCGCCCTGCTCCGATCACCACCGGCATCTGACAGATGCCAGAGCTTGGAGGGGGTATAGGAGGAGTGGGAGGACGTCATCCCGCTCCTCCCACAAAAGGTGGGGCTAGGGGCCGGCATTAGAAGAGGTGAGAACCCGGAAGAGGGTCCTCACCTGAAGCCTGCACAGCCCAGGGGGTGGGGATCGGACCCCCCCCTGATGAAGAGGAGACCCAGACAGAAGGATCGGGCACGGAGGTGAGTAAATTACATTGTTTTTTTGTTTTTTTTACAACCAAACTGTCAGCGATGAAGACGGAGGACGATGGGGGGGGGGGGGTCGGGTGCCCCCCGGAGGAAGAGGGGACCCCCAGCTTCACATCAATACCAAAGGTAAGTGTTTATTTTTTTATATTTTTTAACTAGCAGGGGGGAAAGTCAGGCACGTAGAATCTAAGTGATTAGCACTTAAAGGGTTAAAGACTTTTTTCAACATCTTTCATTTTGTTCATTGACTAAATTTGCTGAGATGACCCATTCAAGTTGGCAGTGATGATAATCTTTAATCTTTCATTTGTGAGTGATCTTCTGTGCAGTAGAATGTATGAAACCGTATTGCTTGGTGAACATACTTACAGCAGATCAACATCCTGTGGGTCGTGGGTGTTGGTTTCTATCACTACCGCTGGCACCTCCAACAGACAGCTCACACAGCGCCCAGCGGGGGTGAGCACAGAAACAAATACACCCTCTCCTGCTGTGTAGGGACACAACACCCGGGAATGCTGCGAAGACAGCGCGCAAGTGCAGTATGTGGGGGCGATAGAATGCACATGCCCGCTGTGCTGTCCCTTCTGTATGCACAGCACAGACATGAGAAGTAGTGTAGACCCCCCAGTAGAGGATTGTATAGCTATACCTCCTGCTCTTCAAGATGGCGAAAGACAGCAGCTTACATTCTCGAGCGGCATGGGACAACAGACAACAAATGTTTGAAGGTATGTATATGCGGTTTTAAAGGCTGGCCCAAAATTATAATATGGGTGGGAATTTTTTTTATTTTTATGACAACAAGTATACCTGTTGGTCCGCTTTAGTATTTCCAAGAATAATAGGCCTAAAAGAGTTCTTTCAATGTAGGTGGTAGTGATGACACGATTCACACAGTGGACTGCAAAATGTAAATGGTGCATTAACTCTTTAACTGCCAGCCTACCTAGAGATTTGGTCACCCTCTGTTGCCAGACCATTTTTACTAGTTTGTGCTATACATGTTTAATTGTGATTTTCGAAGGGATTTCCCAGGATGATGATTGTTTATTTCAGCAGAGTTTGGACTTAATATATATCCTACAAGTCGTCTATGTCAGACGCTCTATCAGACGCTCAGTGTCATTCTCCCATAGATTTCAATTAGCCATTCAAGTTATGTTATTATTGGTGGCTTCTGGTTAGCGTTTTTTATTTTTTTTGTGCTCAGTCAAGTAACACAGGATCCCTGGCCTGTTCAGAATGTTATTTTCCTTTATTTATTGTACTTAGGTTATTCGCTACAAACTTGCATTTGCATGCCTTCCAATCATGTGTCATGTCATTTGTGTGTGCCTGATAACATTCCATGTGTCTTTCTCTTAGTCACTAGAGATGAGCGAACTTTTGAAAAGTTCGATTTGGCCGATTCGCCGAATTTCACAAAGAAATTCGGGTTCGGCCGAATCGAACTTTTACGAAGTTCCCCATCAAAAATGCCGGCATGGTGGGAGCGGAGCCGGCCGGCGGGCCGGTAAAGCCGGCCGGCCCGCTCCCACCATGCCGGCATTTAAAAAACAAAACAAAAAAACAAAAAAAAGCATTTTTGCCGGCATGGTGGGAGCGGGCCGGCCGGCTCCGCTGTCAGCGGAACCGGCCGGCCCGCTCCCACCATGCCGGCATTTGAGAAAAAAGGCAAACACTTACCTGCAGGTCCGGAGCGTGGAGGCCGGCGCCGCTCTCAGCTGTCATCTGAGGGCCCGCTCCCACCATACCGGCATTTCTTCTTTTTTTTTTTTCTTTGTTTTTTAAATGCCGGCATGGTGGGAGCGGGCCGGCCGGCTTTACCGGCCCGCCGGCCGGCTCTGCTGTCAGCGGAGCCGGCTTTGCCGGCCCGCTGACAGCGGAACCGGCCGGCCCGCTCCCACCATGCCGGCATTTTTTTTTATAATTTCAGGAAAAATTCGATCGGCACAAACCACAAAATATTCGGGTTCGTGCCGAATCGAATATTTCCTGAAATTCGGAGCGAATTCCGGTTCGCTCATCTCTATTAGTCACTATGATGACATCCTTTTTAAAATCCTTCTTTGCCATTACACCTGGAGCTGTATGCCTGAGAGTCATGGCTTTAAAGTGCCAGCGCTGCCGCTGTGGTTTTACATGTGAAATACAGCATGAATCAGCAGAGCACCACTGGTGCTACCTGTCACTATATAGCCTTCAGAGGCGAACACTAGCAGCGCACACTGCCTGTGGCCGGTGTGGCGGCTGAGGCACTAATAGTGTCTCTCAGTAGAGGCTCAAGTGGCTAATAGAGTGTGTAGTAGGTAGTAAATAAGGGCACAGTAAAGATGGGAGGTTGCAATAGAGGTGCCAGCAGAGAATTGGAGAAACACAATAACATTCATTGTACAACATCCCTGGGTGAAATCTCCAGCACAAATCTAAATAAGTTGTATGCTTAGCATTTATGGGAGTTTAGATGGGTTGAGTATTGGGATTCTTAAGATTTGGGACTGGAGATGGGCTATAAATACAGGAGAGTGGTAAGGCAATCGACATGTTATTGGTAGCATATGTGTATTGTTACATATGATTGTGGTGGTGGGAAGGTGTGGTGGAAGGACATATGAGACAGTGGGTATCCTGGTTGTTGTAGAAAATCTTCATTAGGCTATTTAAAATAAAAATGTGGAAATTCTGAACATATTTGCTGTGGCCCGCGACCAGTTTCCAAATTGCCTAAGTGGCCTACGCTGTTCAAACCGTTGAGCACCCCTACTGTAGAGGCTCCAGTTATGTGGAAATAATGTTTTGCACAACTAAGGATTTCTAAGAGACATATAGGGGACATCAATTCCAAATTGGGCTGATTGGCTATTTCAGGGTTTGGGTTTCTTTGAAAGTTCAGTTTGATGTCCCCGGATAATTACATGAAGTGCACATTATACTTCTAGCAACATCCCTGATTGGACAAGTGTATGCTTTCCATTTTAGCACTTGCCTTAGCACTAGAGATGAGCGAACTTTTGAAAAATTCGATTCGACTGATTCGCCGAATTTTCCAACAAAAATCGTTTCGATCTGAATTTATTCGCGACGAATCGCTATTAAAAACGGCTATTTCTGAGCCTCCTAGAGCCTCAATAGGGTTGTAAACCATTCTGCCTTGCTGTAACGCGCACAGGATGCGTGCTGTGTTAGTTAAATAATACTTTGAATAAATATCACATGCAGATCAGAGGCATCGCTAATAGAATCGCAGAGCGGCACAATTGCAGAGAGTTGAAGTGGCATCACTATGAGGGGCAGGAGCCAAAACATTGCTTTAAAGAGACACTGGAGTTGGCTTCAGGAGCCCAAAAATTGGATGAATCACACCCTGGAGTTGCAAGCAGCAGCAGGAGCCCAAACATTGGCTGAAAGAGACACTGGAGTTGGCTTCAGGAGCCCAAAAATTGGATGAATCACACCCTGGAGTTGCAAGCAGCAGCAGCAGGAGCCCAAATATTACTTTAAAGAGACACTGGGGTTGGCTTCAGGAGCCCAAAAATTGGATGAATCACACCCTGGAGTTGGCAGCAGCAGGAGCCCAAATATACACTGGAGTTGGCTTCAGGAGCCCCAAAATTGGATGAATCACACCCTGGAGTTGGCAGCAGCAGCAGCAGGAGCCCAAACATTACTTTAAAGAGACACTGGGGTTGGCTTCAGGAGCCCAAAAATTGGATGAATCACACCCTGGAGTTGGCAGCAGCAGCAGCAGGAGCCCAAATATACACTGGAGTTGGCTTCAGGAGCCCAAAAATTGGATGAATCACACCCTGGAGTTGGCAGCAGCAGCAGCAGCAGCAGGAGCCCAAATATTACTTTAAAGAGACCCTGGGGTTGGCTTCAGGAGCCCAAAAATTGGATGAATCACACCCTGGAGTTGGCAGCAGCAGCAGCAGCAGGAGCCCAAATATACACTGGAGTTGGCTTCAGGAGCCCAAAAATTGGATGAATCACACCCTGGAGTTGGCAGCAGCAGCAGGAGCCCAAATATTACTTTAAAGAGACCCTGGGGTTGGCTTCAGGAGCCCAAAAATTGGATGAATCACACCCTGGAGTTGGCAGCAGCAGAAGCCCAAACATTGCTTTAAAGAGACCCTGGGGTGGCTTCAGGAGCCCAAAAATTGGATGAATCACACCCTGGAGTTGGCAGCAGCAGCAGCAGGAGCCCAAATATTACTTTAAAGAGACCCTGGGGTTGGCTTCAGGAGCCCAAAAAATGGATGAATCACGCCCTGGAGTTGGCAGCAGCAGCAGGAGCCCAAACATTACTTTAAAGAGACACTGGGGTTGGCTTCAGGAGCCCAAAAATTGGATGAATCACACCCTGGAGTTGGCAGCAGCAGCAGCAGGAGCCCAAACATTACTTTAAAGAGACACTGGAGTTGGCTTCAGGAGCCTAAAAATTGGATGAATCACACCCCGGAGTTGGCAGCAGCAGCAGCAGGAGCCCAAATATTACTTTAAAGAGACCCTGGGGTTGGCTTCAGGAGCCCAAAAATTGGATGATTCACACCCTGGAGTTGGCAGCAGCAGCAGCACCAGGAGCCCAAACATTACTTTAAAGAGACCCTGGGGTTGGCTTCAGGAGCCCAAAAATTGGATGAATCACACCCTGGAGTTGGCAGCAGCAGCAGCAGCAGGAGCCCAAATATTACTTTAAAGAGACCCTGGGGTTGGCTTCAGGAGCCCAAAAATTGGATGAATCACACCCTGGAGTTGGCAGCAGCAGAAGCCCAAACATTGCTTTAAAGAGACCCTGGGGTGGCTTCAGGAGCCCAAAAATTGGATGAATCACACCCTGGAGTTGGCAGCAGCAGCAGCAGGAGCCCAAATATTACTTTAAAGAGACCCTGGGGTTGGCTTCAGGAGCCCAAAAATTGGATGAATCACACCCTGGAGTTGGCAGCAGCAGCAGCAGGAGCCCAAACATTACTTTAAAGAGACACTGGAGTTGGCTTCAGGAGCCCAAAAATTGGATGAATCACACCCCGGAGTTGGCAGCAGCAGCAGCAGGAGCCCAAATATTACTTTAAAGAGACCCTGGGGTTGGCTTCAGGAGCCCAAAAATTGGATGATTCACACTCTGGAGTTGGCAGCAGCAGCAGCAGCAGGAGCCCAAACATTACTTTAAAGAGACCCTGGGGTTGGCTTCAGGAGCCCAAAAATTGGATGAATCACACACTGGAGTTGGCAGCAGCAGCAGCAGGAGCCCAAATATTACTTTAAAGAGACCCTGGGGTTGGCTTCAGGAGCCCAAAAATTGGATGATTCACACCCTGGAGTTGGCAGCAGCAGCAGCAGGAGCCCAAACATTACTTTAAAGAGACCCTGGGGTTGGCTTCAGGAGCCCAAAAATTGGATGAATCACACCCTGGAGTTGGCAGCAGCAGGAGCCCAAATATACACTGGAGTTGGCTTCAGGAGCCCCAAAATTGGATGAATCACACCCTGGAGTTGGCAGCAGCAGCAGCAGGAGCCCAAACATTACTTTAAAGAGACACTGGGGTTGGCTTCAGGAGCCCAAAAATTGGATGAATCACACCCTGGAGTTGGCAGCAGCAGCAGCAGCAGGAGCCCAAATATACACTGGAGTTGGCTTCAGGAGCCCAAAAATTGGATGAATCACACCCTGGAGTTGGCAGCAGCAGCAGCAGGAGCCCAAATATTACTTTAAAGAGACCCTGGGGTTGGCTTCAGGAGCCCAAAAATTGGATGAATCACGCCCTGGAGTTGGCAGCAGCAGCAGGAGCCCAAACATTACTTTAAAGAGACACTGGGGTTGGCTTCAGGAGCCCAAAAATTGGATGAATCACACCCTGGAGTTGGCAGCAGCAGCAGCAGGAGCCCAAACATTACTTTAAAGAGACACTGGGGTTGGCTTCAGGAGCCCAAAAATTGGATGAATCACACCCTGGAGTTGGCAGCAGCAGCAGGAGCCCAAATATACACTGGAGTTGGCTTCAGGAGCCCAAAAATTGGATGAATCACACCCTGGAGTTGGCAGCAGCAGCAGCAGGAGCCCAAATATTACTTTAAAGAGACCCTGGGGTTGGCTTCAGGAGCCCAAAAATTGGATGAATCACGCCCTGGAGTTGGCAGCAGCAGCAGGAGCCCAAACATTACTTTAAAGAGACACTGGGGTTGGCTTCAGGAGCCCAAAAATTGGATGAATCACACCCTGGAGTTGGCAGCAGCAGCAGCAGGAGCCCAAACATTACTTTAAAGAGACACTGGAGTTGGCTTCAGGAGCCCAGAAATTGGATGAATCACACCCCGGAGTTGGCAGCAGCAGCAGCAGGAGCCCAAATATTACTTTAAAGAGACACTGGGGTTGGCTTCAGGAGCCCAAAAATTGGATGATTCACACCCTGGAGTTGGCAGCAGCAGCAGCACCAGGAGCCCAAACATTACTTTAAAGAGACCCTGGGGTTGGCTTCAGGAGCCCAAAAATTGGATGAATCACACACTGGAGTTGGCAGCAGCAGCAGCAGCAGGAGCCCAAATATTACTTTAAAGAGACCCTGTGGTTGGCTTCAGGAGCCCAAAAATTGGATGAATCACACCCTGGAGTTGGCAGCAGCAGAAGCCCAAACATTGCTTTAAAGAGACCCTGGGGTGGCTTCAGGAGCCCAAAAATTGGATGAATCACACCCTGGAGTTGGCAGCAGCAGCAGCAGGAGCCCAAATATTACTTTAAAGAGACCCTGGGGTTGGCTTCAGGAGCCCAAAAATTGGATGAATCACACCCTGGAGTTGGCAGCAGCAGCAGAAGCCCAAACATTGCTTTAAAGAGACCCTGGGGTGGCTTCAGGAGCCCAAAAATTGGATGATTCACACTCTGGAGTTGGCAGCAGCAGCAGCAGCAGGAGCCCAAACATTACTTTAAAGAGACCCTGGGGTTGGCTTCAGGAGCCCAAAAATTGGATGAATCACACACTGGAGTTGGCAGCAGCAGCAGCAGGAGCCCAAATATTACTTTAAAGAGACCCTGGGGTTGGCTTCAGGAGCCCAAAAATTGGATGATTCACACCCTGGAGTTGGCAGCAGCAGCAGCAGGAGCCCAAACATTACTTTAAAGAGACCCTGGGGTTGGCTTCAGGAGCCCAAAAATTGGATGAATCACACCCTGGAGTTGGCAGCAGCAGGAGCCCAAATATACACTGGAGTTGGCTTCAGGAGCCCCAAAATTGGATGAATCACACCCTGGAGTTGGCAGCAGCAGCAGCAGGAGCCCAAACATTACTTTAAAGAGACACTGGGGTTGGCTTCAGGAGCCCAAAAATTGGATGAATCACACCCTGGAGTTGGCAGCAGCAGCAGCAGCAGGAGCCCAAATATACACTGGAGTTGGCTTCAGGAGCCCAAAAATTGGATGAATCACACCCTGGAGTTGGCAGCAGCAGCAGCAGGAGCCCAAATATTACTTTAAAGAGACCCTGGGGTTGGCTTCAGGAGCCCAAAAATTGGATGAATCACGCCCTGGAGTTGGCAGCAGCAGCAGGAGCCCAAACATTACTTTAAAGAGACACTGGGGTTGGCTTCAGGAGCCCAAAAATTGGATGAATCACACCCTGGAGTTGGCAGCAGCAGCAGCAGGAGCCCAAACATTACTTTAAAGAGACACTGGGGTTGGCTTCAGGAGCCCAAAAATTGGATGAATCACACCCTGGAGTTGGCAGCAGCAGCAGGAGCCCAAATATACACTGGAGTTGGCTTCAGGAGCCCAAAAATTGGATGAATCACACCCTGGAGTTGGCAGCAGCAGCAGCAGGAGCCCAAATATTACTTTAAAGAGACCCTGGGGTTGGCTTCAGGAGCCCAAAAATTGGATGAATCACGCCCTGGAGTTGGCAGCAGCAGCAGGAGCCCAAACATTACTTTAAAGAGACACTGGGGTTGGCTTCAGGAGCCCAAAAATTGGATGAATCACACCCTGGAGTTGGCAGCAGCAGCAGCAGGAGCCCAAACATTACTTTAAAGAGACACTGGAGTTGGCTTCAGGAGCCCAGAAATTGGATGAATCACACCCCGGAGTTGGCAGCAGCAGCAGCAGGAGCCCAAATATTACTTTAAAGAGACACTGGGGTTGGCTTCAGGAGCCCAAAAATTGGATGATTCACACCCTGGAGTTGGCAGCAGCAGCAGCACCAGGAGCCCAAACATTACTTTAAAGAGACCCTGGGGTTGGCTTCAGGAGCCCAAAAATTGGATGAATCACACACTGGAGTTGGCAGCAGCAGCAGCAGCAGGAGCCCAAATATTACTTTAAAGAGACCCTGTGGTTGGCTTCAGGAGCCCAAAAATTGGATGAATCACACCCTGGAGTTGGCAGCAGCAGAAGCCCAAACATTGCTTTAAAGAGACCCTGGGGTGGCTTCAGGAGCCCAAAAATTGGATGAATCACACCCTGGAGTTGGCAGCAGCAGCAGCAGGAGCCCAAATATTACTTTAAAGAGACCCTGGGGTTGGCTTCAGGAGCCCAAAAATTGGATGAATCACACCCTGGAGTTGGCAGCAGCAGCAGAAGCCCAAACATTGCTTTAAAGAGACCCTGGGGTGGCTTCAGGAGCCCAAAAATTGGATGAATCACACCCTGGAGTTGGCAGCAGCAGCAGCAGGAGCCCAAATATTACTTTAAAGAGACCCTGGGGTTGGCTTCAGGAGCCCAAAAATTGGATGATTCACATCCTGGAGTTGGCAGCAGCAGCAGCAGCAGGAGCCCAAACATTACTTTAAAGAGACCCTGGGGTTGGCTTCAGGAGCCCAAAAATTGGATGAATCACACCCTGGAGTTGGCAGCAGCAGCAGCAGGAGCCCAAATATTACTTTAAAGAGACCCTGGGGTTGGCTTCAGGAGCCCAATAATTGGATGATTCACACCCTGGAGTTGGCAGCAGCAGCAGCAGGAGCCCAAACATTACTTTAAAGAGACCCTGGGGTTGGCTTCAGGAGCCCAAAAATTGGATGAATCACACCCTGGAGTTGGCAGCAGCAGCAGGAGCCCAAACATTACTTTAAAGAGACACTGGGGTTGGCTTCAGGAGCCCAAAAATTGGATAAATCACACCCTGGAGTTGGCAGCAGCAGCAGCAGGAGCCCAAACATTACTTTAAAGAGACACTGGAGTTGGCTTCAGGAGCCCAAAAATTGGATGAATCACACCCTGGAGTTGGCAGCAGCAGCAGCAGCAGGAGCCCAAATATTACTTTAAAGAGACCCTGGGGTTGGCTTCAGGAGCCCAAAAATTGGATGATTCACACCCTGGAGTTGGCAGCAGCAGCAGCAGCAGGAGCCCAAATATACACTGGAGTTGGCTTCAGGAGCCCAAAAATTGGATGAATCACACCCTGGAGTTGGCAGCAGCAGCAGCAGCAGGAGCCCAAATATTACTTTAAAGAGACCCTGGGGTTGGCTTCAGGAGCCCAAAAATTGGATGAATCACACCCTGGAGTTGGCAGCAGCAGAAGCCCAAACATTGCTTTAAAGAGACCCTGGGGTGGCTTCAGGAGCCCAAAAATTGGATGAATCACACACTGGAGTTGGCAGCAGCAGCAGCAGGAGCCCAAATATTACTTTAAAGAGACCCTGGGGTTGGCTTCAGGAGCCCAAAAATTGGATGAATCACACCCTGGAGTTGGCAGCAGCAGCAGGAGCCCAAACATTACTTTAAAGAGACACTGGGGTTGGCTTCAGGAGCCCAAAAATTGGATGAATCACACCCTGGAGTTGGCAGCAGCAGCAGCAGGAGCCCAAACATTACTTTAAAGAGACACTGGAGTTGGCTTCAGGAGCCCAAAAATTGGATGAATCACACCCCGGAGTTGGCAGCAGCAGCAGCAGGAGCCCAAATATTACTTTAAAGAGACCCTGGGGTTGGCTTCAGGAGCCCAAAAATTGGATGATTCACACCCTGGAATTGGCAGCAGCAGCAGCAGGAGCCCAAACATTACTTTAAAGAGACCCTGGGGTTGGCTTCAGGAGCCCAAAAATTGGATGAATCACACCCTGGAGTTGGCAGCAGCAGCAGCAGGAGCCCAAATATTACTTTAAAGAGACCCTGGGGTTGGCTTCAGGAGCCCAATAATTGGATGATTCACACCCTGGAGTTGGCAGCAGCAGCAGCAGGAGCCCAAACATTACTTTAAAGAGACCCTGGGGTTGGCTTCAGGAGCCCAAAAATTGGTGAATCACACCCTGGAGTTGGCAGCAGCAGCAGGAGCCCAAACATTACTTTAAAGAGACACTGGGGTTGGCTTCAGGAGCCCAAAAATTGGATGAATCACACCCTGGAGTTGGCAGCAGCAGCAGCAGGAGCCCAAACATTACTTTAAAGAGACACTGGAGTTGGCTTCAGGAGCCCAAAAATTGGATGAATCACACCCTGGAGTTGGCAGCAGCAGCAGGAGCCCAAATATTACTTTAAAGAGACCCTGGGGTTGGCTTCAGGAGCCCAAAAATTGGATGATTCACACCCTGGAGTTGGCAGCAGCAGCAGCAGGAGCCCAAACATTACTTTAAAGAGACACTGGGGTTGGCTTCAGGAGCCCAAAAATTGGATGAATCACACCCTGTGGAGAGTCATGTGGAGACAAAGTAGCTTAGTTAGTAATATCTACATAAAATTATGAATAAACAAATGCAAAAGTATTGCCAAAGTGAAGTTTTGTTTGAGGGTGTGTTTCCACCTTTTAATTAAATCAGAAACAAGAAGGTATCATTGCCTCTGACTAATTAGCCCTCAAAAATTCTTGGAATTTTTAATCTGGAATCATGTCTGATCCGTCTTATCCGAAGAATATTAATAAAAAGTAAGAGTAACGTAAAGGATTTTTTATCAATACTTACTTGTGGTCCGATGCGGAGGAATGTCTGTAACTGGAGAGCAGCGCCTTAAATCTGTTTTGCACGATCCATCTTTCTTTAGTGTTGGTCTGCCCCGTCATCAATCTACTGGAATACATCAGGCATTGTTGGGAGGAAAGCTTGGCTGATCCATGCGCCATTCATTTCCACGCAGGGCAGTCTCTGGAAAACCAGGGTCTTTTTCATATAAAAACAAATGGTTATTATTGCTTTTCAACCATATGTTCCACAGCTTTACCAGTCATTGATTCAGCCAATGAAGCAACTTTGTCTCGAAGTGCTGCAAAAGCAGTCCACTGCATCACAAGTGGCATCTGACACCCCCAGTCAACTGTCTGTCTGTTATGCTTTGGGTTCAGCTCCACTATCCATTGATGAAGATCTGATAATCATAAAATTCAGCAGCTACTGCCCAGCCAAGAAGTGGAGGAGACACTCGCCTCTTCTTCCACTAGCCGGCAATTAGTGATGAGGAGAGTGTCGTGGGAGGAGGTGTTGCAAGCCGAGGTAGTGGAAGAGGGTCCCTGGAGTCTGCGGCGGTGGCGGCGGCAGCAGCAGCAGCAGTAAATTATTGCGGACTGTTGGTAGGAAAAATCAGCTACTCAGCGATGTGGCAGTGTTTCATGCAGCATCCTGTGGAGAAAAAGTGGGTTAGTTAGTGTATATACATAAAATTATGAATAGACAAATGCAATAGTATTGCCAAAGTGAAGTTTTGTTTGAGGGTGTGTTTCCACCTTGTAATTAAATCAGAAACAACTAGCTATCATTTGCCTCTGAATAATTAGCCCTCAAAACTTCTTGGAATTTTTAATCTTGATGTCTGAGGGATTTCTCCTCTCAGACAGCGTCACCATAAGTCCAGCCTGCTGCATTACAGTTTGAAGAACATCTTGTTTGCGCTGCGACAAGGAAGCCAGAGTCATGCGTCCTGACATGGCACACGTGTTCAGTCTAGTTTTGAAGTCTTGCCCCCATCTGAAAGACATCCGAACAACAGGAAAGAAAGTTAGCATGCACTTCTGGCACTCCTACACCACCAAGCACAACCTTATTGAGCCTCAGCGTCACAACGGTGTACCCCACCATAGTCTGATTTGCGATGTTTCCACCCGTTGGAATTCCACCCTCCATATGCAGGATCCACTATAGCAGTGGTCCCCAACCCTGTCCTCAAGGCCCACCAACAGGCCAGGTTTTGCAGATCTCCACAAAGATGCACAGGTGGAGTAATTAGTCCACCTGCAGAGCAATAGAGCTGGCTATTTGGAGATCCAAAAAACATGACATGTTGGTGGGCCTTGAGGACAGGGTTGAGGACCACTGCACTATAGGAACAGAGAAAAGCCATCACGGATTTCTGGATGATCCAAACGGATAGGGGGACACCCCTGTGTAAATTCAATGTAAACCAGTGGCAGCTCATATGTGACACCGACCGTTTGCTCAGGCCCTTTGAGGAAGCTACGTTATTAGTCAGTTGCCAGGACTATGAGATGAACGATGAGATTCCACTGCTTCATGTACTACGACACATGTTGGAAACCATGGCTGGTCAGGGCACTGGAGACATGGCACATACATTTCACAGCCACATGAAGCCTGTGGGGGCTGAAGTGGAGGAGGAGGAGGGGGTGGGGCACAGCAAACCACAGTTTAGTTTTCACAAAATGACCATTTTATCTAGTCATCTGACAGGAGAGGAGGAGCAGGAGCAGCCACAGGAGCTAGAGGGTTGTGAGGAAGGCGAGACAGAGGACCCAGACACACCGTGGCAGTTTACAGTGGAGATGGAGACAGGTAGTCCCTCCGAGTCACTTGCACAAATGGCACGATGCATGCTCACATGCTTGCGTACTAGTGAGCGCAGAATTGTCTCCATTTGTCAGCTGGAAGACTTCTGGCTCTCCAACTTATTGGACCCTCGCTTCCGGCACAAAATGGGGGCATTTTTTACGCCCACTGAGAGGGAGGACAAACTGACCTACTACAGAGACATCCCACGTAGTCAGTTGGGCGATGTCTATCTGCGCCATGGCCCATACTCCCGCAGGTCTGACTCGGGGGGACCTCTGCGATCACCTTCCACTGCCATGGCTGCTGGGGGGGGTGGAAGGAGCAGCAGCAGCTCCATCAGCAGCAGCCTCAGTCTTCAGTCGCTAGTGAGTAGCTTTCTACAACCGCATAGTGAGTCTACTCATGAGCAGCAGGAAGACCTGGAGCTGGACCTCAAACAGCAGGTCATGTCATACCTTGACATGACCATGCCAACACACCTTCAGGATCCACTGGATTTGCTGGGAAGCCAAACTTGACTTGTGTCCGCAACTAGCAGAGTTTGCCCTGGAAAAGCTGTACTGGCCGGACTGTAGTTGATTTAGATGGCAACTGGGCTGCTCTATATAATGAAGCAAAATGGCAAATTTACCTCACAATATAAGCTATTGCCCCTCAGATTTACACAGGGCCTGCTCCATATAATGGTGCAAAACCATGAATTTACCTCATAATATAAACTATTGCCCCTCAGATTTACACAGGGGCTGCTCTATATTATGCTGAAAAATGGCAAATTTACCTCACAATATAAGCTATTGCCCCTCAGATTTACACAGGGCCTGCTCTATATAACGAAGCAAAATGGCAAATTTACCTCACTATGTAAGCTATTGCCCCTCAGATTTACACAGGGGCTGCTCTATATTATGCTGCAAAATGGCAAATTTACCTCACAATATAAGCTATTACAGCTCTATATAAATAAAAATAAATAAATAAAAAAAGGGCCTGTAGAAGCTTATTTAGTATAACAGATAGGGTGACATGTGCTGGTTTGGGATGCCCATATGGGCTAGTGTTTTGGCAGCAGTACAAAAACCAATGCAAAATGCAATAGCTTAATAAAGCTGATGCTGATCAACGCTTATTTAGTATAACAGATGGGGTGCAACATGCAGGTTTGGGATGCCCTGCGGCCTGGTGTATTTAAAGCACACCAAAACCAATTCAAAATGCAATAACTTAATAAAGCTGAGGCTGTAGATGCTTATTTAGTATAAACAGGTAGGGTGCAAGGTGAAGCTTTGGGGTTCCCTGCGGCCTGGTTAAATGAAAGCAGTCAAAAAGGAAGTGCAAACTGAAGTAGATTAATGAAGCTGATGCTGATCAACGCTTATGTTGTATACCAGATAGGGTGCAAGGTGCAGCTTTGGGGTGCCCTGCGGCCTGGTTTATTAAAAGCAGTCAAAAACAAGTGCAAACTGAAGTAGCTTAATAAAGCAGCTGATGCTGATCAACGCTTATGTTGTATAACAGATAGGGTTAAAATAGCATGTGCCTTGGGATGCCCGTGTGGCCTGGTATATTTCAAGCTGAACAAAAAGTAACAATAATCCAAGTATGAGAAATAATTTTGACCTTCTTTACAGCGCCATACATTGAAAAAAAAACCTTAATTTCATGCCAATCAATCCAAAGGTCAATGCCCCTAACAAAAATAGTGTTCGGCATAAGTTTTCCTTCTGGAAGGACGTAACCTTTAGTTTACATGGTTGGGGTAGGTTATCTTACAAATTGGGATACCCCAGGCAGCAGTGTCATTGAAAGAGACAGATTGTAATGCAGGCCATACGCAAGCAGAGAAACTCAGGCTGCAACAGGCCTATTTAGTTTACATGGTTGGGGTAGGTTATCTTACAAATTGGGATACCCCACTGTATATGAAACCGAATATAAATGCACACCCAAAAGTGGACAATCAGCCTCCAAGAGGCCTGCTTAGTTTAAATAAGAGAGCTGCTTAGCTTAAATAAGAGAGCTGCTTAGTGTAAATAAGAGGCCTGCTTAGTTTAAATAAGAGAGCTGCTTAGTGTAAATAAGAGGCCTGCTTAGTTTAAATAAGAGAGCTGCTTAGTGTAAATAAGAGGCCTGCTTAGTTTAAATAAGAGAGTTGCTTAGTATGGTAGGTAGGTTATGTTATGTTACAGAATGGGATGCCCCCACAGCAGACCTGAGATCAGTATATATGCACACAGCAGCAGTGTGTAAGCAGGCTCATACAGGCCAAATTTCTTTAAATAACTGTGCAGCTTAGAGTAAATACAGAGGCTAATGGTATGTTACAGAATGGGATGCCCCAAAGCTGACTTGAGATCAGTATATATGCACACAGCAGCAGTGTGTAAGCAGGCTCATACAGGCCAAACGTCTTTAAATAACTGTGCAGCTTACAGTAAATGCAGAGGCTAATGGTATGTTACAGAATGGGATGCCCAAACAGGAGTGCACCTGGGACCAGTAGTGCTATGCACAGCAAAAGTGTCTTTATCAGGCCTAATTTCAATTAGAATTAGTGCAAATGGTTATATGGTCTTAAATAGAGGCTGGTGTAGTCACAGAATGGGATGCCACAACAGGAGCGCACCTGGCAGGCAGTAGTGCTATGCACAGCAAAAGTGTCTTTATCAGGCCTAATTTCAATTATAATAGGTGCAAATGGTTATGGTCTTAAATAGAGGCTGCTGTAGTCACAGAATGGGATGCCCCAAACAGGAGTGCACCTGGCAGGGACCAGTAGTGCTATGCACAGCAAAAGTGTCTTTATCAGGCCTAATTTCAATTATAATAGGTGCAAATGGTTATGGTCTTAAATAGAGGCTGCTGTAGTCACAGAATGGGATGCCCCAAACAGGAGTGCACCTGGCAGGCAGTAGTGCTATGCACAGCAAAAGTGTCTTTATCAGGCCTAATTTCAATTAGAATAAGTGGAAATGGTTATATGGTCTTAAATAGAGGCTGGTGTAGTCACAGAATGGGATGCCACAACAGGAGTGCACCTGGTAGGCAGTAGTGCTATTCACAGCAAAAGTGTCTTTATCAGGCCTAATTTCAATTATAATAGGTGCAAATGGTTATGGTCTTAAATAGAGGCTGCTGTAGTCACAGAATGGGATGCCCCAAACAGGAGTGCACCTGGCAGGGACCAGTAGTGCTATGCACAGCAAAAGTGTCTTTATCAGGCCTAATTTCAATTAGAATAGGTGCAAATGGTTATGGTCTTAAATAGAGGCTGCTGTAGTCACAGAATGGGATGCCCCAAACAGGAGTGCACCTGGGACCAGTAGTGCTATGCACAGCAAAAGTGTCTTTATCAGACCTAATTTCAATTAGAATAAGTGCAAATGGTTATATGGTCTTAAATAGAGGCTGGTGTAGTCACAGAATGGGATGCCACAACAGGAGTGCACCTGGCAGGCAGTAGTGCTATGCACAGCAAAAGTGTCTTTATCAGGCCTAATTTCAATTATAATAGGTGCAAATGGTTATGGTCTTAAATAGAGGCTGCTGTAGTCACAGAATGGGATGCCCCAAACAGGAGTGCACCTGGCAGGGACCAGTAGTGCTATGCACAGCAAAAGTGTCTTTATCAGGCCTAATTTCAATTAGAATAAGTGCAAATGGTTATATGGTCTTAAATAGAGGCTGGTGTAGTCACAGAATGGGATGCCCCAAACAGGAGTGCACCTGGCAGGGACCAGTAGTGCTATGCACAGCAAAAGTGTCTTTATCAGGCCTAATTTCAATTAGAATAAGTGCAAATGGTTATATGGTCTTAAATAGAGGCTGCTGTAGTCACAGAATGGGATGCCCCAAACAGGAGTGCACCTGGCAGGCAGTAGTGCTATGCACAGCAAAAGTGTCTTTATCAGGCCTAATTTCAATTATAATAGGTGCAAATGGTTATGGTCTTAAATAGAGGCTGCTGTAGTCACAGAATGGGATGCCCCAAACAGGAGTGCACCTGGGACCAGTAGTGCTATGCACAGCAAAAGTGTCTTTATCAGGCCTAATTTCAATTAGAATAAGTGCAAATGGTTATATGGTCTTAAATAGAGGCTGGTGTAGTCACAGAATGGGATGCCCCAAACAGGAGTGCACCTGGCAGGGACCAGTAGTGCTATGCACAGCAAAAGTGTCTTTATCAGGCCTAATTTCAATTATAATAGGTGCAAATGGTTATGGTCTTAAATAGAGGCTGCTGTAGTCACAGAATGGGATGCCCCAAACAGGAGTGCACCTGGCAGGGACCAGTAGTGCTATGCACAGCAAAAGTGTCTTTATCAGGCCTAATTTCAATTATAATAGGTGCAAATGGTTATGGTCTTAAATAGAGGCTGCTGTAGTCACAGAATGGGGTGCCCCAAACAGGATTGCACCTGGCAGGGACCAGTAGTGCTATGCCCAGCAAAAGTGTCTTTATCAGGCCTAATTTCAATTAGAATAAGTGCAAATGGTTATATGGTCTTAAATAGAGGCTGGTGTAGTCACAGAATGGGATGCCCCAAATAGGAGTGCACCTGGCAGGGACCAGTAGTGCTATGCACAGCAAAAGTGTCTTCATCAGACCTAATTTCAATTAGAATAAGTGCAAATGGTTATATGGTCTTAAATAGAGGCTGCTGTAGTCACAGAACGGGATGCCCCAAACAGGAGTGCACCTGGCAGGCAGTAGTGCTATGCACAGCAAAAGTGTCTTTATCAGGCCTAATTTCAATTATAATAGGTGCAAATGGTTATGGTCTTAAATAGAGGCTGCTGGAGTCACAGAATGGGATGCCCAAACAGGAGTGCACCTGGCAGGGACCAGGAGTGCTATGCACAGCAAAAGTGTCTATATCAGGCCTAATTTCAATTAGAATAAGTGCAAATGGTTATATGGTCTTAAATAGAGGCTGGTGTAGTCACAGAATGGGATGCCACAACAGGAGTGCACCTGGCAGGCAGTAGTGCTATGCACAGCAAAAGTGTCTTTATCAGGCCTAATTTCAATTATAATAGGTGCAAATGGTTATGGTCTTAAATAGAGGCTGCTGGAGTCACAGAATGGGATGCCCCAAACAGGAGTGCACCTGGCAGGGACCAGTAGTGCTATGCACAGCAAAAGTGTCTTTATCAGGCCTAATTTCAATTAGAATTAGTGCAAATGGTTATATGGTCTTAAATAGAGGCTGGTGTAGTCACAGAATGGGATGCCACAACAGGAGCGCACCTGGCAGGCAGTAGTGCTATGCACAGCAAAAGTGTCTTTATCAGGCCTAATTTCAATTATAATAGGTGCAAATGGTTATGGTCTTAAATAGAGGCTGCTGTAGTCACAGAATGGGATGCCCCAAACAGGAGTGCACCTGGCAGGGACCAGTAGTGCTATGCACAGCAAAAGTGTCTTTATCAGGCCTAATTTCAATTAGAATAGGTGCAAATGGTTATGGTCTTAAATAGAGGCTGCTGTAGTCACAGAATGGGATGCCCCAAACAGGAGTGCACCTGGGACCAGTAGTGCTATGCACAGCAAAAGTGTCTTTATCAGGCCTAATTTCAATTAGAATAAGTGCAAATGGTTATATGGTCTTAAATAGAGGCTGGTGTAGTCACAGAATGGGATGCCACAACAGGAGTGCACCTGGCAGGCAGTAGTGCTATGCACAGCAAAAGTGTCTTTATCAGGCCTAATTTCAATTATAATAGGTGAAAATGGTTATGGTCTTAAATAGAGGCTGGTGTAGTCACAGAATGGGATGCCCCAAACAGGAGTGCACCTGGCAGGGACCAGTAGTGCTATGCACAGCAAAAGTGTCTTTATCAGGCCTAATTTCAATTAGAATAAGTGCAAATGGTTATATGGTCTTAAATAGAGGCTGGTGTAGTCACAGAATGGGATGCCTCACAGCAGACTTAAGATCAGTTCAGTATATATGCACAGTTAGTGTATAAGCAGCCTGAAAACGCTAACAAAGCCAGTCAGCCAGCCAGTAACAAACACTCAGGCTGGATGAAAAAAAAAAAAAATCTCCCTGTGACTGCCTCCGATTTTTCCTAACTTTCCCTGTTTTTCGCTGACTTTCTGTCTGTCTCCTGCCTGTCTCGTGCCTGTCTCCAGCCTGTCCCTGTCTGTCCCTGTCTGTCTAACTGTCTCTCTGCCTGCCTACAGCAGCGTTCTGTCTCTCACGAATGCAATAAAGAAATGAAGAAAAGCAAGATGGCCGGCCTTAAATAGCGCTGTGACGTCACCAGGCTTGCTGGCTGCTGATAGGCTGCATGTGACTGCCCCAGCTTGCACTGGCGCGGGGTAGATGTCTGGACATGTCCCGTCCGCCATCTTAGAATGCCTGTAATGTAAATGAATGGATGTTAAAGGAAAACTTCGAGCGATCGAATCGCGGGGAAATTCGGATTCGATCCGAATCGAATTTTTCATGAAATTCGGATCGAATTCGGGTTCGTCCGGATCGATTCGCTCATCCCTACTTAGCACACCAAAACTATTCACAGTCTGCGAAGAACGGGTCGATAAATAGCTATTTACAGGAAGAGGAACAGATACAACTGATTCTTCAAATTGCTACAAATGATATCGTTTATATAGTGGGGTTATCATGATGAACAAAGGCTCTACCTTAGCCTGTACATGGTAGGTTTCCTGGTCTAAAAACCCTTGGTAATCTTTTTTTATTTACCAATTTATAGCTTTACTTTCAACACAATAGTTATAACGGCCAATATTGCTCACCGAAAAGCCAACATGTGACAAGCACTCATCATACACACAAAAAAACTGGAACAAAACTTGAAAAAATAGGATATACAGTAAAGGGTCTGTTACCATGGCTGTATTCTTCAATTGTACCACTAGATGGTGCTCAATGACTACTTTGTTTTGAATACAGTTTACGTGAAATATATTTTATCTTATGAAAGTTCCTTGTGCATATTGTGTACTAACTCATTTGATTTATCTAGTAAAGGAATCCTTACTACTTGAACCCTATACCCAAAACAGATCCTGATTTACTTAAGAGAAAGATCCCATAAAGGGCTATTGTTTCTTTTCATGAGGTAAAAAGAAACATATAATGCACATAAGTCAGTTCTCTTTAGTTTTCTGTTATTTTCTTACTCTATTAAATCTGAGGGAATGAGCTTAATTTGCTAAGAGGGTTTCTCCTCATCAAAAGATTTATCAGATGTTAGGAGTTCATTCTTTGTGGAGTAGACATCGACATCTACTGGAACTAATTACAAATAGAAATGTATATATAAAGAGTGAGATTGGACTACTTTCCAGGGGCCCACCAGAGGAAATCATTCCAGGGGCCCACCAGAGGAAATCATTCCAGGGGCCCACCAGAGGAAATCATTCCAGGGGCCCACCAGAGGAAATCATTCTCGGGGACCACCAGAGGAAATCATTCCAGAGGCCCACCAGAGGAAATCATTTTTGGGCCCACCAGAGGAAAATATCATTCCAGGGGCCCACCAGAGGAAATCATTCCAGGGGCCCACCAGAGGAAACCATTCCAGGGGCAAACCAGAGGAAATCATTCTTGGGGTCCACCAGAGGAAATCATTCTTGGGGTCCACCAGAGGAAATCATTCCAGGGGTCCACCAGAGGAAATCATTCCAGGGGCCCACCAGAGGAAATCATTCTTGGGGTCCACCAGAGGAAATCATTCCAGGGGCCCACCAGAGGAAATCATTCCAGGAGCCCACCAGAGAAAATAATTTTTGAGCCCACCAGAGGAAAATATCATTCGGGCCTACGAGGGGCCTCCCACAAGCTGAAATACCACTTGACCCACATGATTGTGCCCCATAACTCTAGCTTTGTCATCCTTTTACAAAGGCAGTTTATTTGTGCCATTGTTTTTAATACTGCACTTTATATTTTTTTTTAATTGTCACCTCTTCTCTGTTCACTGCACAGGGGATCCCTTTTTTTCCCCCTTTTTTGAATATTACTTTTTTAATTTCTTTTTTTCCCACTCGAGTGCATTATATTTTTTGGCAGTGTCTAGAAGCCTGGGAAATCTGGGGCATAGATGGCCATTGTATGCTTGTGTACATGTAGGAATTCTTCCTCTGCATTTAACCTATCTGGAGCGGGGGGCTTCTCTAATTACAACCGCCGGGAAGTAGGCCATAACTGCTATTATTAATGTCCCATTTAGGCGACGCTATATGACGCTCTACCAATGCGCCAGATGCAGTATTACTGTTTCCAAGGCATCGTTCCAAGGCTGGCTACTCACCCCTATTCGCTCTGATGTCCTATACAGGATCCTGTGTTGGCCTTGAGCCACGAACTAGACTGAGCCGCAAGATTCTACTTGACCATGCCCCCATGGTTTGAATTGGGCCTCAGGGTCCCCTCACAACATGTCCCTCAGCTATAATCTCCGCCCCGCGCATCTCCCAGCTTCAACAGGTATTACTTGCTACCCTGTGTGACGTGCTACCTACTGATGTCTAAACCTACTTGCTACAATTCTGTATGAGGGGGGATTATGTAAGACTCTAGACTACCCATTCTAGAGTCTCACTGTTCATTATTTCTAATGTTTGCTTGCTACAAACTGATTATACCTGTAAATGCCTCAGTGCACCACTTATTGCTACTTAGGTGGAGGATAATCTCCAGTGGCTGCAGTGTGTCATTACAAACCTATACTGGCATTTTTCTGTGGAGCCATACCTGCTGTTACACTAAAACACTATCTGTTGACATTCAAATAGCAAATCAGGTGTGTCAGCTGCTTTCCTTGTATCTTTGGCCTACCAGAGGAAATCATTCTTGGGCACCCGAGAGAAAATAATTCTTGGGGCCTACCAGAGGAAACCATTCTTGGGGCCTACCAGAGGAAACCATTCTTGGGGCCTACCAGAGGAAATCATTCTTGGGCACCCGAGAGAAAATCATTCTTGGGGCCTACCAGAGGAAACCATTCTTGGGGCCTACCAGAGGAAACCATTCTTGGGGCCTACAAGAGGAAACCATTCTTGGGGCCTACCAGAGGAAATCATTCTTGGGCACCCGAGAGAAAATCATTCTTGGGGCCTACCAGAGGAAACCATTCTTGGGGCCTACCAGAGGAAACCATTCTTGGGGCCTACCAGAGGAAACCATTCTTGGGTCCCCCAGATAAAATCATTCCTGGGGCCCACCAGAAGATATCGTCCTTCTGGAAATCATTTCAGGTACTTGGAAAAGGAAACCACACTTGAAAGGAGCACACTTCACTTGTTTAGAAATAATTCAAGACCATGCTTAATTACATAATAACGCACATAAAAATTGTTGTACAATATAAAGTTTGGTGTTAAGTAAAAAAAAATTGCTTGCTGAATGAATAAACTCACAAAACACTGTGACTTTTACCTTCTGTACTGCAATAATAGTGGCCTTGGGTCAGTGTCTAGGGCCCACCTGAGAATTCAGTCTGACACTGAATAATATATATCAACCCAGCAAATTGCATGGCTGCATTTTGTCAGGATTGTGGTGTGGGTGAGTGAAACTCCCTGAGAGTTTTTGCAGGGCTCTCATAGCATTATTGACGATTTTGCCTTGATGGTGGTCTTGAATGCACACACCGTCCAGGCACACAGTACCTGTAAAATAAGACATTTCAAAGCATCTAAAAATCTCTGATTATATGTAACTACATTATCTATTCTAAACTAATTCTTCTATAAGTCATGAAAATGCTCTGATGTGGTCAGGGACAGCTGTGTGGCTTGCTGTGATACTTTCGCTGAGTACCCAGAGAGACATAATGGCTATTAAAATACTTTTTTGAGGGTTTGGATGGATGAAATTTAAAGAAGAGGGTAAACTTTGGAGCCCTGTTACAGCTTCTATCCTGCACTGCAGGAAATTAAGAAGAGGCACTTAGGACATGCTTCATATAAGTTGCTTGCTACCTTATTATGGTTTTGGGGTTTACTGTCCCTTAAACCATTTTCATAATACGGAGAGAAAGGTTGAATGCACACAATAAAAGAACTCATAGACAAGCAACCTATAGAGATGAGAGGCGGAAGTGTTCCTGCAGACAAGAACAGGAATACACCACCAAACTCAATCCCGGGTGCTCGTCTGCGGGGGGTGTCTCATGCTGATGGGGGCCCATCCAGGCTATGTATGCCACTGAGTGCCACGTTACAAGTTTGTTATAAATGACAAAGTATCCATTTTAGTGATCACAAGTAACTATACAGAACACAAGTTGGCATGTAATATTGCACGTTGTAAAAATATTTAAAGGCTGGCAACTGCATCTAGTTTGAATTAGAATGGAAATGTTTCAGGATTCACGGTCGAGGCAATTAATAAGAAGGCAGGGAAGGCAGCTGCTCAGCCAGGGCGTTCATCCTTCCAGCAATCTTTATTGTAATGAGTCCAATGGAAAACGGAATTCTCTGAGTTTCCAGAAACATTTAAAACAACATTTTTTCTTAATTCTGGAATGCTGGCTCCTGGGCTGCTTTTCATTCTCTGAGCCTTTTATTTTCCACTGTTTATGCTAGTAACCCACTAATGTTCAAACTCCTGGGAAAAGTCTGCTGGAACACATTTTCCTTCTACATTATGATAAGTTACAATAAAAACACTGACACAGTAAATCTGTGATGAAGGAATTAAGGCAGAACCTGATTCCATTTGATAGATGGAAAATAAATCCTGTTTCACAGCTTAAAAATGTTGACAGTCCCAATTCTGCCAAAGGGGATCACCGTTCACTCAGTAGTCAGATAGGACAGGGTAATTAAAAAAAAAAAAACTTACCATTTAAAACAAGTTACAGTGAAAGTGTATATTGCTTTAAAATAGATACGCATTACTCTTTCTTAGCTATCATTAATTGGTGGCCTTAGGGTATCACATGTAAACTAGGATAAATGAATAGAAAGAAAATAAAAACATGCAATACGTGACGGGGAGGCCGATTCATCAATAGCGCCAGGTAGCGACAGATGAGCGACTGTAGCGTGATTTTTTCAGCGCCAGCCAGTATTCGCTGTGCTTGGCCGGCATTAGCTTGATGACAGCGACTCAGTCGGTGTGCGGTAATGTTGAATACGGGCTGGGGGGTCGCTGTTTCACAGGTCCAGCGTTGTATGTGAGCGCCTGACAACGAATGGCCAGAGCGAACGGCTAGCTTCATATTCATCAACAAATCACGCTCCGAATGTGCTGTCGCTGTCCATTCCTTGTTTAAACCCCAGAGCGCTGTCGGCGATCTGTATTAACTAGTTTTTAACCCCTAAACAACCATATTTTTTGAATGTAACATTATACATGTTTTAGAATCATTTTGTAATATGAATACATTAATCACAGACCTGTTAGATCAATTCTGCACTTTTTTTTTTTTTGACTTAAAAATAAATCCTAACATTGCAGAAGTGTTCTCCGATTTTTGGACATTAAAAAAATTAAAAAAAAAAATATTACCAATTAATTATGAATAATTATAGATTGCTCCATTGAAATGCATTGGACATCGCCAGGGAGCGACAGCTCATACCTGGCGCTGTGAGGGAATTTGCAGCGGCGCTGTTCGGTCCAGGCGGCTTCATGATGAATGCCGCGCTAGCCGTCGCTCTCGCCGGCGCTAGCCTCATTTTGCTTGATAAATGCGTCATTGTGACCGCCGCCGGGCGTACTTGAGTCGGTAGTCGCCGTTAGCTGCCGCTACCTGGCGCTCGTCAGACACTACCTGGCGCTATCGCTTGATGAATAAGGGCCTTAATTTTATATCAAGGACAGTCCTAGGCTGAGTAACACCCCCTGCATGATTTTAGCCCAAAGACAACCCCCCCCCCATATCCACACGTACATTATTACTTAGGCCCTTATTTATGAAGGAATAGCGACAGGTAGCGACTGGTGAGCGGCCGGTAATGACGGGCACCGCCACGAGAACGCTGGCTCCCCACCACAATCACACATTTATCAAGCCAATCCTGCTTAGCGACTGAGATAGCGCCAGATAGCCACTTATTCATCATTATTCCAGCCTCAGCCCACAGCGCCAGCGTCCGACCTTGAACAGCGACAGGTATGACCTCTCGCTACCTGGCGCTCTCCAATGCATTTCAATGGAACAATCTTTAAATATTCATAATTAATTGTTATTAATTTTTTTTTTTTTAAATGTGAAAAGTTCTGTGACCACTTCTGCCATTTTAGATAACTTTTTTAAGGGAAAAAAAAGTACAGAATTGATATTACAGGTCTGATATTAATGTATTCATATTACAAAATTATTTAAAAAACTAGTTTTTTTTGGTTTCCAAAAATATGGTTGTTTGGAGGTTAAAAAACTACTTTTAACCCTTCGCCGCCAGCGCTCTGGGGTTTAAACATGCATTTTACAGCGCGAGAATTTTTTGAGCGTGATTTGTTAATGAATATGGTGGAAGCCGGTCGCTCTGACCAATCGCTATCATGCGCTCCCATACAGCGCGGAACCTGTCAAATAGCGACTCCTCACCCAATATTCAACATTTCTGCACACCGACTGAGTCGCTATCAACTACCGAACAACGGCCAAACACAGCGATTACTAGCGGGCGCTCTGAAAATGCTGCTACAGTCGCTCAAGTGTCGCTACCTGCCGCTGTTAATGAATCGGCCTCCCAGTAGTTAAATAAATAGCTTTTTAATGTATACAACAAAACCCATAAAGCCTACCTCTAAAAACAAAGCTCACTATACAACATATACAGTAAATCTAATCTTGTACAACAATTTGTTTTTCTTACGGGCTCACAGTAAACTGCACAAGTGAGCACACTGCGGCAAGCTTCCTCAATGATTGACACGTTCAAAGGCTGGAAACACTAGAACTATTAAGGACAAAATGAAAAAAAAGCCACTATAACACTGCCACTATAGATAAGATGTCTGAGGAGTGATGTATTACCTATCCCTGTCATAAGCCCAGCAAATGCAACTCCTTGGGCTTGCTGAGCTCACTCACATTGGGGTCGCTGAGGGACATGGTGGCCATTTGACTACATTTGGAACGTTGATATGGAAAAAATGGAAAGTAGAGGCAAACCTTGGATATCTGCTACAGCATGTGATGTTAAAACCATTCTCCAGATACTTTGATAGTCCACCAATGAAATTGGCAGAATGATTCATCACTAACGCCAGGTAGCGACAGATGAGCGTCTGTAGCAGGCATTTCCAGAGCGCCCGCTAGTAGTCCCTGTGCTCAGCCGTGGGTCGCTAGTTTATAGCGACTCAGTTGCTGTGCAGTAATTATGAATACATTGTGAGGAGTCGCTATTTGACCAGTACAGCGCTGTATGGGAGCACATGTTAGCGACTGGTCAGTGCGACTGACTCATACATATTCAGCAAAAAAACAGCCTCACACAACTGCGGCGCTGAAAAATGCTTCTCTGAAGCCCAGAGCGCCGGAGGCTGTGTGTTTGAAGTCTGTTTTTCAGCATGTATCCACCAGTAACAAAGCTAAAACATATGGAATTACATTGTAATAACATTGTAACATGAACACTTTAATGCCAGACCTGTAATGTCATTTTTGCATATATAACATAACATAAAAAATGCATGAGAAATGGCTTTTTCTATGCCAGAAGAGGTCACAACATTATTTTAGAATTATTAAAACAAAAAACAAAACGAAAACCCTGTTCAAAGAGAAGAAAAGGATCGTCCATTGAAATGTATGGGAGAGCGACAGGTAGCGAGAGGTAATACCTGGCGCTGTGCAAGGCTGAACGCCGGCCCTGTTTGCTGAGGCTGGGATAATGATGAATCAGACGCTACATGGCGTTATCCCAGTCGCTAAACAGATTCTGCTTGATAAATGTGTAATTGCGTGCCATGTCCGGTGTTCACCTGTCACTACCTCTCATTTACAAGGCACTAACTGACGCTATCCCTTCATGAATAAGGGCCAAAGTACCTCCAAATATGACCCTTAAAAAAAACACCATGGATATGAACCGTTAATATGCCTGCTTTTTTATTGTTCAAATAAGTTACTCTATTGATTGCAAAAGGGTAGGCCCCGCCTGCTGCTGCATCCAATTAAGCCACCAACTGCCATCCTGAGCCTTCCTGGTGATTATCATCAAGCATCTCAGATTGGACAGTCGTGTGGTATAATCCTCTATCCAGTCAACAGAGGAGCCTAACCCATAGCTTCTTAGTGCCTGGAAGCTGTGGACTCAAACAGAAGCTAGCCATGAAACACCCTATTAGCACAAAAGCTGACAACAGAATGTCAGGTCTTGGGCAAGCAAGGCAGCAGGAGTTTATGTAGGTATATTCTTGTACTTTCTGAAAGGGTGGGCAGCCAGTATTCACCAGGGTTCTTTCTTATATGGACTGTGTTGGTATGGCCCCTAATTGCTCAATAAGGGTTGGTGGTGGGGCTTTTTAAAATCAGCTGTGCAAATTCCTTAGAAATAAATACATGCCAAAACACTTTTTTAAATTTTTGACATCCTGGTAGTTTGGTACAGAAATCTGATTTCATTGTCATCAGGAAGGACCTCCCCCCCATCATGCAAAATGAGCTACTGTTGTCTGAATGTTTTTTGATTTGCATTCCATAGACTATGGACCATATGTGTGAATATAGATATTTCATACACCATAATGTATGGTTAAACATTATAGATTTGTCTCTTTTTACCTATGTAATAACAGCTGTGTCAGCAGTATTTAATTCCTAGTGGAGCATATACTGTAACCACTGGCACCTTATATGCACAACAACTTAAAGTGATCCAACACGCATTTTAAGCTAAATGGGTGTTTACGCAGAATGGGGACACCCCATTTGCTGATGCCCCATCACATGACTGCCGTGGTCCAAGTTTAGCCAAGAACGGAAGGTGAAGGTAGGTGCGCAAGGGAGGGTTGGCAAACATGATGCCCCCTGTACTGGGGCCAACAAGGTTTAGCTTAAACAGTTACTGTAACTCATAGAAGGTGAGATATGGGTTGGGGGGATTGGTCAGTTTTAGCATCAGGGACCTTAATCTCTCACACCTTTTTTTCTTGAAAGTCAAGTGCCATTATCATCACAATTGACATTTAGATGATGCTGAAGCAGGAAAAAGGGTGTATAGAGGTTTGCAGACCTAGAAGGCTTGTAGGGGTAGCATAAATGCAGCACAATACAGTGAAATCCTGAATTAAAAAACGATTACAGTCCAAAACAATGACTCCAAAATTAAGCTTAAGCTACTTAAAGAGGAACAAAATCAGTGAAATTGACTTTCCAGGGTTTTGCTTCATCCCCCTGGGCCATCCCAAATGGGAATGCCTCACTGTATGAAACCCCTCAGAATGCTTAATCTCTTAGATTCCAGGGCCGACCCGGTGGGCTTTGTTCCGCTTTAAGTAGGTTTAAGTCAGGTATGCACAAGTGACCCATACTGCTGTCAAATGCGACCCCCGGCTCCTATGCCTATATTTACCCACCTCTAACGATCCCACCTCTGCCTAGTTCTACTCGCCTTTGCTCACCTCTTCCCGTCTCACCTCAGCCCAACTCACCTTTTCCCACCTCATGTCTGCTCATCTCCTCATCTCTACCTACCAATGATCACCTTACCTCACCTCTGTTCCTATCTGTATATAAATTAAAGCATATATATAATGCTTTAAGCTTATAGCTGTCCTGCGGCAAACTGTTTGTACTCCCAGGGGAAGCTGCCGAAGGCCATAATTGTGCCATGGGAGTGCCAGAATGGTGAGTTTTTTGTGGAGCTCCTGGAGTTTCCCATAGCAGGGCATCCCAAATTGGGGTTAGGGAATCAGCCCTAGAGTCTTTTAGAAACCTTAGACAGGCATTCCAGTTTGGGAGGTTTCAAAAAGCAGGGGCATTCCAAATGCCTCCTACATAAATATGCACATGGGGGCCCATTTTAAGGTTTTGATCCTCTTCAAAGCCACAGTAATTTTAACAAAAATGGCAGCTGGTCCTTACTCACCACTTCCTGTCCTTCTCAGAAACTTGCCCATGCAGCGACCAATTAAGGTCGATTCACAGTCTTTCCCTAACGCACTTACGCATCAAAAAGTGTGCAAATGCATATTATGTTTATATTTTCTGGGCAATTTTCTGGATTCTGGTTTGTTATTTGGGACGTATTTGTGTTTGCGTAAGTACATTTTAGCCTTTTTTCATGCAAGTCTTCTGCAGGTTTTCCCTGCATTGTTATTGCGTTTTAGCGTATAATACATGATTAGTATGGGCTTGCGCATGATTCACAGCTCTGAATAGCCTTGATTCTCCCTTCCGAATGTGCTAATAAAATGTTTTTTTTCCCATTCCAATTATGGTCCCATTTTCCTGGCATAGTACACGGGAAAATTCGCCGCTGGAGTCTGACGATGAAGTCCTGGCAGAGTACGTGTGTCTGCAGCTCAGTGGCCTGCTGGAGCTTCAATAGCATCGGCCATGTGTGGATTTCGATCGCATGCATGACATTGAGCTATTCAAGCTGACCCGACTGATGCCCAGTGTCATGGGTACGATCGACTGTACGCAGGTGGCGCTGGTGCCACCAGTTGCAGATGAGTATTTCTTTAGATATGTGTTTGGTTTCCCTTTGCATCCTTAATTCCATGTTATGTTGTGACATCTATTTTAGTCTAGCTATCACATATTTAGTGTGTGTTGACCCTTGCATTGTATTGCCTCCTGTAAAGTGGACCTCAATCTCCTCTTCCAACTAGTTGCCCCTTGTTGTAGCTGCTTCACTCTAAAGTAAGCCAATGTTAATGAGCAGTTTCCTTTTGCTCACACAAGTTATGGCCTCCCACCTTACACAATCTGCCAAGTCCTTTTTTCTTACTCACCCAAAGAAGGAAGTCTTACCAGTGATTATCCTTTTCTGCTTAGCATCTGTTCTGTCAATGTAGAAGTGCTTGAATGCTGATCTGCTCTTTACCTGTGTGCTTTGTGTCTTTTGTGCAGGAACCATAAGATGGGCCATTCCATAAATGTTTAGTGTGTGGCAGGTCCTGACCTCAGTTCCCGAGTGCTATGACTGGATTTCCAGGGTCCACCCATGCTGCCTACATACTACGTAATTGCAGCCTGAATGCGCGATTTGAGTCTGGCGAGCTGTCTGGCGGGTGGCTACTTGGTAAGTGTTGTCATAATCAGTCCTTTCTCATTTTGAACCTGTATATTTGTCGATGTATCCTCTGCCTCCCCCTTTCATTTCTACTGTTTTTGTTTTTTGCAGTGTGTTTATGATGTATATGCCTAATTCTTCTCTTCTGGCTACCTCCTTCTTCTGACCCCCATTCTTCATCCTCAGACTCAGCCACATGCGACCGACAACTCAGCTCATAGCAAGACAAGGGTTGTGGTGGAGTGGGCCTTTGGCTCGCTGAGGTTCCGGTTCTGTTGCCTTGACCATACTGGAGGTGCCCTGCAGTACCAGCCCCAGAAAGCCATCCAAATAATACTTGCATGCAAGGTGCTGCACAATTTTGCCCTCCTGGAGAAGGTTCCACTATATTGGGATGTGTCCCCCTCTGCATCTCTTATGGATGTTCCCTCAAAGCTATATTGGGGCACATAGTCTGCCTGGAACCACCTTGTCTCATCTCATTTTAATTTTTTTTCCCCAATGATATGTTTTGGTGTCTCTATGTATATATTTCTATATGTTAATTTGAATCTGAGGCAAGCCTTGGCCTTTTTATTTTCTGTAAACTTCACCCCCTCTTTTGATGTATTCAGTGATATTAAACTGAATTACCAAATCAGTTGTTTTTGTTTTTGTTTATTGTTGTCACAAAACTCTGACATACAACTTATTTTGAACAGTGTGGGCTCATATTCTTAAAGGAGCACTATCGCGCAACACGTCGGCTAATGAGAGGAGGGGTCACTTATACACCTGAAAAGAATAAAACTCTCACTGAGCTTGTGGTTTTCTTCTTCTGGTAGGAATGAAATCCAGGGGGGACAAGGGTTTAATCTTTAAGGGGGTGAGAAAGCCTGTCTCCCCTGATTTCCTCTTCCTTCCATTAAAATAAAAAAATAAACCTGGCTGGATATTTCCTGATGCCTGTTGTATAACTGACACCTCCACTTACCATCCAGCATATTTATATGGATTTGTATTATTGGGCCATTTTTTCGTGATAGTGCTCCTTTAAGCTACTGAGATTCCCAAACAAAAACCTAGCCAGTGGGTTCAGAGTGGGGGAGGCAGATGCTGTTGCATTGGCAGTTGTTGAAGCAGATGCTGTGGCAGTGGCAGCTGTGGATGCAGATGCTGAGGCAGATGCCGTGGCAGTGGCAGCTGTTGAGGCAGATGTTGTGTCTGAGGATGCTGGGAATGCAACTGCTGCTGCAGAGGGTGATGATGCTGCTGTTGTGGAGGCAGATACAGTGGATCATCCTCCTAGATCCTGTATGGCAGCCAGTAGCAGAGGTGTCTGTAGGGCCAGACAATAAGTTATCTCTCTGCTGTTTGCCACAAACACAGTAGGAAAAAATAGGGCTGCATAAGGATCCAGGGGTCCCCACTTTGGGCACATGATACTTACCAGATGTAAGTCTTCCATCGGTGCAGTCCTTGCTGACGTAGCCGCAGTACTTGTGTGTTCCTGTGGGTGGCCATGCTTGTTTGCTGGGTGTTTTCTGCAATGTGAATAGGGCATAAGCTTAGTAAAGTGCCATTCCTTGTGTGGCTAAGCAATGGCTACCCCATCTGGTCCCACGTTGTACAAGTAAGCAAGGTGTGGCACATACACATGCACATGCATTTAAAGGTCAGTACTTGGCTTTGAGGTGGCATGTGGCACTATTCTAAGATTCATCTGGCTGCCCAACCTGTGTGTCATGGCGAACTGGCATTAAATGAGGCTGACTTCAAACTAGACACAACAACCCAAACAAGGCAACAACATACTGCTGTCGCTTCCAGCTGGGTTCAACAGGCCATACACCATTTCTTCTGCAGCTTTCTAGATTGCGGGGTATTCTGTCTCTGGTTTGCAAGCCGAAAAAACAGACACAAAGGATGTAGCCATGCAAAAGTCAGAGCCCACATCAACAACACCAATAGCACACAGTCCCTTACGCTTGTTGTCTTCTTTTTCCTCACTGCATATTTGAGGCCTGCAAACTTATTTTTGGCTTGATCCACATCCTTTAGCTCTAGCACTATTAACCTCCCTGGTGATGAGGCCCCTCAGGTCAGGCTTGACAGCTTTGGATGGGGCTTGAGACCTGTGTCCATAGAGCTGATCAAAATGGTCAGACACCCCAGTCACTACAGCTAGACATTGGGTATCATTAAACCTGCCACTCAGGGTGCCCCACCACAGGTGGTGGCCAACATAGGAGTGGACATCATTTTCCTGTGTACTGGGGGAATAGGGGACATCAGCATAATGGGTGGTGAGCTGGACTGGATCCTGTGAGTATATAATCTTGACTGGCTGGTGACTGGACATGGCTGCCTGGGGGGCTGGGTGTCTGGCCCAGGGTTGACCATAAGCGTGGAGTGGAGCCTGATGGGGAGAGGGGGGTATCCAGTTTGGATCTGGGCTTTTGCTGCCCTAGACCCCTACTGCATGTGACACAGTAAGATGTAGGGGTGTCAGGTACATTTGGTGTGGGAAAGGACACTCGGTTTTGGCCTTGAACTTTGACTGGAACTGTTCTGTCTTGGCTTGGAACTTTGCCTGGCACTGCTCTGGCTTGGCCTCAAACTTTGCCTGTCACTGCTCTGACTTGGCCTCAAACTTTGCCTGGCACTGCTCTAGCTGGCCTAGCACTTTGGCTGGTGTGGCTTGGCATAGCACTTTGCTTGGCACTGTTTTGGCTTGGCCTAGCACTTTGCCTGCAATTGTCCTGGCTTGGCCTAGCACTGGTCTGACTTTGGATTAGGTGGTGCTGGCTTTGGCTGAGTGTGTGCTCGAAGGGGGGCTGTGGTGACATGGTCTGGCATGAACACCCATCAGGCCATGGTGTGACAACCTGTTTAGCTTAACATTTCTATAGCTCTTCTCCACACTTTAGATGATGATGACACACAGATATCTATGAGAAGAGGACCTTGGCACTCCAAGTGGTGGACAAGCAGGAGGAGGATACGGGAACCACCTACATGTTCAACCATGTGATGCAGCATTGGTACAACCTGAAAAGGAGAAATAAGCCCCAGGTGAGAAGATTTTTCTGCCTGCCCCTCCCAAGTAAGAGAAATTTATTTGCTAACTCACACCTACAACCACATTAGACAGGGCTGTGTATAAAATAATGCACTTCTCTTTTAGTGTCAGAGTTGAGGCAGAGAATCAGGCGCACTCGAAAGGGAAGAGTCCACCCAATGCTGCAAACACCTGGTGAACATGTAGAGAGGCGCCCAGGGGTGCCAACGTACTCCCCCTACTCTGCGGGTGAGCCTCAAGCTGCCCTGGACCAACCTGCAGAAGAGGAAGCACAGATGTTGGACAGGGACTCTGGTATGAGCATCACACAAACCACACACTGGAAGACACACACTAAACACTCACACATATATGTTAAAGGAGCACTATCGCGAAATTGTGTAATGTTAAAAATCCATATAAACATATCGGTTAATGAGAGGAG
Source organism: Gastrophryne carolinensis (assembly GCA_027917425.1). Lineage (NCBI taxonomy): Eukaryota > Metazoa > Chordata > Amphibia > Anura > Microhylidae > Gastrophryne > Gastrophryne carolinensis. The sequence goes on along the minus strand of CM051237.1, from coordinate 290,058,316 downwards.
GAATCACTTATACACCCAAACTGAATAAAACTTCTGCCAAGCTTGTGGTTTATTCTCACATGGTAGGAACAAAATCCAGGGGTGACAGGTTTAGTCTATGAGGGATGACAGAGCCTGTCACCCCGGCTGTCCTTTTCCCTCCATTAAAATAAAAGAAACAAGCCTGGCTAGATATTTCTTGATGTTGGGTGTATAAGTGATCTGTCCTCCCACCATCCTGCATATTTATATGGATTTTAATCGTTGGGCTATTTTTTTGCGATAATGCTCCTTTAACTTGTTTATTATTGGGATCTTTGCATCTAGATGCTGAGGAAGGGCCAATGGGTGAGCAGCCAGGGGAAGGACCAGCACAAGTCCAGCTGGCACAAGAAGCAGGCGAGTGATGTGCCACATACAACACAATGCAATTTACATCTCAACCACATTTACTAATGGATAATTTTTTTTTTGGACCTAAAGACTCGGACCCCGAGGAGTGGAAGGTCCTAGTCAGAAGGGTGGCTCCCCAACCCCACCAGCCTAGTAAGTTCTAAGAAAATTACTATTTTAATAACATGCCTTCTTCCACAGGTTCACAGGAAGCAGAGGCTAGATACTAATTGTTTGTTTTTGTCATTTAAAGGGATACAGAGACTAGGCACAGTAGTGGCTGGAAGAACTGACCAGTGCTGTCCACAGGCTGGTGGAGGACATTGCAGACCTGGACACAGCCATAGGGAGCCCAACACCTAAATAAACTGGCCTGCCACATTATTGTTTTATATCCCTCTTTTTAAACCCCCAGTTTACCCAAAATGTATAATTTATATTAAATTGAATACAAAAAAATAATTGGCATAAAACAATTCTAACAAATTACGAAGCAGATAAAATAAACATATTTTATAATTAATAAATGTAAAATGTTGTGTTGTCTTTCTTTTACTGTGAATTATTGCAAGAGTAATGTGTAATAAATATACATGCATCCCAAACAAACACTAAGCAAGGAGAAGGAGCAATGCTGGAGAGAAGGATGGGTACAGGTAAGCACTTAGGAGATGAAAAGACAGTGGATGGGAAATCAGAAAGTGGCACAGGGAAGCACTTGGGATATGAAAAGACACTGGGTGGGACATCACAAAGTGGTACAGGAAAGCACTTAGGAGATGAAAACACATCAGATATCACAAACACCAAGCAAGGAGAAGGATCGAAGTTGGAGAGAAGGATGGGTACAGGTATGCACTTAGGTTTCAAGGAACATCCTGAATTTGAGGAGTGATTCTGCTGCCAATTTGATAGTGTGTGATGAATATTCCCAAGGAGACTGACAGTGGCGCTAACATTCTCACATTAGGTTGTTATTCTCTATCTCTAGTGATCCTATTTTGTGGGGCCTTTCACACCTAGTCATTGAGTTTTGTTGAGTTATTGAAGCAGAAATGCTCCAATGCAACTCAGGCAGGGGGAAAGTCATTTCCCTTAGAATCATTGGGCCTGCTGACATTTTTTATGCATTTCACTGTGACCTAGGACCAGGGGCGGACTGGTTGGTCACACCGGCCCTTCTGCAGTGTGTCTGGCCCCACATAATACACCCCCCCCCCCCCCCCCCAGGTTAATAAGCGGTGTGCAGAATCCCCCCAATCACCCCTTAAAGAGCAATCCGGCAGAAAATCCCCCCAAATCACCACATAAACAGTGCAGTAGAGAATCCCCCCAAATAACCCTATTATTATGCTCCCCCCATTTTGATCCTATACAAGTTTACAAATATTTTTTTTTGTCTTCAATGAAAAAAAACATTTGCCCAAAAGTGGACCAAATCCTGGGATTTTCACTATTGGGATAGTGGTCCACCTCCCCGGGGCATCCCAACCCAGGGTGCTGTGTGAAACCCATCATGGCCAACCCTGGAATCTAACTGATTCCATAGCTAGCCACTAGCCTTCCTCCAGGGCATAGAAAGCACTGGGAAGTGGGGGTGGGGCTGACAGGGATGTTTTGCTGGCACAAGAAAACCTCTCTCTCATGGAGTCCGCTGCTGTCCTCCTCTCCAGTCCTGCTCATGTGGCCTATGCCAAGAAAAGCTGCAAAAGCTGCCTTTAAAGTAGAGGCGAGTGGATAGCGGCACCTGGGACTGGGAGCGAGTGTGTGTGCAACCCTGTGTACAGCGGCAGCGGCTAAGGTTGCCACCTTTCCCAGCATAAAATAACCAATTTGGGCATGGTTATGTAGGAAAGCGCCACTAGGAATTTTGGTGCCCTGTACAGCCACAATGTCTGAACCCCTTAGAAACAAAAAAAAAAGAATACTGGTAGAAGGAGAGAAAACAGAGGGAGAGTATGAGGAGAGAGAAAAAGGACGAAGTAAATAAAGAGAGGGGAGAGAGAGAGGCAGAGGATGAGGGACAGAGAAAAAGAGAGTGAGAGAAGGCAATGAAAGAAAGCGAGGAGGAATGCAACAAAGGAAAGGGGGAAGTGAAAAGCAAAAAATGAGATGAAAACAGAAAGTGAGAAAGAGAGGTAAGAACAAAGAAAGAAGAGCATGAAACAAAGAGCAGAGTAATTTAGAAAGAGAGAAAGAAAAAAAGAAAGAAAGAAAGATAGATAGAAAGAAAGAGAGATATAAACAAAAGAGGTATAAAGAAAAAAGTTAGAAAGAGGAGAAAAGGGGGGGGGGAGCTGGGAGAAGAAGGAAGGTGTGAAATGGAAGGTAAAGAAAGTGTAATAGAGTGGAAGAAAGATGGAAGGAAGACATAAAGGAGTTAAGGGAAAGAGAGCTAATAAGAAAGAAATTAAAAAAAATGGAAAAGTGAGAAGAAAAGAAGGTGAGAGAGGAAGTAAAGACAAAGACAGACTCTGGTCACCAAATGGGACCGTAGGCAGGTACACAGAAGCTCAGCATGTCTGATCTCTAACCTGTATAGAGAGGATAGGCCAGGCTCCCTCTTCGGTAATGGGCCTGGGTTGTCACGGCTGAGGATGATATGGAGCAGAGCCTGGAGAATGAGGCACATAGAGGAGGGAGGTCACGGACTGCAGGCACCACACCGCTTTAACTGTCCAGGTCGTGACCCCATTCCTCGGCTCTTGTCAGAGAGAAATAGAAGGGGGGGCATGGCTTACCTCACAGCAGGCGCAGAGCAGCCGACGCAGCAAACAAATAAACATACAGACCGCTTCCCCAGCGCTCTGCAATAACGGGCTGGCAAGGGCTTCATTACAGCGCACTTTCCGAGTTGCTGCAATCAGCCCTGCACTTCCACCCTGGCCACCTGCTCTCTTCTGCCCCACCCCCCCCTGCACTGGCCACCTGCTGGCCTTGAACTATAATGCCGGCTTTCCAGCAAAGCTTCTTGTGGTGGACCGGGTGAATAGGAGCCGCTGTGGGCCGCCGGTCGGCCCACAGCGGCTCCTATTCACCAAGCCCCCTGAAAGAAGCATTGCTGTAGCCAATAAACTACCGGATCGGCAGGCGGCCATTGCAGAGGAGGTGCCGGCCTACGGGGCACTTGACTGGTATGCCCTATGGCCAGTCCGCCCCTGTCTAGGACCACAGCATATGCCAATACTAGTCAATGGAACCACAGAAAAAGTGTTCTGAGCAATACTGTTCCTGTGGTGCACTGCATTGCAGTGTAAATTGCTCTGAGGGATTTATACAGTATGTAAATTCAGTGTGAATAGTAGCACCTGTTGGAGATACTGTGTAACAGCTTACAGCTTGTCTCTGTATGTAATCTGCATCTATATTGCTTGGGTAATGCAGTTTACAATTATGAAAGTAGATGGCCCTGCTACATATATCTGTGTGTAGTCTCTGTTGTGCATTCTGTACTGCATGTTGTGTTTCCTGTACATTGAGGTGATCTCTATGATTTCCTTTGCCGGTCTATGTTATCCAGCATGTAAGATGACTCTTACTTCACTCATGTTCCAGTAAAGCCAGTGCCTGTTACACCACAAATATCTGGACTTGCTTCTGCTGCACCCAGCACTCACACTCTGCAACGGCACCTGCGGACCTATGTCGCCTCCTGCGCTGTTATTTCACAGTACATTTCTCCAGAAAACCCTGACATTTAAGTCCTGCTGCACTGTATCGAGCCATGGTATCCAATATTTTAGTTCAACTCGCAGTGCACTGAAGAGTTCTGTGCTGCTTGTACATACCGTAATGTGACTAGAGCACTAATGTGAAATGAGCCTTGGTCTGTATGTGTTCATATGCTGTATTCATTGATTACTGCTCCAGTAGTTATGTGCAAAAGGTATCATTTTTATATGTCTTTATTTGTTCTTAAACACTTCACATGTACTCATGGGTGTACTAGTCGGTGCCACTACTGCACTATTGGCGCATTTATGTTTGTATTATTCTATATGTAGAAAAATTACACAACTGCCTATTTACAGAGATGCCTGCCTGACCTATTCCTGCAGGGTGATTTTTCTCCAGGCCTGCACTTAACGCTGACCATGTTCCTGAATACACCTGGGCTTAGCCATTTAACTGGGTTGAAAATGAGTTCTATTATCTAAGTCCAGATGTATTGAGGTAAATGGTCATTGTGAAGTGCAGAACTAGAGACAAATCACCCTTCAGGAGTAGGTCAGGTTGGCATTTCTGTATTTTGAACCAGTCTCATCCTGAGCAGCAACTTATGTATGCGGGGATTAATTGTTTTGCTTGTTTTTTTAATATATGAATGTACACCGTACACATCCACGTTGCATGCCCTGTAGCTACTGCATGGTTTACTATAACTTAGTGGGGGCAACCAAAAACTTGCTCCTGGGCCCATGGGTTGGAGTTACCGCACCGATCTCATGGTAGGGAGGTGTTGCAAAAAAGGTACGTTTGATTTGTGGCTGACAGGCAAGGAATAAAATATTTATCTAAAAGAATGGTATTCAGCATGGCACAATGTGACAATACAAGTCATAAGCAATTTAAATGCACTAAAAAAAGGCACATAGGGAGGTGCATGCACAAGCCTGAAAAGGTGGTCGCATGATTCAGGAGCTCTGCACCCTGCAGGCATAAAAGTATTATACTGCGACCCGAGACAAATTAATACCACCTTGCAAAAAAGCATAAGGACATTTAGCCTTCTTTTATGAAGTGCCAGTGTCCAAAAACCCCCGGCAACAATGCCGACAGCATGTGGGGACAGGTCCCGCAGTGACGAATTGATACTATAGAAAGAAACTGTAACTAGAATCAATCAACATGAACAGATTATGGCATCAATACAGCATCAGATAGACCAATCTCAATCTAAAATAGAAGGTCAAGAAAATTGGTCTAGAAGATATAATTTTTGGGTGCAAGACTTCCTGAATCTATCATAGGTCTAGATTCGGCCATAAAAGAACTGACAAGAGCTATTTGTCCTCACGCTGATGAAGGTCGGTTACTCCTTGATAAAGGTGCTTAGGGCACTCATAGCATATAGACAAGGCAGAGCACCAAGAAATAAAATAGTAAAACCACATTACTGTCAAATAAAGGAAGTTGTAAGAGGACACCCTAATATAAAGTTAAGAGATAATCCAACCCAAAATCTTTGCTGATCTTGCTCCAAAAAATTAGAGAAATGAAACTGCTCTTGATTCAGAAGTTGATTCAGAAGAACACCCAATACAGATGGACTTTCCCCTTTCGTTTAATCTTTACTTTGAAAGGCAAGAGTTATTCCGTTGCAACTTTTTCTAAAGGGGGGAAGATTAACTCCTTGATCTTGGCATAATATCATCTAGCCTGGGGGACTCTTCTAGAAGTGAGGCTAAACTTTGACTTCTTTCTCCAATGGAAGAAGAATACATTTTGGAAATCTAAGCATTCCAGAGTGGATACCTATCACTTTCTACTTGTTTTTTTTCAACATTTAGTTTCCACATCTAGGTTGATATCTTTAACTCTTTGATCCTAATAGGAGGATTATGAGGAGAAAATAATACTTAGTTACATTCAGGAAGGTTAAAATAAGTACTTATGAACACCAGGATTTGAGGGTTACAGGGGTTTTGAAAATATAGCTGTTTACTATGTTTATATAGTTTTTAATTTTTTTGGTTGATATTTTCCCACCTTTGGCCTTTCTCTGTGTTGCTGTACTGCAGCGCAGTTAGAACACAGAGGAAACACCGCACATTATTCTCGATGGGATAGATCACACATCAGTGCTGCATTGCGCAACTAAAAAAGTGTTGCTGACACCTTGTTCGGTGCAACATTGTAACAACGCAGGTCAGTGGGGATTTGTGGCAAAGCAGGTGCAGCGCATTTATAACGCAGTGTAACCTGCATTACATTTGCATTATCATAGATTTTACTTATTATGCAAAAATATTTTTCTTTAAAGTTTTTTGTGTGTCTGATTTTTTCATTTTCTTTCTATTTTTATTCTCTTTATTTACTAGGGAAATCAGAGCCTTGTTTACCACTTAACTGCCTTTGTGAAATGAGAAGAGTTTTTTCTTTTCTTCACTTGGTATATCTTGTTAGAGAGACCCATTTTGGGAGGTGACTAATGGCTAGTTTAGTTAATGGATTTAGAGTTATTTCTCATAACATCAGGATTTTAATTCACCCATTAAAAGAGATGAAGCATTCCCTTATTATGGTTCTCTTGGGGCTAACATAAACATGCTACAGGAGGCCCATTTTATGGGTACTTCTTCATCGAAATGTTTAAATGGCAGGTTTAGAACGTTTTTCATGGATAAAAGCAGTGTTAAAGAGAGGGTATAGCAAACAGAATTCCATTTATACACATGAATACAAATGGAGATTCCGATGGTAGATTCTTGTTGGTTAAGGGAAAGATTGGGGACTCACTTGTCTCTTTTGTCTCTAATTATGCTCCTAATAGAGGTCAGATGTCATTTTGAAACAACTTTTTGAGCACGTCGTAAGAAGGCCAATAAATTTTAGGAGGAGATTCCAACTTTGCTCTTGATGTAGTAAGAGACAAAACATATAAAAATTTGGCCGCACAGCATCTCATATCTAAAGACAGTATCAAATTTGCTAAGCTCGCAGGATCTTATAGATATTTGATGAGAGAACCCTAACTAAGATTACAGCTTATTCTCTCAGGCCTTTTTCTCTCTAGATTAACTCCCAATGAATTGTCTTGTTCTATAAAGGAAGTCTCTTAGGCTGATCATTATCCAGTGGTTGTGGACTTTAATGATATAGGACTTAAGCCATGCTCTTCGAGATGGAGACTAAATGAATCCATATTAAGTGGTCCTAAAATAGTTACTGAGCTAAAATTGGAATTAGCTCTTTTTTTTATGAAAATAAGGCTTCTGACACCTCTCCTTCATTAAACTGGCCAGCCCATATGTTATAAGAGGTTCTTATCAAATTGGCAAGCAGAAAGAAAAATAAAAATTATAAAGCACTTAAACAAAAGGAAACATTATTAAATAAAATTTGTAAACAATATAAATCAAATCCACACAAGGATCTTTTACATAAAATTCACCAGACTAGACTGGACATAAAATTGATTCTTACTACCAAGGCTGAAAAAACTTTAAGATGGAATAAAAATAAGTTTTATCACCAAGAAGATAAAATAGGGTCAATTTTTTCAAGATATCCCATTTCCTCAATTATCAGAGGTTCATAAGGGTATTTTAGAAAGAGCTGTAGAGAAAGAGGAGATTAAGCTGGCAATAAAGCAACTGAAGGTCTCTAAGGCTTTTGTCCTCCCAAAGCCAGGAAAAGATCCAGGAGATTGTAATAATTATAGACCCGTTTCCCTGATAAATTCTGACTTGAAGCTTCTTTCTAAAATATTGGCATTAAGGCCTAACTCCGTTCTGGCTCAGTATATTCATCTGAATCAGGTGGGGTTTATCCCAGAAAGGCCTAGGATCAGAACAGAAGAGTACTTGATTTGATTTCTGTAGTTCAAACTAATTGGGATCAAGGTGGAGCAAGACGGGCTTTGCTTTTCTCATTAGAATTCCATAAAGAATTTGATGCGTTGACTTGGGATTATATCTTTTATGTTTTGGGAAGATAAGGTTTTGGAACTACATTTCAAAATATTTAGAGAAATATATAGGGATCCATATGCATTATAGTGATACAAGGATTTGAGTCGAAGTTTGCTAATATATACAGGGGTAATCAATAGGGTTGTCCTTTTTCTCCTTTATTATTTGTGTTGTCAATGGAACCATTGGTGAGAACAATTAGATTAAGTAGGGAGGTGGAGCTTGGGATGAGGGAACATAAATGTGCATTATTTGCTGACAATGTTATATTGTTTGTTTCCTCACTCCACACTACACTTCCAAATGATTTTCAGATGCTCAAGTAATTTAGCAAAATTTCAGGCTTAAAATTAAATGATACTATGTCTGAAGCATTGAATTTGACTCTCTCAGTAAATTTAAAACATCATTTAATTACATTTGGAAAAATGTATTAATTATCTTGGTGTCTAATTAACCCATCAGTTTCATTTATTATATAAAAACAATTACATTTAATTATTTCAATGATTAGGAGGCAACATGGACTCCTGGTCTGAGGTTGCCTTGATTGGGGTACATTAGGGCACCCCCCACTCCTCACCCGCCTGCCAAAGCTCTTTGGGCTCCTCACCGACCAGCTGTCGGAATATATTTATTTTAAATTTCAGGCAGGTTAGGATCCCTAGGGGGCCTCACAGGAAAGTGAGGAGTGGGGGGGGGGGGGGGGGAGCGGTACACTTACTCTACAGCCCATTATTTTTATTATTATTGTTTATTTATATAGCGCCATCATCTTCTGTAGTACTGAACAAAGTAGTATTACAGACAGGGTAGAAACATACAGTACATGGACTATTATAAATGCAGTATTACAGCGTTTACAGTGAATATTCTGAATACAAGATATAATAGGATAGAGATCCCTGCCCTTGCAAGCTTACAGTCTAAAGGATGAGGGGTGAAGTTGGGGAGGAAGGATCAAAAACAGTCAGTAATGAGCTTTATGGCATGTGATGGGGGAGGGCATTCCAGAAGATTGTAGTAGCATGTGAGAAGGCGGGCATGAGAGGAGGTGACCAGGGTGGAGGACAGGAGAAGGTCGGCAACAAAGCGAAGGCTGCATCTAGGTTGATATTGTTGGATTAGGGCTGAGATGTAGGGAGGGGCCTGGTTGGAGAGAGCTTTGTAGGTGAGAGGTAGAGTTTTGAACAGGATTCTCTGTGGGACTGGCAACCAGTGTAGGGATTGACAGAGAGGCGCAGAGCTGGAGGAGCGAGATGAGAGATGGATGAGGCGAGCACCAGAGGAGGGGTGCCAGTCTGTTAGTTGGTAAGCCACAACAGGATGTTGCAGTAATCCAGTCTGGATAAGACCAGGACATGCAACATTTTAGTGGTGTCACGTGAGAGGAAGGGACGGATGCGTGAGATGTTTTTAAGTTGGAGGCAACAGGAGGTGGCTAGGGAGTGAATATGTGGTTTGAATGAGAGTGCAGAGTCCAGAATGACTCCCAGGCTCCGAGCTTGGGGAGTTGCGGTTATTGTTTAATTGTTGATAGAAATAGATGGGGTTAGATGGTGGGAAAATGACCAGTCTTATCCATGTTTAACTTGAGGTAGCGAGATGACATGAATGAAGAAATAGTTGCAAGGCAGTTGGGGAGGCGAGATAGGAGAGAGGAGAGATTGGGGCCAGAAAGATATATCTGAGTGTCATCCGCGTAGAAGTGGTATTGAAAGGGAAGTTATACTTTTTCCAAGACCATAAGTGTAGACTGAGAAAAGTAGGGGGCCTAGGACAGAACCTTGCGGCACACAGACAGAAAGAGAACGGGAGGATGAGACCGTGTTAGAGTAGGATACACTGAATGATCTGTCAGAGAGGTAAGAGGTGAGTCAAGAGTGCAAGACCTTGAACCCCAAGAGAGGAGAGAATATCAAGGGAGTGGGGGCAGGTTCAGTGGAGTGGTTACGATGGAATCCGGATTGTAAGGGATCAAGTAAATTGTTGGTAGATAAGTATTGTGCCCGTTCAGAGTGGACATGTTGTTTAAGAAGTTTGGAGGAGAAGGGGAGTAGTGAGATAGGGCGGTAGCTGGAGAGGGCAGAGGGGTAGAGAGAGGGTTTCTTGAGAATCAGAGTAATTACTGCATGTTTGTAGGAGGAAGGAAAGGTGCCGGTGTAGAGGGAAAGGTTGAATATAGAGGTTAGGCTGGAGGGAGGGATGGAGACAGTTGAGGAATAAGGTGAAATAGGATCGAGCAATGAGGTAGTCAGATGGGCCCTAGAAATGAGAGAGGTTAGTCCAAGTTCAGTTATTTGAGTAAAGGAAGTAAGAGAGTAAGGCAGGGGGGTTGTTTAAAGTGGTGAGGGATTCTGTGGGGCTAATGCAAGTCGAATGTTGTCATTTTTTTCTTTGAAGAATGTAGAAAATTCTTCTGCTGTTATTTGGGAGGTTGGAGGAGAGGGTGGTGGGCGGAGTAGGGAAATTAAAGTGTTGAATAGTTCTTTGGGATTCCAGGCTTCTGCAGAAATCAATGAAGAGAAATATGCTTGCTTAGCAGATGAAAGGGCAGTCCTGTGTTCCTGAAGGGCTTGTTTATAGAACAGAAAGTCACGATTGGCTTTGGTTTTACTCCATTGCCGTTCAGCAGCTCGAGACAGCTGTTTCAATCTGATTGTGCTTGCATTTAGCCAGGGTTGGCGATTTTTGGGGCAGGGACAGCTATAGGTGAGGGGGCGGCAGAGTCTAGAGCTGAGGAGAGTGTGTTATGTAGTGTGGTGATGCAGCGTCTATGTCCGTGAATGAGGTCAAGGTCTGAAGAGGTTAAGGGGAAGCAGAAAGGGACTGACGATCTAGGTTTCTTATGTTCTTGTGTTGAATTATAGGTTTGTGTGGAGGGGGGTTTGCAGGAAGGGGAGAGAGGGTCATGGTTAGCAGATTATGGTCAGAGAGGGGGATCAAAGAGGATGAGAGGTTTGATACATAGCACAGGTTAGTGAAGAGGAAGTCAATTGTATGGCCGTCTTTGTGGGTGGGTGCAGTAGAATATTGCGAGCGAAAAATGAGGTTAGTGACAGTAGTCTGGTGGCAGCAGGGTTGCTAGTGTCAACAGGTATGTTGAGTATGTTGAAGTCACCCATGATGATTGCGAGGATGTCTGTGGACAGAAACTGAAAGAGCCAGGTAGAAAAGTGGTCGAAGAAAAGAGTAGTAGTTCCAGGAAGGTGGTAGACGAGAGCAGTTTTCAGGTTACAGAGAGAATATAAACGGACACAGTGAGCTTCAAAAGATGAGAAGGATAGAGATGGCAAGGCGGGGAGTGGGTTAAAGGAACAGAGTTCTGATAGAACAATGGCAACACCCCCGCCCTGTTTGTTGTTGGATCTGGGGGTGTGGCTGAGATGTAGTCCCCCAAGTGAGGTGAAACTGTGTCTGATGGAGTGAGCCATGTTTCTGTGAATCCCATAAAGGTAAAAGCCCATCAACCAGCTTTTCCAGGTTCAGGACGAACTTGAACATAAACTTCTGCCTGAAGTCCATGTTCGGGTTTGGGAACCTGAACTCGCAAAGTTCAGTACAACCCCCAACTTTGTGGTTCCGGTTCTCCCATATAATATATAATAGATATAAATGGATAACTGCAACATTGTGCAATCATTTGCTTTGAAGCTTTAAGAATCTTCTTTTCTTAGAAGTATAAAATGCAAAACCTTTTATTCTGAAACAGCTATTTCAAACTTTAATGTTTTGTTGCTAATATTTAATGATTTACACAGTATTTGGCATCCTGGACTCAAACTTCAAAATCACCTAAGGTTTGTATTCTGATCAGACATTTTCTTGACCACTTTAAAGTTAATGTATGAATATGGCACAATTCATAGTCTTTAGTTTCAAATGGCATAGCAATAGAAACAAAAAGTTGCCTTAAATCACTCTTTAGGGATCAAAACACATTCCTGTATCCAACCAGAAACAAACAACATTTGGCAAAAATGCAGACAGTTGGCTAACTATTTGGATTGATTTCACATTCATTTTGCTACATGCCTGTGGTCAGAGGGAGCACATTGCTTGCCATACTCTGACACATAGCACTTGTGTGGTTCTTCTCTGTCTTTCGTGCACATGCAGAATAGATATATTCTAAACCACATGTCATTTCATACATAAACTAAAAGTAATTTAATGTTTGCTTCCTCCTGGCTCTAAAACAATGTTATATTTTTAGTCTCTTCTTCTAAATTCTAATCCCCAGGATAATATATTTTTATATGTTTGTAACACCTACTCAACGGAAATTCCTATTAGTCTGAGCCCCAGTATGATGTCACTGCTATGTACTATTTTTATGGGGCCTAAGTGGCCATGTTAAAGTGGACCTCTGAGGGTGTTGGTGGCCGACGGCGACGTTGCAAAAATGTCCTGCACATAACCCCCAGGGCACCTGTAAACCTTACCTTAACCCCGCTCCCCCACTGGGAATCCAGCAGTGCAATTGGCTTCCCGGCTTTCACGTTGGCATTACATTCAGCAGCTAGACCGTCACTGCCCACGTCATTACCCATTTAAGCAGTGGTGGCGGCCACCAACACCGTGCCGTGTTGGTCCACTTTTAAGTCTTAAGGAATATCTAGGAGAATTGCATATTAAAGGGATTGTACACCCAATGGAAATAATAAGACAGCAAGCAGCTCATCTGATGCCTGTCCCATGTGCCTCTCCTCTATATCCGGCAGTGCCAGGTAGAAGCCAAAGCGGGGCTCCAAAGTTTTCCCCTACTTTCTATTGCATTCTTTGAAGAACAAACAGCTACTCTGTCCTTTCGTACTCTCAGCCTGAACGAGCATGACAAGTCATAGTGGCCTTGGACCATGAAGCTATGCAATAATATGCCCTTCCCAGCTCAGCCACAACCCAGAAATTGAAGTGAAGAATATGGCTTAACTTGCAATACATAGGGTATTTACATATAATCAGAGATTTTGAGGTGTTTTGAAAGGGCTCATAAGGAATAAGGTGGGAGGAATTGAGTGTGTGCCTAGACAGGGACCTTAAAACTAGGCCAATATCTTGCTGTTGCATGCAATCTTCAGAGCTTTAAAATAAAACTGGACAGTATTTAATTTGTTTTTACCGTGGTTAGATTACTAGAGGTGTACTCAGAGCTGATGCACTAAAAAAATATGAACACCAAATCTGTATGTAAAGAAGCTATAGTGGGATGTAATGCGGACCATTGCAGTTGCAGCTTCTCCCCTTCTTGTGGATGTAGTGGAATACATTTGAAAAAATATTAACCCCCTAACTGTTTTAGTGAAATATAAAAAATTCTATTACTTCCAAAAATGTGTCTCTATTAGAAGGGACAACTCCACACACACAGGGCAGGTACTGGTTCTTGGCACATGGGGGGGGGGGGGGTAAGGGTCAGCAGTCTACTTAACCAAACCTAATAGCTACTTTAATTAAAAGGGCAGAACATGGGCAAACAAGTTAGGGGGTAAAACAGGTGAAGAAATATAAAAGTGTTCTATTTCCACCTGGTGGTAATTCTAATGCTTAATTAAACATACATCACGTTAAAAGTCCCTGTACAGGCTTACACTGAGTTTCTCCCACGTAAACCCCCTTGGGAACAGTATAAAATTTTAAAGCAACACAAAATGTATATATCATATATATTTTAGGTTTAAACTTTTGGGTTGTGGCTGAGCTGGGTCCCCCTCGCGCCTGGTCCCCCTCTCTAGGGAAAACAGCGCAAAACGGCTATGGGGCTATCTTCTGCACCCTCCTAGGCTTTGGGAATGCAGGTAAGGGGCCGCGAGTAATGGCAAGTCACCCCGCTTGCCAGCAGTTAACTTGCTGGCCCCTTCTGCCCTGTGAACTGGTGTCGGGGTCTCAAGGACCCTTTACCAGTTCACAAAGAGTTCGGTGTAAAAAAAACACATTATGAAAGTTCTAATTTTTTTTACTACTTATCTCCTTCCATTATCAATTGCTGCCTTTCCTTGCTACCGGCTACCCCCGATCAGTCTGGTTTTCATTTCTCGATCATGCTGCAGGGTGTTGCCTTTTATACGAATGCAATGAGCCGATGTCGACTTACTCACCAGTATAAAAAGGCGCACTGTTCTCTGCCCTGCTGATCACCCCCAGTACTGGATCCTGAAGGGATTTGTTCTGGGGACGTGCTCCAGCTGGTTGGCTGCATCCCTGCCTTTCTTGCAGAATGCTTGCCCCTAGCCTATCTGAATGGCTGGACACAGGAGCACACACAGCTACAGGTAAGCCAGGGATGCGGCGCCAGTCAACACAGCTTCATGGGAGACGCGGGAAAAGATGAGTTTACCAGTGACCACAGGGTTTTACATGGAAGGGCACCCCAATATAGGATGGCCTGGGAAGACTAGTGGCCAGCCGTGGAGTCTTTTAAATTTCATGGCCAGTGTGTAAGGGTTTCAAGCTACTTTAAGCCTTGAATAGTAAAATGTCCTGAAGGAAATGCAGCTCTATTAGGCCTGATCTTAGGTTCGGAGACCTAGGTACATGAAAACACAGGGCTGCTGCTAAGCCCACACAAGCAAATGCAAAGTTCATCCATAACGCTTTCAGCACCAGTGCTCCAATTATTAAAATGTAACTTTTACTGTAATAACATTAAGATCTTACAAAGGGACAGCCCGTCCCATTCCCCAATCCCCAAGCTGGGCAGCGACGCATTTCAGAGAAAAATCATCTTTTAACAAGCAGCCTGGACTTACCTGTTACCCCCAAGGTATTTGAATAGTGTCCATCTCCCGGGACAGCATGAAGCCGCACTCACGGACCAATTAGCATTGCTGGGGGTGAGCACCAATCCCCTGCCCTGCTCAGGAAATTTCAGCCAACTTTAATGCCTTTAATTGCATAAAGGAGGAAAGGAAGTCAAGACTTGGACATTGGCAGTTAAAATGATTATATTACATACCAAAGAGTAACTTTCACAATAAGGACACATTTCTTTCAGGCTTAGCTGTTGTTTCTTCTTAGCATTTCAGGATTGAGGGGCAGCATAAGTAAATTGTTTTGTACATTTTTATAGGACCTGGGTCCTACTTTAAACAGAGGGAGGCTACCAGAGGAGCCTACTTCAAAATAGAGTCTATAACACTCTAGGGCTGGTGGCTTCCTGATTTGGAATGGCCTGATGTATGAAACCCCAAGGATTGCTAAAAACTCACCTTTCCAAAAGTTCCTTCAATGCATGCGTAATATGCTCTGATGCCTTGCACAACCAAAGGGGAATTGTTTGTGTGGGTGCCTGCCCTCCATACCGCTTAGATGCCCCCTGAAAGTGTAACAAAACCCAGGAGAGTGAAAATCCTGGATTATCTTCCTCTTTAAAGGAGCACTATAGCGAAATTGTGTAATATTAAAAATTCATATAAACACCTTGGCTAAAGGGAGGAGGGGTCACTCATACACCTGAACTGAATAAAACTCCTGCCAAGCTTGTGGTTTTGTTCTCCTGGTAGGAATAAAATCCAGGGGTGGCAGGTTTAGTCTATGAGGGGTGCCAGAACCTGTCACCCCAGATGTGCTCTTCCATCAAAATAAAAACAACATGTCTGGCTGGATATATCTTGATGCGGTGTGTCTAAGTGAAACTTTCCACTGACATTCATCATATTTATATGGATTTTTATCATTGGGCCATTTTTTCGTGATAGTGCTCCTTTAATTTTGAAGGCCCAAGAGCCTCCTATTGGTTTTAGGGATTCTCCAATTAACCTATTGCAGCAAAGAAAATTATGTGAATTTTTACCCCCAAAACCTGACTTGGATGTGGTTCTTGAGAAATAGAGCAATATACTAATAAATGTTATTAATTGCCAACTTTTCAGCAGAGGTTCTCTTTAGAAACTACTTTTAAGTTACACAAGATTTGCATCTTTTTCATATACTTTCAGCCTTTGAAATGTGTATAGGATTTCAGATCTTCCTTTCTAGTCTACATTTTGTTTTTATAGTTTTTTTAAAATGAAAATTAACGGCAAAGAACTTAAAAGGCTGGTGAAATATTTATTACCTGGAGCAGTGCTTGAAGTTGATTATTGTACACAGGGTTACGGAGTTAAAAAAACACTGGATGGGACATCTCAAGGATTAATTATTTTTCCATGCACTTTGTGTCTCTGCATCTTCCCCTATACAGGATTTCAATCATACATTGGCCTTTTTCAGCTTGACTCACAAACAGACCTCTCCAGATGTTGAGTCTTGAACTGAGATTCACTTTCTGGGTAAAAACAGGATGTATTAATAAAAGTCTAATGATATGCTCCTTGCCCAGCATACACAGACCTCCCGAAGAAAAACACTGACCCTTCTGTTCAATAAGGCTGGTATACTGTTTGGTTTAAGAAGAGTTAACATGGCATTTTTCTTGGCTTAACTCTGAGGTTTTTGCTTTTTTCATTATAGGAAATAGAGTTGGGCATTTCTTTAAAGCAACTTAATATATGTTCTCTGTGTAGAGCTCTTACTGGAACATGTAAATGTAGAGGGCAATACAGTGGCGGGCACGCCTCCTTCATTCCTTTACATTTGAAGTTAGCCACCTTAGGAATGTAAACCTGAATCTGGAGCAAACCCTCAGGTTAAGGATTACGGTAAACCACAGTAAGGAATTCCAGCATGCCCACCGGAATTTATACAGCGGTAAGGTCTATGAATAGAAAGTTTGTACAGCCTATGAATATGGATAAGATACATCACTCACAGTTGGATTATGGCACGCAATTTATAAATGCATAGTTTCGCAAGTGAAATTCAAGAATAAACATCTAAGTAGTTTTGATAACAGCATGATGCAAAAGAAGGGAACAGCAAAACAGATTTCATTCGGGTGTTTTTTTTTAACGTCAATTCAGTGTTTAGGTGAACAGCTCGATTTATATCATGTTTTTTGAGTTAGCCATTTTGAGCTTTATTTTCTTTTGTGAGCTCAAGTGGAAGTGATTTTGACTCCCCTTTGGAGAAGACTAGGTCAGTTCTCCTCCCAGAAGGATGGGTGGGTCAGACACTGAAAATGTGGCCCCACTTTGGTCAAAGTAACACCCCCTTCCCTGCCACCCTACCTTGGCACTAAGGCAAGAGGGGGGTTTGTGAAGAGCGGCCCTGGCCTCTGGATAAGGTAAGGGTTTTTTTCTTTGTAACCCCCAGGGCAGGGCAGGGCAGAGGGTTATACTTTGACTAAAGCTCTGCTTTAACTATTTTCTTCTACCGCCAAAAGCATAAAAGAGCATGACTTTATCAAGAGTCTTAGAAAGCTCACTCAAATTTTCAGTCCCTGTAGGGAAGGCTCAAGAAAAAGGCAAACTGTACACAGTAACAAGAGAGAGAGACTGCAGGGAAGTAATAAATATGTCACATGGGGACAGAGGGAGCTAAAAATGAAGGCCAAAAAGAGAGAGAGGGGGCATACGGAGGCTGGTAAGATTACAGAATGACAGGTGCCCATGGAAAATGGAGCAATGAATGTGACAACATTTTGTGTTAAAACCGACCTAATATAAACCCCATCTGCTAAGCATGCTAATTTAGGATACACAATTAATGTAATACCAAATCTGGCATTGGATGAACCCCATTGACTGCACTCATATGCGACATGTGAGAAACCCTGAAAAATGGACCCCACGAGTAGCTTTGTACAATTTACAGCCGCCATTTGGGGTACTGAGATGGCACCTAAAGCAGGATGCCCTGGTGAGTGGGAATGAAGGCCACTGTCAAAATTCACATAGGAGGACTGAGAGAAAATAAAGGGTCTACTCTTCCCTTGTGGGGCATCTGACCCCCCCCCAGGGTCTTCAGCGGGGCAGGCCACCACAGGGAGGGGCCTTTTACAGCAGCAAGTGAGATAGTATCATCTCTCACAGCCACCATAAAAGGCCCCTCCCAATGGTGGTGAGCAAATCAGAAGCCGGGAATGATCAACGGAATCGGATGCAGGGGCAGAGGGTTCAAATTCCCTGCCCCCGCACCCAGCTCTGAAGAACACTTCTGGCTGGTGGTGGTGATTGGCATGGGAAACATTGATCGGCAAAGGATCGAAGGTAAGTCGAAAAAAAAAGTAAAAAAACAAGTTAAATCACATCTAGTTCTGTGTTTTCATTATTGACAATTAATTACTATTATTATTATTTTCTGGCAAATTTCTATTTGCCACCCCTCCTTTGTTTCTTTTGATTTTGTGCAAGCACATGGGGTGTGGGATCTAGGGCTGTACTGCGAGGTCTTCAACCCTTCCACCCCATGGGCTGCACTCAAGGTTATAGGGCAACCTCAGGTAATCCTGCTCCCAATTAATCTATTGCATTGTATGTCCCAAAGGGGGCTCTCAGAGATTAGAGATAGGGCTGCACCTTGTCGCTTGGCGCGCCCAAAAGATGGGGAGCACAGGTTCTCTAAAAAATACACTCTGAAATGGCGAATAGATCTTCACATAAAACACAGAAGCTGGAGAGATCAAATCGCTATGGATAAATAGTAAAGAAAAGGGGAGAGACATGGGGAACATTGGAAGCAGTTAAGCGCTTAGCCGGCCAAATGCATTGGGCAGGGCCATTTGCAATTCAAAACAGCTGATTTTGCAGAAGGTGCAAATTGGGGCAAGAAGAGGCAATATGTGCTTCTCCCAAGCCATTTGGTGCGATTTGCGCATGCAGCCATGAATCATGTGTCTAGGCACATGAAGGATCTCTTGCACTCCAACTGAGAGATACGCACCGACCATGAATCGACTCTAATATGATATGCATTTTACACTTTTTAGTCAAAGATTGCAGGCAAAAGCATGGACCAAATATGGTTGCAGGTATGGGTCAGGTGTTGTATACAGAATATCCAGATAAGTCTCTCTACTTCCTAGTAGCTCATTGTATTATTTAAAAGGCCAAGCACCAAAATTTAAAGGAGACATGGATACACAGACTTGCTGCCTGCTGTACTTTCAGATGCATGACAACATCACCAGTGGTCATCCACATTCCTAAATAAGAAAGCACATAGAAGAGCTATATATCCACCAATGGAGCTGTAACAGGGACAATTGGAGTATCTTTGCACTTACCACCTAGAATGAAGTATGTTAGAATTGGAGAAAATGTAATTAAATGTAAAAGCAAAACGCAGCTCACCTTTAAAATAGTGATCGGTAAAAAGCACACCTTAAAAAGAGGGAATTGTTGAAAAATTTGAATCGGCCGAGTCGCCGAAGTTTCAGAAAAATTAGTTTGGTCCAAATTTATTTGTGGCAAATCGCAATTAAAAACGGCTATTTCTGGCTTACCGAGAGCCTCAATAGGGTTGTAGAACATTTTGCCTTTCTGTAACACGCATAGGATGTGTGCTGGGTTAGTGAAGTAATACTGTAAAGAAGTATGACATGCAGATCAGAGGCAACAATATTAGAATCGCTGTCGCAGAGCCTTGAGGTGGCATCAGTATGAGGAGCCCATATATTGCCTGAAAGACACACCTTGGAGTTGGCAGCAGCATGAGGAGAACATATAAAGATTTGCGGTACATATATTTTATCCTAGGAATATTATTAATAGTTAAGTTTTAGGTAATGCATTACCTCAATACTTACTTGAGGTCTGATGCGGAAAGAACTGGGGAACAGTGCCGTAAATCTTGCACTATCCATATTTGTGAAGTGTTGGTGTGGCTCCATGATCAATCTACTCTGATGCATCAGGCATTGGTGGGTGGAAATCCTGGCTGATCCATGCGTGATTCATCTTCACAAAGGTGAGCCTCTCCACATTTTTTGTGGACAGACGAGTTCTCCTTGGGGTTACTATGGCCCCTGCCACACTAAACACCGGCTCTGATGGCACACTACTAGCCGGGCAGGACAGATTTCCCAGGGCAAACTCTGCCAGTTGTGGCCACAAGTCAAGTTTGGCTGCCCAGACGTCCAGCGGATCCTCAAGGTGTGTTGGCATGGTCATGTCAAGGTATGCCATCGCCTGCTGGTTCAGGTTCTGCTCCAGGTCTACCTGCTGCTCATGAGTTGCCTCACTATGCAGGTGAACAAAGCTACTCACCAGCGACTGTAGACTCTGCTGAATCAGCTGCTGCTGATGGTACTGCTCCTGCCACCCCACCCCTACCTAGCAGCCATGGCAGTGGAAGGTGAGCGCAGAGGGTCCCAGAGTCAGACCTGCGAGAGGATGGACGATGGTGCAGATAGGCATCGGCCAACTGACTATGTGGGATGTCTCTGTAGTAGGTCAGTTTGTCCTCCCTCTTAGCGGGTGTAAAAAAGGTCCCCATTTTGTACCGGTAGCAAGGGTCCAACAAGGTGGAAAGCCAGAAGTCATACTACTGCCGAATGATGACAATTCTGCGGTCACTACGTAAGCACGTGAGCAAGCACCGTGCCATTTGTGCAAGTGACTCGGAGGGACTACCTGCCTCCATCTCCACTGCATACTGCCACGGTGTGTCTGGGTCGTCAGTCTCGCCTTCCTCACAACCCTCCTCTTGTTGCTCCAGCTCCTCCTCTCCCGTCAGATGACTAGAAAAATCGCCCATTTTGCGAAACCTAAGCTGTGTTTCACTGTGCCCCTCCTCCTCCAATTCAGCCCCAACAGGCTTCATGTGGCCTTGATATGTAGGCACCACATCTCCAGTGCCCTGACCAGCCAAAGTTTCCAACATGTGTTGTAGTACATGAAGCAGTGGAATGACGTTGTTCATCCCGTAATCCTGACAACTGACTAATAAAGTGGCTTCTTCAAAGGGCCTGAGCAAACGGCAGGTGTCACGTATGAGCTGCCACTGGTTTACATTGAAGTTACACAGGGGAGTCCCCCTATCCATATGGATCATCAAGAAATCGTTAATGGCTTTTCTCTGTTCGTACAGTAGGTCTAATATATGGAGAGTGGAATTCCAATGGGTGGAAACGTTGCAAATCAGACTATGTTGGGGGATACCGTTCTGATGCTGCAGCTCAAGAAGGGTGTGCTTTGCAATGTAGGAGTGGCTGAAGTGTATGCAAAGTTTCCTTCCCATTGTTAGGATGTCTTTCAGATGGGGGGGGGAAGACTTCAGGAAACTCTTGACAACTAGATTGAACACGTGTGCCATACAGGGCGCATGGCTCAGGCTCTCTTGTCGCAGCGCATACAAGATGTTCTTCCCATTGTCGGTCACCATGGTTCCCATTTGCAGTTTGCGTGGAGTAAGCCATGATTTGATTTCTTAATGAATTAATTTTAGCACTTCCTCCCCTGTGTGACTCTGTTCGCCAAGGCAAACCATGTTAAGAACAGCGTGACACAGTCGTGCCCTGCACACATGGTAGGCTGGAGGGGCACTGAGACTTTTCCGTGCAGTGGAGGCTGAGGAGACGGCAGAGGATGAGTAGGCGGAGTCTCACACTGTCACAGGCACAACGGCCTGGGAGTGTGCAGGCAGAAGCGGCGTGACATGTTCAAGTTGCTATTGTGGCTGTGCAAAAACCACATTCACCCAGTGGTCCTTAAAGGACATGTATTGTCCCTGACCGTAGTTACAGCTCCAGACGTCGGAGCTGCCATGCACTTTGGTACACACGGACAGGCTCAAGGACTGGCCCACCTTCTGTTCAACAAAACTATGCAGGGCTGCCTTCTTCGCAAAGAAATGACGGCTCTCCACCTCGGCTTGGCACAAGCCATCGGTTCTCCCACCTGAAAAGGGAGGGACTGCAGCACCAGCAACTTGGACAGGAGCACATTTAGCTTGTGCGCCGTAAGATGAGTGGACGCATACTGTTGTCTCTTGGACATGTTGGATTGCTGGCGGAATGACTGACTTGTAGTAGGAGGAGCAGTAGCATCTGGAGCGACAGAGGATGGGTATGACACACAGCTCCCCTTGGCTGAGGTGCTGGAGCCTTGGCTGGCTGAAACTGGGAGCAGCGTGCCACTGGGTGATGCAGCATGCTGGACCACCACTTCGGAGGCTCGGTTCTCCCAGACCGCTTTATGGTGATGCTGTAGATGTTGCTGCAGGGCCGTAGTGCCAACATTGGGGCCCTGGCCATGCTTCACCTTCTGCATACACATCTTGCATGTTGCCATGTTACCCTCCTGCGGATGCTTGATGAGAAACTGCCACACCGCCGAGTAGCTGATGAAGAATTGAGTCTAATTGTGTCTGCACGTCACTGATGTCCTCCTCGGGTTCCTCTACAGGGTCTGCTGCAGGAGCTGGAGCGCTCACAACACCACCTCCCACGCCACTCTCCTCATCACTACTTGGCCGCCTAGTGAAGGAATCGGCGAATGTCTCCTTCACTTCTTCTCTAGCTGCTGACTGTCCTCTATCAGATTTTCCTCACTGAATAATGGAGCTGAGCCCAAGGCATAAGATACATCACTGGGGGAGGGAACAGCATAGGACAGAGGCAAGGGGAGGACAGGGACTGCTCCTGGGCCATGCCAACTGAGGGTTGTGTCCAAGGAACCTACCGACTGTTGACTGGGGGTGTCAGATGTCACTTGTGATGAAGTGGATGACCATGTTAACCAATCAGTGACGGCAGATGCGTTGTTGGTCGAGACGCAACCACTAGCTGCTACTGGGAGATCAGGCCTCTCGCTACGACTCCTGCTGCCACTGGCCCCTAGTCTGCTGCGATCTCTGCCTAATGAATTTAAGCCTCTGCCACTCCTGCACATCCTGGCACTTCTCTGCCTGATATACTTCGTTTGTTTCTGAGGGGAAGACAATACGCTACACTACACTTAAAACAGTATTTTTGGAACAGCAGCAGGTGTGTAGTTCTGTGTGGCCTTTAACACTAACTAGGCTTTCAACACCTGGGCATAAAACAAAATGCAAAAACAGTCAGATGCAACTCAATGGGATGCCCTTATTAGTCACGTTAAATGTGCTACATTAAGCTTTAAAACAAGCTTTTGGTACAACAACAAGAGCTCTATATTTTAGGGCAGGTGTGTGGCCTTTAACACTAACTTTCAAGAACTGGGCTTAAAACCAAATGCAAAATTTGTCAGATGCCCTTAACCCTTTAACTGCCAGCCTACCTTGAGACTTTGTCACCCTTTGTTGCCAGATTATTTTGCCCTATTTTGCGCTCCCCATGTTCAACTGTGATTTTTGAAGGGATTTCCAGGGATTTCCCAGGAAAGTGATATATTGTTTTTTTCAGCGGAGCCTGGGCTTTAACATGAAATGTCTGTCATTTTCTAAGTGTATTCTCAATATTTTTGGGTGAAAATTGTGCAAAAAAATAAAAAAAAACTATTTTTTACAATTTGTAGTGTTTTTTTGTAATAAAAAAATGTAAGTTTGTCAATAAAATCTTATTGCGTGTGAAACCCCAATTTCTCCCGGTTACAGCGGTACCTCATATGTATAGGTAGACACCCTTTCCTGCCCAGGAGACTCCCCCAAACTGAAACAACGCTTTAGGAGATTTTCAGATAAAATACAACTATGCTATGCAATATGCGCACCTTGCAGTTTTTCAAGAAAAACAACCCTTTACATTTGAAATACCCCCCACAAACTATATATTCCCTAGAAGTACACACCTCAAGCTTTCTAGGCGTACCAGGCTTGTTGACATGGGTGCAGTTTTCTGGAAGTAATCCCTCAATGTATTCTTTGGTTGCACAGGGTTTCCCTAAAAATGAATAAAAAAGCAGAATCAAAACCACATTTTCCTAAAAAAACCTATATGCAAACCAGAAAAAAACAGAAAATCTGAAAAAGCAACATCCCCCAAACAGAGCGATACCCAACATGCATAGGTTCTGTCAAGGAAAGAGTTGCCAAACACACCAAAGTAAAGCATGCGCATAACGGTAATTTTACTTCAGATTTTCAGCTCTGCAGACAAAGTGCGCACCTTGTGCTTTTTCTACCAAACCAACCCTTTACATTTGGAATATCCCCCATAAACCATATATTCCCTGAAAGTACACATGTTAAGCTTTCTAAGCGTACCCAGCTTGTTGTAGTGGGCTCATCTTTCTGGAAGTAATATCTTGAAGAATTCTTAGGTTGCACAGGGTTTCACAAAAAAATGTATAAAAAAGCAGAATAAAAAACACCTTTTCCTAAAATATCAATATGCAAATAAGAAAACACAAGCTAAATCTGAAAGCGCAAGGTCCCCCGAGCAGAACAATGCCCAACATGCATAGGTACCTGTAACCTTTTGACTGCCAGTCTACTTGAGATTTTGTCACCCTCTCCTGACAGGATATTTTTCACCATTTGCGTGATGTTTAACTGTGATTTTTGCATGAATTTCCAAGAAAATGGCATATTTTCTTTTTGTGGCAGAGTTTAGGCTTTAACATGAAATGTCTTGTTTGTATTTTTTCTACTTTTTAAAATATTTTTAAATAAATAAATAAAAAAATTAAAAAATATATTTTTTTAAATTGTCTCCTTTATTTTAAACAAAAACATTTATTTTATTAAAGAAAACCATATTGCATGTGAAAGCCCCATTTCTCCCGATTACAATGATACCACATATGTATCGGTAGCACCCCGTTCCTGTCCAGGTGATCCCATAAACTGAGCACTTTATAACATTTACAAATAAAATACAATTACTATCCACATAATAAAGGGTTAAATAAAAAAAAAAAAAATTGGTGTGGGGTCCCCCTTCACGGGGGGGGGGGGGACACCATTTCTTGGGGGAATTTTAAGTTTTTTTTGGGAGGCAGGTAATGGGGGGTCTCTGGGTTAATGGCAAGTCACCCACTAGCCGCAGGTGACTTGCCAGACCCCCGAGCCCTCTGAACTGGTATACAGTTCACAAAGGGTTAAAAGTAAAAAAAAACACACAGACACACTTTTTAAAAAATATCTTTATTAAAAAAAGAAATGTTTTTTAATATTTGTTTTAATACTTACCTCCCATCCATCCCTGTGTCCCACGCTGATCACTTAGGTATCTGCTCTCCTGCTGCTGCTGGAAGCCTTTTATACCTACTGGGCTACAGGTAACAAAGGGTTAATTAAAAAAAAATGACATAGGGTCCACCCTCGAAGGGAGGGGGACCCCATTTTTTGGGGGGATTTTTAAGGGTTAAAACCCTTAAAAATCCAAAAAAAAATGGCGTGAGGTCCCCCCTACCCAGCGTAACCAGCCTGGGACCAGCTATGGGGGCTTGTAGAACAGGGCGCAGGGGCCAGCTTTAGTGGCCCCTGGCCCTGCGGCTTCAAGCCATCATAGCCTAGGGCCACGGCTCTTCTGCCCCCCCTGGGCTTTGGGGAGGCAGGTAATTTGGGGGGCCAGGGGTTAATGGCAAGTCACCCGCTAGCCGCAGGTGACTTGCCAGACCCCCGAGCCTTGTGAACTGGTATAGGGGTCACATGGACCCCTTACCAGTTCACAAAGGGTTAAAAGTAAAAAAAAACACACACAGACACACTTTTTAAAAAATATCTTTATTAAAAAAATAAATGTTTTTTAATATTTTTTTTAATACTTACCTCCCATCCATCCCTGTGTCCCACGCTGATCACTTAGGCTTCTGCTCTCCTGCTGCTGCTGGAAGCCTTTTATACCCACTGGGCTACAGGTAACAAAGGGTTAATTAAAAAAAAAAATGACATAGGGTCTCCCTTCGAAGGGAGGGGGACCCCATTTTTTGGGGGGATTTTTAAGGGTTAAAACCCTTAAAAAAATCGGACGATCGCCTACCTCCCTCCTCCTCTGTCCAGCCGTCACTGGCATCTGACAGCTGAACCGCCGGGTGCCCCGATGACACCCGGCGGTGACGCCAGAATCCAAGATGGCGGCCGCAATCGGAAGACGCTGCTGAGGGAGGAGGGCTGTTATGCCCCCTCCAGAAGACAGAAGAGCGGGGGGGATCGGAGCCCCCCCCCGTGAAGAGGAGAGCCTGCGGGAGCCGGCGGGGACAAAGGTAGGTAACTGTCATTTTTTTTTTTGTTTTTTTTTTACAGGTAACTGGGCGGCTGCTGAAACGGGGGGGGCACCCTATTCCGGGCCCTCCCCTGCAGCCGGAGGAGCCCCGATGGGCAATCGGAGCCCCTCTGGCTGAAGAGGAGACCTGACCGGATCGAACGAGGGGTCAGGTAAGTGTCTTTTATTTTTACTTTTTTTTTTATTCCTGGGGAAAGTAAGGCACGTAAATTTTACATGGCTGGCGTTTAACTGTTGGAGAGGTAAAATTTACGTGGCTGGCAATAGAAGGGTTAAATGGAATGCCCCCGGTGAGAGCCAGTTAATTGCACTACAGCAAGCTTTTAAACAAGGTTTTGGTACAAAAGCAAGAGGCAGATATTTTTGGCCAGGTGTGTGGCCTTTAACACTAACTTGGCTTTCAAGACCTGGGCATGAATCCAAATGAAAAAACTCTCAGATGCCCTTCAACGGGATGCCCCCGGTGAGGGTCAGTTAAATACGTTATAGCAAACTTTAAAACAAGGTTTTGATACAAAAGGAAGAGGTGGGGGGGCGTGTCATTGCAATGGTGGTGGGAGGACATGAGTAGCCGTGCTCCCGACCCCTGTACCCCAAAACAGGTCGGCGAAAACAGAACCAGCTATCCCAGAGCAGATGGAAAGAAAGAAGACGGGAAGAGGGGCCGGAGGGGACAGAAAGAAAAGATCCCCCAAGGCCAGAGCACTATCTTGGAGCCTGGAGAGGGAGACCGCCCTGGCGGCGAAGAGATCAGCCTACCTCCTCCTCAGGGTGCTCCAGTGAAGATGAGTGGGGAGCGGAGGAGCCGCCCCGAAGCAGCTGCAGTGACGGAGGACGCCGAGCGAGTGCGGGAGAGGAGTGCCCGCCGCCGCCGGGAGAAGGTGGGTGGACCAAGATGGAGGCCCGAACCAAGGGTGTAGACAGGCCGCCGCCCACCGGAAATGACACGGCTGGGGCTGCGTCAGCCTCGAAGACAGGAGAGGAAGAGCAGAGGGCGGGGGACAACACAAGCAGCGTTGCAGTGCGCTCTGGACAGCACAGATCACAAAGTCCATCACAAAGCCCATTAAACATGTCAAAAACTAACAGAGGGGATGAGAGGAACAAATAAAAACTTGTCTCATAGCGGCAGGGTGACATCAGAGTCCGATGCTGGGCTGGAGCCAGGGAGGCAGCCCCTAAGTGCTGGCAGGGAAAGCATTCCGGTTTGGGATGCCCGGCCCAAAGTGCAACACACCACTGACAAGCTTCCCGGGGGGAGTGGGCTGGGCAGGTTTGCATTTTCACTCAGAGCTGGCCATAGCGATCCCCCCACCGTCGCCGCTGACCCGGGTGCCCTCTCTGTGGAGTCGTCCACCCTACCGCAGAGGCCGCCAAAGGAGAAGAGGGGACATCAGGGAGCCCCTCTCCGCCATCACCGCTGCCCAGTTAGACAGGGGGACTCGCGGCATGACAGTCCCACCCTCATCTCTTCCCCCGAGCCAAGCTTGACCCCTGCGGCCCCCTTGGTCTGGGATCCAGTCGCAAACATATCCGCTGGCCCGCCCCAGAGCCCTCAACTGATCGCCACCGCATTCTCTCCAGCGACTGCCAAAAGTAGTATCCATCAAGTAGTATCCACTATTTCGTTACTGAAGGGTCTGCCGACTAAGGCGGACATCAAAAATCTGATTGCAAGGTACGAAGAGGCACACAAGAAAGTGGTTAAGAAGCAAGTTGCAGAGGTGGACGTCAGGGTCGCCTCTCTAGAGTCGGGGAGGGCTGAAACGTCTAGCCGCATTCAGGCCTTGGAGGAAAGATGTGACAGGCAGGAAGCCCTGCTGCAAATGCTCCAGCTTCAAATGGACGATATTGAGAATCGTAATCAGAGAAATAATTTGAGACTCAGGGGTGCACAGGTCGCTGGGCCCGAGAAGCCAGGACCTATCGAACCCTAGGGATGTAATCTGTAGGGTTCATTTTTATACCCTAAAGGAGGAAATCGCCAGGAAGAGCTGGGATCATGGCCCGATCGACTTCAGCGGCTCGTCGGTTAAAATCTTGCCGGACCTTTCAAGGCGAACCTTACAGATGAGGAGATGGTTGAGGCCCTTGTTGGATGTCATAGTCGAGGCGGGAGCGGCCTACCGGTGAGGGTTTCCTTTCCACCTGATTGTCCGGAGGGACGGAGTTTCCTTTTTGCTGAAATCCCGGCGTGAACTTCCAAACCTCTTCGCTTTTCTTCGGTGCGATCCGGTCCAGGTCGCGGACTAGCTGGCGCTGTGCACTTGTTGGCCCAACGTGACCACGGAGCTGAGCGCAGGGCCCAAGGAGCTTTCGAGACCTGAAATGCGTTGGGAGGCCCAGGCGCCCGCGAGTGGCGGAACATTGAGTCCCACTATGGCTCATGGTGATGCTGCTCTGGACACTTAAGTTCCCAACCCCCCCTCTTTTGGCAAAAACTCCTTGGCCTTTCCCTGGTTGACCCTCTGGGGTGGAGGCGAAGGACGCAGTCGAGTGGCTAATCCGGTGCCATACTAATCGTGTATGGGTTCCCTGGGGCATTAAGTCCCATATGTCATACTTCACTGAGTGTTTTCTTTTTGAGCGTTAATCTTTTGGTTCTGCGATGGTTAATATTTGCTGGGCCCATGTGCTCTGCTTTAAGTTTGTTTGCTGTTTTTGTTACTGCTTATTGCGATTTATGTCCAAAACGGGGTCTGGGGGTGGCGAGTCCCGGCTTGTGGATGGCCCGAGCTAGAGTAGGGACACGGTACCCCCAATAGGCTGACCACGACGGGACTGGTTCCTGCCAGATTTGGTCTTCCTTCTTATCCGTGTAGGACACCTTAGATTACTTGTTGCTCCGTTTTACCCCTTCTGGTCTTGTCCCATTTTTCCTCCCCTTCCCCTGCACCTACCCTTTTTGGAGGGGCCCGGAATCCCCCTTTACTGCCCTAGCTGGCCCATTGGGTGGTTCTGGGGATCTATATTGGGAGTTCATTTGCCTCTGACCAAGCTTAATACGAGTTTAACGCCATGTCTGACCTAAAAGTTGTATCCCTTAATGTCAAGGGCCTTAACAGCCCGGAAAAGAGGTCCCTTGTCCTAAGAAACATTAAAGGATTGAAGGCCAAGGTTGCCCTCCTGCAGGAGACCCAATTCAGGGCCAGCAATCCCCCATCTTTCAGTAATAGAGCGTATCTGAGGGCCTATCATAGCCACTCCTCAGACTCCAGATCTGGGGGGGTTGGTATTTTACTGGAGGCGGCCCTCCCCTGGAAATTGATGGATTTCAAGACAGACGGGGACGGGAGATGGATCTTCCTTAAGGGGAGGATTGCCACCTGTGTTTCTGCGTTTGTCAACATATATGCACCCAACACGAGTCAAATCACCTTCCTTGAACGAATATTGGAAGAGCTTGCCTCCTTTAAAGAGGGGGAGATGATCATAGGAGGAGACTTCAACATGGCACTGGATCCACTCCTTGACACATCAAAAGGGAGTCCTTATGAATCCTTCGCCAGGTTGAAACGACTCAAAAAGATACTAACTCTCCATCAACTGATAGACCCGTGAAGAATACTCCACCCGAGCGATCGGGACTACACCTTTTTCTCTGTGCCACATGGGTCAAATTCTCGAATTGACTTCTTTCTAGTCCCACATGCTTCCCTACCCCGAGTAGCAGATTCGACCATTTGTAACATCACTGTCTCGGACAATGCCCCTGTTGCACTTATTGTTTCCCTGCCCCATCCTATCCCAAGGTGCTGGTCCTGGAGGCTAAATGCATTGTTGCTAGACGACCAAAGTGTGTTAGCCGAGGTCCAGAAGGATCTCAAGGAGTTCTTAGAGACAAATACCTCACGTGAGATTGGCCCTGGGCTCCTGTGGGAGGCTCACAAATGTTTCATTAGGGGAACCTTCATTAAGCTGGGGTCTAGACTCCAGAAGGAAAGGGCGGAGATTACCTTGAAACTCCTCAATGAGATCGGGAAATTGGAAAAGCTTCATAAAAAGTCCTTGGCGGCCACGCATCTTGCAGCATTGACCTACCTTAGGGAGAGATTGAAAACTCATTGTTGCGATAAAATTAAGGCCCAATTAGTTAAATGTAAAAAGTTTTTTATGAGTCTGGGGATAAGTGCGGCAGGTTCTTAGCGAAAGCATTGAGGGCAGAAAGGGCCAGGACGTACATCCCTAAGATCTTCAACGCAGAGGGCCGACTGGTTCACCTAACTAGGGATATCGCTAAAGCCTTCGGCAATTTCTATGAGTCGTTGCACAATCTACCCAGTACAGAGGGGGAGAAGCAAGAGCTACGCATAGCCCAGTATTTGAGGGAGTCGGGTATGCCTAAGCTCCCCAGAAAGGTGTTGAGAGAGTTGGAGGAGCCCATCTCGCTGGTAGAGCTGCAGAAGGTGGTGGCCGGGTCAGTGGGGGGGAAGGCTCACGGCCCAGACGGTCTAAGTCTACATTACTATAAGGTATTTTTTCCCATTCTCGCCCCTAAGATGCTGGGGGTGTTTGACTCTCTCAGAGATGGGGGGACCCTCCCTCAGGATTCCCTCTAGGCTCACATTTCCGTACTTCCGAAACAAGGTAAGGACCCAAACTGCTGCTCCAGCTATAGACCAATCTCGCTCTTGAACTCTGATGTAAAATTGTTCGCACAAAATTTTAGCCTCCAGGATCGCACCTCATTTACACCATGTCATAGGTCTCGACCAGATGGGGTTCAAGCAGCATAGAGAGGCCAAGGACAACACAATAAAGGTGTTGAACCTGATCTACTTGGCCCAGCGGAAGAACCTCCCCTCCCTGCTTCTCGCCACCGACGCCGAGAAGGCGTTTGACCGTGTAAACTGGCAGTTCATGCACGCCACTTTAAGTCACATTGGTCTTGGGCCGAATGCATTGAGCTGGATCGCTAGCCTTTATAGCGCGCCCTCGGCGTCGGTGAAGGTGAACGGGATTCTTTCAGACTCTTTTAAGATTGCTAACGCTGATTTTTATGGTTACCCTCGAACCTTTCCTGCGTAAGGTCCGTCGGAACCCTGATATCAAAGGGTTGGTGGGCTCCAATTATCATTATAAAGCCGCTGATGCAGATGATTTAATCTTTAGCTTGTCGGGGCCGCAAACATCCCTGCCCAATCTGTTGGAAGAGTTGAGGCGTTATGGTGAGCTCTCGGATTATAAAATCAATTATCAAAAGTCGGAGGCCCTAAACGTAAACATCCCTCCCAAAAGGTTCCATAATATTCAGAGTTCGTTTCCCTTTAAATAGAGACAGTGTAACCTACCTCGGGACCAGAATTGGGAGCAACTTAAAGAACATCTTCTCTCTTAATTTTCCCCCCCTTCTGAAAAAGTTTGAGGAGGAGATTTCTCGTTGGTCCATGGGTAAGATATCCTGGTTCGGCCGCTGTAACACCCTCAAGGTGAATCTTCTCCCGCATCTGCTCTATCTAATGCAGGCCCTCCCGGTGGCGGTACCTCAGACTTGTCTGCAAAGGGTTAGAGCTCTTTTTGTCAGATTCGTCTGGGGGGGGGGGGGAACGAGGCTTTGTAGGAATTTTCTAACAAGGGATAAAGAGCATGGGGGTCTTGGTTTTCCCGACCCGGTACTATATCACGCAATGGTCCACTTGAATAGGGCTATAGATTGGTGTATCCATGGTAGACATAAACAGTGGGTGGGCCTCAAGCAGGAGTTCTCGGATTCCCCGCTGGCCGGTGCCTTGTGGCTTACGGGCAAGGATACCCCGTTAGCAATGAAACACCCCACCCTGGGTACCTCACTATGGGTTGGCAGACAATACATGGGCCGCCTAGACCTCTCCCCCTACCGCTCCCCGTTGTTCCCAATTCTTGGAAACCCTAGCTTCCCTCCCGGGTGTGAGGGTCGTACTTCAAAGATGTGGATGGACGGTAGGAAGGCTAGACCAGGGCTAGACACGTTTGGGTGGATGATGGGTGGGCAGATTTGGATAGTCTGGCGGGATCTATGGGCCTCCCGGCCTGGACAGGATGGCAGCGTATGCAGCTTCTCCACTTCCTCTCTTTGCTTCGTGAGTTCGTTGAAGGGCAAAGAAAACTTACAATATTCGAGGAGTTGTGCTCAAGTAGAAACACAGAGAAACACACACTCTTGTTTGTGTATTAAACATTGATTGCCCCCCCCCCCAGAGGGAGATGAGCCTCCCTTCTTAAAGAAATGGGAAGAGGACCTGGGGGTTTCGTTTTCACGCAAGCAGTGTAAGAAAATCCTGGCGATGCCACATAGGACGGCTGTCTGCACCAGATATCAGGAGTGCAGCTATAAATTTCTTACTAGATGGTATAGGGTGCCATCTCTACTTAACAAATGGTTCCCGGGTTCTCCTGCTGTGTGCTGGAGGTGCAAGGCAGCAACAGGTGACTTATTGCATATCCTCTGGTCCTGCCCTAAGCTTAAACCATTCTGGGATACTGTTAGGGGAGTTGTGGGGAGATTGGTCGATATGGATATCCCTGATGACCCAACCCTATGCCTCCTTCACGCGACGAAAATCCCAACTTAACGATACAAGAAGTCCGTGTTGTGCCACCTGCTAAATGCAGCGAAAGCTTGTATTCCCCAAATGTGAAAAAAGGCTGATCCTCCCTCAATAGCCATGTGGGTTTTGAAGGTCAACGAGATTATGCGGTTCGAGAGCCTGATTCTAGCTATAGACAACAGGCAGGAAAGTTTCACATGTACATGGTATTGGTGCATGGAGTTTTCCGAATCGAATGAATGTAAAATGTTGCTTGGGAACACCTAAGAGCCCTCCAGCTTCCCTCTTCCCCCCCTTCCCCCCCTCCGCATCCCCCCCTTGCCCCCCCTCCCCCTCCCAGGTTATGCCCCCCCCCCCCACTGGTGAAGTGGTCTGAACACTTGGATGGTTTACTGATTAGTCTTTATTTCGCAGTCAAAATTAAGGTTTGCCTTCCAACAATTGTAATCTGATCTGTAATGTCCAAAATATTGTACATTCTGTTTAATCACCAGCGGGAGGCACTGTTTTTCCTTACTGATGCTGTGTTACCTGTTTTGTTCTTGTATGGATAAAAATGTATATAAATAAAGAATTGAAAAAAAAACAAAAGGAAGAGGTGGATATTTTTGGCTAGGTGTGTGGCCTTGAACACTAACTTAGCTTTCAAGACCTGGGCATAAAACCAAATGCAAACACACTGTACACTGTCACTCTGTCTCTCTCTGTCTCTTTCTCTCTCTTTCTCGCCATTTCTTTCTTTTACTGTCTTTTTCTCTCCCTGGCTCTTTCTCTCTCTCTTTCTCTCCCTGACCCGTTCTCGCTGCAATACACAGCTGAACTGAGTGCCCACAAGATAAATGTCGCTTATATAGGGCCGTGACATTACCGGGGGGTGGCTGCTGATAGGCTGCATGTAATGCCTTCCCAGGATTCTTTGCCCCATGGGACATGCCCTGACATGTGGATCCACCATTTTAGATGGCCTGGACCACACTAAATGGAGTTTAAGCAAGTGACTTGGGCGATCGAATCTCAGCGATATTCGGATTCGTTGAGAATCGAATTTTTCCAAAAATCCGCAACAAATTCGGATTTATCAGATTCGATTCGCTCATCCCTAGTATCTGTCTAAAATATCCACATTTACTGTTAACTTCATCTTTAAAATAAAATGTTCAAATTATGTAGTGGTACAGAGGAACAAACGTCATTATTTCTTCCACTCATTTATCATGAAGTTTAGCTGTAAAATCACTTTAAGGGTACCACACCTCATTCTGTGCTAGGTCATCAAAATCCTGAACTAAAGAAAATAGAATCTGAACTGTTCCATCTTAGCTGTACAACCCAAGGGGACTGGGGCACTGTTTCTTGTAGGAGAACAGATAGAATAATCCAAGACAGGAATTCCCAGGTTTCTACTTCTAATTGGTACCAGGGAACATGCTGTATGTGAATAAAGAAGTCATGTTGAAACACTTTCCACACATAGTTTTTATAAACTTCGTACTAGGCAGATCAAAGGTTGAAGTATATTCAAAAATGTGTTTACCTGCATTGCAGTTCCATATTTTTACAAAGCAGTTTGATTTAGAAGAAAACAGTGAGGTTATCATAGTGCCCTTTATTAGCATTTCATGGTTCATGCATTTATATTAAAGCACCCAAGCATATTAACAACCAGGTTAATAAAGAGAGTGCAATTAAGGAGAGTAAAAGTACAGAGAAAACTTAGTTATTAAAGGAACTCTAAACCCAGTGGCAGTAAATAGCCAGCAAGCAGCTGACCTGATGCCTGTTGCCTGATGCCTTTTCTCTATTTCCAGCAGCCTATGGTAGGAGTCGTCACGGGGCTCCAAAGTTTGCAATTATTTTAATTTCATTTCTCCAGGACCAAAAAAATTGTCAGCACCTCTGTCTCTTGGAGATCTCAGCAAGAGCAAATACAGCTGTCTCTGACCACAAAAGAGCACCTTTAAATCTGCTCCATGACATGCTCCTCCCATATCAGCCATGACCCAGAAATTGAAGTAAAGCCATCAGTTTCACCAAGAATATATAAGGTATTTCAATACAAGCAGATATTTTCAGTTGCTTTTAAATGTATTATATACTGTTCCCAAGGGTGGAGAAATTTTGTGCGATGATGGACAGGGACTTTAAAGTTTGCACCAGTAACCCATGACTTTTCATTATATTTCGGGTCCTACCTAAAATCATTTGCAGGTCACTGCCTATTCCTTGCAAATATTCTGGTACTCCATTAATTTTGTATGTTACCTTGTATTCATTTGTCCTAATAACCTGGATATTGATGAGATCTTCATTTTGGAAAGTTAGATGTGGTCCAGATAAAGTCAATGCAAATTGAAAGTGCCACAAATACCCTAAAAAAATATACAAAAAGGAACAAAAATTAAATAAGACGTGCAGAATGTACAAATGTGAATCCATTCACTCCTCTCTGTGGATTTTTATATATATCCACATGCAATGATAGCTTGTGGAAACCCTGCATCAACCTCCTCAATTTACTGGATTTTCACACCAGGCCTGCCCCCCTATATCTTATACCCAGTAAGAGTTAGAAAGGGAAATGTGGGATTGGTTACTAAAGTTGCATTACAGGTTCCCATAAATTAAGAGATGGGTTCATTAACTGAGATGGGTTGAATGTGGAAAAGTCTTTTTTTTTAAAGTTAAAACCTATATATTTGCAGGATTTTAACTCTCTCCATGGGCTCATCAGCAGGACAGAAAACACCCGTTTTCTCCCTCCGTCTGCTTCGGTCTCGTCAGCCGCCACAGTGAGATTACTTCATCTCCCGCTGCCAGTATAAAAGGATGCTTCTGCCAGTGGGAGAGTCAGAAGCTGGCAGTAATTGGTGGAGTTCAGATGTGGGGCGGGGGACTCCAATCCCCTGCCCCGTGCCCAGCTTCTGCCAATAACTTCCGCCTAAGGAACCCCACGCCAATGTTTTAAAAAACATTATTAAAGGTTTAACTGCATAGTAGTTGTATTTCATTTGAAAACATCATAAAGTGGTCTTTTCACTTTGGGGGGGGGGGGGGGGGGGTCTCCTTGGTAGGAAGGGTGTCTGTGGTAGACCAATGTAGAACTGTTGTAATCGATAGCAATATGGTTTTTCTTGAAATACACACATTTTTTTTATTTAAAAAAACGCGACAAAGTTTAGTAATTTTTACCCCAAAATACTGTGAAAGCGCTGAAAAAAATTACAAGCAAGACATTTCATGTTAAATCCTAAACTCTATATATAACTTTCCAGGAGATTCCAGTGGAAATACCAGTTAAACATATATAGTACAAAGTGTTGAAAAATGGTCTGGTAACAAAGGGTGACAGCATCTCCAGGTAGGCTAGCAGCGCCAGTATATAGCAGCAGAACAGAAGGGGAGCGTATATCACTTTTAGAGGCTTTATTTTGGTTCTAAGGGTAATCCAAATACTATAAATTCTATTGGCTGGAGCTCTGCCATAATAATGTAAAGGCATCAACAACAGTACAAGAACCTTGGGGAAATACAGTAATCTTCTGAAGAAAGTTTCAATGCAGTGAAATATACCTCCCTCAGTAATGCTGCTTGAAATGCATAGTTTGCTTGATTTAACATGTATGTAAATCCAAGTCAGAAGTGGCATGTTTGGAAAAAAATACCTCTATTACTAACCATTTCTTGCAAATAGTATAACTTATAATCTTTAATGTACATCTGTCATCTCTGATTTCTGGCCAACATCATAACTGCTATGTGATGAAAGGAATGTATGGCAAACCTCCCTTAAGAAAAATAAATTCCAAACACATGTAAACACTGCACGCGATCTATAAGTCTGTTGTGCGTTGAATCACGTAAACTATACTATAAACAATTCGGACTGAACAACATCTTATTTACAGCGCGTGGGCTGCTGGGTAACATGCATTGGATACAACAAGCACAAATAATGGCCAAGTGCAGGATGGCTTTGGAGCTACAGAAAGAGTTACATGACTCATGGGCTAAGAAATGGGGGGGGGGGGGGGGTGTTTGAAAAGGTGAACATGAAGTTTAATGAATACTTATTTAAAATGTTCTCACCAGGTTTGGATTATGAGAGAATTATCCACTCCTGAATCAATCAGTTCCACAGAGGGCTATAAAGCTAGGTACTGCCATCTCAGTAGAAAATACAGGTAAGAGTAGCCACGTCCTGACCCAGTAAAATATTTCTTCTCCCAGATCTTGATTAATTGTCAGTAGTGGTGAGGTTTTTCGGCTGAAGTTGTTAAACAGGACCTTCACCCTGAATAAGAGCTTGTATGTTAATAAGTATCTTGTATGTTCCCTTTACATACAGGTTGCCCACTTTAAAAATCATCCTACTTATACGTAGTGCGTTTTCTGAGTCTTTAAACATCCAAGATGGTGACCTGTGTAGTCTCACACTGCCTGCAGAAAGGAAGTGTCTTCTGATCATTCCACCATGCATTCTGGGATTGCTGTCCTTTTCCTGACCCAAGTGCTGCTCTGTCTGTGCAGAGCACAGTTACAACCCATCGCCCTCTCCTCAGCACATGATGCGAGGAAGGAACAAGGAGTAGCAAAATGGCGGCGGCTGTATCCTGAAGTCCTGAACAGAGTTCCAGCCAAGCGGGGAAGAATAATAAGTGACATAAAACTTAAAATACAATATTTTTTTATAGTTTTTAAGGGTTTGGGCTTTTCCTGGGGTGCCCGTCTATGTCCCTCCCTTTCAGTGGCATGGTCAGGGCCTTGTAGCCCATGGGGAGGGGGGTACACTTTCTTAAATTACAAAATAAGGAAAAAATGCCAAATATTTTGGCCAGATAGACTTTGATTGCATTCAGGAGTACGGAATGCCAGACAGGCTATCCAGCTGGATTGTGACATCCAGAAATACAGACACATTTGTATTACCATAAAATGCCAAATGCTAAGGTCAGTTTCGATCACAAATGCAGAACCATTTCATGACATCATAGTATATAGACCAAAACCTGGAATCACTGTTGTGTTTATATTCCCTTATGCCACAGATACAACACTCCGGAAGATAAACAATGCTTTAGTTTTGGTACTTTAAACTCCGTTTGGGGAACCCAGGGGCTACATCCTTCAGGCTGGTCATTCTGGCTTAATTTTTTTTTTATTATTAATTTGTTTTTTAATCAGTACACAGGGCACTGTCTTAAACCCTCAAGATTTTGGATTATTTAAGTACCACCTGGGACACTAAGAGCTCACATATGGACACACTCAAGAACTATACTAACATATTACTATAATCACAGACATGGATCCGCACACTGAGGAAGCCCCACGGCGAAACGCGTATGTGACGGGACCTTATAATACTTGCTACAAACACCCAAAGAACTACAACGTTAGAACAAATCCAATTTTTGCTACAAACAAAAGGGTATCTTTCCGCAACCATACCAAACTGACTCCATGAAGACAGTGGAAAAAATCCAACTGGTTTTAGAGCCACTCCTTTCCAACTGGGACTCATAACAATGCAAAAGAACTGTATTGACAAAACAATGAACATGCACTGGTTTTAATGAAAATATATTGCCATTTAATTGTATCTATTGCACTATGAATAATCTGTAATAATAAACACACTTAAACTACCAAACAAACACAGCGAGTGACTTAAAGTACCATAGAGTCCACCCCCATTAATAGGGACCCACAGGAGGGAAGGGTGGACCCTACCCCCCTTCTCTCATTCCTAAGTGCCCTCTGGGCCAAGGTACCAGCTCACCACGGTAGAAATGGTCTATAACATTGTAGCAAATAGAATCACCTGCCCTTTTCCCCAAACCCCCCCCCCCCCCCTTCATAGTCATTAAAAGCAAAACATTTAACTGCTAAAGAAAGACAGCGGTGGTATTTTGGGATTCAACTTCTGAGGTGAGCCCAGAGCTGGCTGCCATCAGGGCTAGTCATGAGCTTCAAATTCGTACCGAAGCTAGATTTTGACCTGGCTCTTGACAGTTTGTTCTGCCCCTATAAATGGTGTGCCAAGCTAGTCCATGGGGAGGGGACACATTTATAAACCAAGTAGAAACGAGAAGAATTTAGTGACATTCATAAATACTGGCATGTTCAAACACCCTTGTATTATCACAAAATGGCTCAAAGCACAATGAAAAACTGATTCAACATTATGGAGTATGCAGGTCAGTTTTTATCACAACGACACTACCATTTCTGTTTTAATATTTAAACCCAGGACTTCTCGCACCCTAAGCGAGAATCATACCCCTAGACCAACGAGTCCACTCCATTTCTGTTTAAATGACATCATAGTTTACAGACCAAAACTTGGAATCGCCGTTGTGTTTAGATTCTTCATGCTGTAGATACAGCACTCCAAAAGATAAACAATGAAAAACATGTTATTTTTCAAGTGACTTCATGTTTTAGTAAACCGGGAATGTGAGATATAATGCTTGTACAAGTCTTTTTAACAAGCAATGGTTAGCAAAGCATTTTGTTATGCTGAGGAAACAACTAAATGATGGCTACGTTCACTTATGCAGTAGAAATACTAAGGTGTGTTGTTAATGTTGTTTTCTAGTTCTTAGGAAAAGCAAGATATAACCCTGCTCAGTAAGGATTGTGGGGCCTCAATGTCAGGGAGCCTGGGCGCTAGGATGAAGTCACAAGGGCAGGGTTCAATGTGTTTGGTGTGCTCATTTATTGGGCACACCCTAATGTGGTCATCATTTGTGTCATTATATATTTCTTTGTTGGTACAAACTGATATAAATCTGATGACTGCACTCAACATAAAATACATTTGTTAGGGATTTTCTTCTTGTAAATCAACAAATGAATGGTTGTTTCTTTTTTATTATGATGTTGTCATGACCAAAAGAGTGGATTATCTGTCCTCCGCATGAATAAATGAATCACTGGGGTTTCAGTAGGAGGTGTGCTGACGGTAACAGCAGAAACTAGCTGCAAGACCAGAGAAAGGATAAGGGGTAGGCTCTTAGCAGGATTCCTGGATTGCAAGGCAGCTCAGCAGGAAGTATATGCAGGACCAGAAACAGGATGTGGAGTAGTCTCCCAGCAGGATTGCATGGCAGTCAAGCAGGAACTAGATGTAGGACCAGAGACAGGATGTGGGGTAGGCTCTCAGCAGGATTCCTGGATTGCAAGGCAGCTCAGCAGGAACAAGATGCAGGACCAGAAACAGGATGTGGAGTAGTCTCTCAGCAGGATTCCTGGATTGCAAGGCAGCTCAGCAGGAACAAGATGCAGGACCAGAAACAGGATGTGGAGTAGTCTCTCAGCAGGATTCCTGGATTTCAAGGCAGCTTAGCAGGAACTAGATTGTAGGACCAGAGACAGGATTCAGGGTAGTCTCTCAGCAGGATTGCACAGCAGCTCAGAAGGAACTAGATGCAAGAACAGAGACAGGATGCAGGGTAGACAAAGTCACAGGACTGACACGGCAGGATTTCAGGAGCATAGGAAACACACATGGCCGGACAGCAAAAGACGGGGTCTCTGGACAGAAATCCAATGCAGCAGACAGGAAAAACCATGTTGTTCAGGTACAGGACTCAAGACTGTGTGGGAATTCGAATCCAAAGACAGGAAGCGAAGTGGGGCTCAGAGACTCATTGTTCAGTGCATCCCAGCATCCCTTTAGCTGTGCAGGCTCTTTACCTGGGGAGAGAGAACTAAGATCACCCCTGTCTCGAACACAGCAATACAACAACAGCATTGCCGACTGAAGTAATCAACCCATCCACACACCAGCATAGGTCTCCTGGGATCTAGGGTCCCCAGAGCACTTTTTGACTGGAGGCCAAACACAGAGACTGACCAGTTCACAGTGGGTATTGTAGACTGGGCCTAAACTGCATCAAAGAAATGCTCTGTCACTAGTGACAGGTTCCAGAAACGAACTAGTTTTCCTGTGAATCCCATCTAGGGTTGCTACCTGGGCATTTTTTTTTCTTTTAACTTTACTGGCCACTGGCCTGGCGGAGTCAGTCAGTAGTTGCATTTTTACTAGAAAATCCCATCCTCAATTACCAGTGAAAAAAAAAAAACAAATTCCAGCACCACTCAAACAGTGGCAAGTAAAGTAAAAAGAAAAATACCAGCCAGGCGGTAACCCTAATCTCACCCAGAACTTGCCCATTCGGTCTGGTTTGGACAAATCTGGGTTATATTATTTTGCAATTTTTCATTGTATATTTTCTTTTTTACTTAATAAAACATGCCCCCCCCCCTCCACCGGGGCTGACCAGCAGGCCAGGTATAGGAGCTGATAACCCAGGGTTCAAAAGTTAAGCGAATGGCCTCCAGGTGTATTGGCAACTATGCCTGATCTCTGGTGGTTCTCCTTGCTTCAAAGTGAAGTCAAGGACTAAAATTTTAATTCAAAGTGTAGGAGGGGCTGTAAGCCCCCTCAACCAATACCCCTGCCCAATATCTCACACTCACAAAAAGCACAGGGGGTGCAAAACAGTCCAGTGTCCACTGGAATGTACCAGGCCTGTACTGAAGGACTATAGGGCTGGAACACCTGCAGGGCCTCTGAGTCCTATTTTTTTCAAACCTGGGGCACGTTTTCTGTTTTATTTTAGACTTTAGTTCTTCAATCCAGACTATACTCAAGTAAAATATTTACAAGTACACATGGGCTTCTGCTATTTTCTTTTGTATGGTCTTAAAGTAGGCCTACAGCCTTCTAAATAAATCAGTATTACCCCCCCCCCCCATTAAAATAAGCAAAACACTTCCATGGGCCCCACCCATATTCCACAACTTTTGGGTCTCTGGTCCCAGAGTACATCATGGAGGGCTGCCAAAAAATAAAAAAATGTTCCCACTAGAGAGTGGACGTCTTTTCTTTTGCAGATATAGCGGACAAGACTTTATACTTCCCAAGCTTCTTTACACTTTTTTGGGCTGAGAAACAACTATATGTGCCTATGAGATATTAACTATAAGGTATTATTATAGAATATTACCATGGACATGATGAACATTTTAACAATACACTTATGGTATTTTTAGTGTTCAATGTATTGACAGCTATACTTTGGATAGATAGCAAAGCCTCTTTAACAAACATGACCTCTTGTGCAAATTTTGGCAGACCAGGCACTTAAACTTCTGTATTTTTGTTCTGCTGGAATTTGAACAAGTAAATTTGTGAACTCCAATATACGATTTGGTGTTCAGGAATAGGGGTGAGCTTTATAGCCCATAGAGAGGCCCACTGAAATTTAAGGCTCTAACTTGCTGCAGCCCTCCCCTGAGCACAGTCTGCAAGATCAAAATAATAGACAGAATACACATGACAAATGAAACTGGTTGCAGCTAGATAATAAGTGGCATCATTATTAAGGTGTAATGGGTGGGGCTAGTGAGTAGACCTCTGGTTTAGCAGGGCCAAAGTGGGAGTAATATTTTTCCATGATGGCCATAGGCAGCTACAGTAGGTTTAGAGGTACATTCACTGTAGTATTAAAGGTAGGTGTAGAGTTGGTTAAATTACCACACATTTGCTCAGGCTCCTATTGCAGAAAGAAAATAACTGTAAAACCAGTTGAACCAGATGATGAATTGTTCTGAGAGTGGAAGCAGTCTGTGCAGAAGTCTATGCAGGAGGCGGCAGTGAGGAGCTGAAAAACTAGGTACCTACATGTGTGAGTCGGGCTGTACTGTACAGTGAAACTACAAAAAGGCTGGAAGGAACTTTAATAAAGTAAGTTGAACCTTTATTAAAGTATTGGAACTACAAGATTTTTGTAACCCCCCCCCCCCCCAGTCACCCCTCCTTCCTTCTGTGCTAATCCCAATTTGTTCTTTGAAATAATAAAACAACTAACCTGATCGCCACAGTCCTCCCCTG
This sequence comes from Gastrophryne carolinensis, assembly GCA_027917425.1. Taxonomy (NCBI): domain Eukaryota; kingdom Metazoa; phylum Chordata; class Amphibia; order Anura; family Microhylidae; genus Gastrophryne; species Gastrophryne carolinensis. The sequence continues at coordinate 290,015,914 of CM051237.1, read as the reverse complement.
AGGCAGATAGGGAATGGAGCTCTGCATGGCAGCTGTAGGCTTAAACTGGACCAACAGCCTTTCACTCCCCAAAACGTATTTGCCACATCTGACCCCCCTCACCGATTTTCTACTGGCAGCAGCCAATTTGGAGCTTCCTTTTCCAGCATCCCAGCCATGCTGTTGCCTGGATTCAGCTGGCATAACCCACAATGCACAGCGGCAGGAAACCTAGCAGCACTTCCTCTTTGCAGACCGCCTCCAGCTCAAAGAAATGCCATTTTTTGGTTGCAAAATTGACCACAGTAGGAGTTACAAAAAGGTAAATTTACTTGTATGTGCACCAATCTGAATTGTGCCCTGGGAAAGGATGCACATGAGCACTGTTTCTTTTGAGGATGTTTCCTATGCCCATTTGTGGTAAGTAGGGTGAATAGAAAAATACTAGGATAGAGCAGAAGGAAGCAAAAGGAAGACATAGGATTGAATAGGAAAAAAGTCAAAATGAAAAAAAAAATATATAAGGAATAAGAAGAGGAAAATAAGAGAAAAAGAATGAGAAGATATGGGATGCCAATAAGCACCTAATAGAATACAATGTAAAATAAAGTTGAGGGAAAGAGGATCTTAGGCAACTTGGTTGCCGTCATGTGCTCATGTGTTCAATCCCATTTTCAGACATTTTACCTGCATTTAATTAAAGATTATTTGCCAGACACATTTCTTGTGTTTGTAACAAAACACAAAGGTAGTAAAAGTGCCATTGACGTAAAAGACCTTAATCAGTTTCTTATGCCAGAGATTAGGAATGATCCCAGTTAGTACATCATGTGGAAGTTATTCAGGTTGTTATGAATAGTCTCTGCATATGACCAGGATATTTACTATTCTTTCTGCCATAGCAGGTTAGTGCAGATGGCATGCATCGTGAAAGATGGATGTTTCTGGAAACAGAGGAAGGCAAATAGCATTGTAATAGATGTAGCAAATATTTTACCTAATAACAAGGATCCTTTTTCATGAATGATTTTTAATGATAAATAAATAAATACGATTTTATTAAGGGATTAATGTAACAAAGATGTTTGGTCACATCCATGTCACCTCTATTTCTGAAACTTGGGTTCGGTCTGAATCATTTCTCACTACTGTCACTTTCTTGGAACAAACATGCTGATTTGCTGCCAGCGCTGTAAAATTAGTTTAGACAATTTGATCAGCATATTTATTTCATTTCAAAGACTTATGATTGGAGATGGAGAAATAGCAGATCACAAGGTTTAGGAGAGCTTCTGTTGCACATACTGATCCAGGGTTATAACAGTGGTTTCTTGGGAGCCGGGTTATTTTGGGCCCTGAGGTGTCCTGTGTGGGATGTAGGTGCGATCAGACTATAAGAATAAGATATACCTGAGAGGTGGGGTTGAGGTTCGGCTTGTGGTAGAAGTAAAAAAACAACACACTCACAAATTTATAAGCTAAAAAAACCTATTTATGTAGGAATTAACCATTAATGTGTAATAGGATTTGCTATTCCCACCGGTCACTAGATGGGAGTAGCACACCACAAATGAAAAGAGAATTGAATTCAGAATCTCAGAATTACAACTCAGAGTTCTCCTTTAGTGTTAGTCTCCTGGCATAAGATACATTGGGGAACAACAGGAAACTGCAGAGATTAGTTAGGAGGTTTTTGGAGGGAAACTGTAGGCAACATTGTATAGAGCAGAAGTGACATAATGGGGAACTGAAGGATCATAAAGAGATAACTTTCATACCCATACTAAGGGAATGACAGGTGTAGCCTATTGCGTAAGACATCTGGTGGGGCTACTACAGAGATAAGGTCTGGATGCAATTCTAAGCAGAAAGAAACCTAGTAGAGCAGATCCAAAGGGAGCGACAGGTCGCGATGGAGGAGCTGCTTTGCCTAAGGAACCGGTAAGGTGTGGCTGCCCCTGTTTGAGAACTCTGCCCTGTAGTCAGGGCTGGCGCCAGCACCCGGCGAACCCAGTCACGTGCTGCGGGGGCCGGGAGCCAGTGGGGGGCCCACTCGTGCAGCAATCGCATGTTTTATATGCTTACCTTCCTTGCTCCAGCCAGCCCTGTCTTTTAGACCCCATGGCTGGCCACAGAGGTGGATGTTCCTCTTTAAAGAGGAACAAAACCCAGGATTTTGATTTGGGTTTTGTTTCTTCTGTAAAAACTCACCCTTACCTGGTTGTATGGCCCATGTGTAGGCTCTTATCTAATCAAAGCCATTTGCCGTGCAAATTTAATGTTCACCAAATGCCTCTGTTTGTCACCCAGGGGCCCACAAAATCTGGAGCTGGCCCTGCCTGTAGTGACTGTGTTGTGTGAGGAAGAAGCCCTCATTGTAGGGGACAGTAGGGCTCGGATGCCTGATGAGGAGAAGTTTACTATGTGTTTTACTTGCTGGCAGCCCGAAGGCCCCTCTGTTGACCCTGGTCAATTCCACATCCCAGTCAGGGGTGCCCCATAGACCATTTCCACTATGAGAGGGTGTTCAGTTCATGGGGGTATGGTTGCTGCCCGAAACCCTCACTGGAAAAAGGCCTACATTTAATTGGGAAATACAATACTGCTTAGCCCCTATGCTGAAACCTGCTGACAAGCAAGAGTACCTATGTTCTAAATCTTATCGACACAAGCCTATATAACCCTTATGCTGAAACATTCTGATAAGCAAGGGTCCCTGTGTCATTTTGCCTGAAGACACAAGACTTTGACTTACATTGAAAAATCCTTATGAAGCTAGTGTGTCTCTGTTTATTTGGCCTGCGAACTGTGAATTTGACTGTGACATGGATTAAAGCATTAAAATGTTCTATTCATGACCCTGCAACAATAAAACAAGCTGATGCTTTCACTTGTCCTGCTTGCTGTTGAGTGTCTGTTTGCTGTGAGGCCATCTTGTCAGCTCCCCATGTTGTGGTCCTATTAACCCTTATCATTAGCTGCCATACTGTGTGCTGTGACACTGCTTGAGATAAGTTGACACATTTAAAATAACAGTCCAGCCAAGTAACTGATTGGCAGGTTGTCTGGCACCCACCCACTTACTGGAACATCAGATCAAGTCCCTTGTGCAGGTGCGTGCTGCTCCAGAGCTCTTGCTTTGTCATTCTGGGCAGAGGGGGTATAGTCATCCAGCTGGTCCAGCAGAAAGCAGGTTCTCTGCATTAAGCTGCCAGCTCCTGTGCTTGGTGGCTTATGTGCAGTGAGTGGCCGACAATTGAAAGCTCTGCACTCACCCATCCCTGTAGCATTGCTGGTGGCAGCTTTGCTGCTCTAGACTCCCCGTCATCTGTAATGAGGACGACACAGGTCCCCCCTCCCCCTTCCTTGGAGTGCTGCCAAGCTAATACTGAGCCACTGGGGCAGGGAGGCTTTTACAGCACAGAGGAGGGGCCTCTGTGGAAGCCCCCATGTGACTAATGACTTAAGGGGAGGGACATGAAGGAATATTCCCCGGATATGCTGTACTCTGGTGCTGTTATCATCATCTTGTGGATCATCTTGATTCGACATGACTGCTGGCAGCCAGTGAAGTTTGCTGGAGCTGGAGGAGCAATCCTGGAAGAAGCATTCACTTTCATTGCCTACTTTGGGGCTGATTCAACACCAATTTACATCTGGTTGTTGAATCAGCCCCAAGGTAGACAATGAAAGTGAAGGGCAGTTTTCTCTCCTAAAAATGGAGTGAGTTTTCTCACCTGGCTCTGAATCAACCCCTATGTGGTGTGGGGGATCTACTAATGCTACTGTCGCACATGCCCCTCAAAAGTGGTTGGGGTACATCAAGCACTGGGTGTTGTTGCTGCATGGGAAGTCCATGCAGAACTCTTTCCCCGGCCTTGGATTATGCATGTCCCCAGGCTGGCACGAAAATGGAAATATTATATAAATAAATATATATATATATATATATATATATATATATATATATATATATTATACCTCCATAGCTGTTGGGGAAGTAGGGGTGTAAAATAGGCCCCTGTAGCAGTCCAGTAAGTGTGGACATTAAAAAAAGCATGTCAGCCAGGGGACCTGGCTGTGACCATGTGCTTTTTTTGCAGACAATAAACAATAGCATGGAAGATGATGGAGCTTTATAAAAAAACAACAATAATAATAGCACCAAGGGGGGTGCGACGTTTGATACAATGCAGAGTTTCTTGCAGCCACTCTCTGCTTACCATAAACAAATCTCAGTGTCTGTCTGTGTGGGCTAGATTACAGTCCCGATGACTGTTGTGATAAATATAGTTTTTAAGTAGTGAGTGACGTACTCCAAATTGTTCAATGTAACTGTAAAACAAATCGGACAAAATCACTCGTACATTTCCCTTAGCACTAGAGGGAGACAAAAGCCTGCCATTCAATAAAGCATTGCCCTGCAGATGTTTTAAGAAAGCCATCTGCTAGATCTGCTCTAAAACTTCTACAAATTCCCATTATTAATAACAATCGCTTTTATTTAAAGATTGTTATTACTACTAAATGTATTGCTTGAATTTTTTACTTTCAGCACATTTAAAAAAAAAGCATACCTACCTAGAAAATTGAGGTGAATTGAGATTAAAGTGATACTATATTAAAGGAAATGCAGAGGTTGCTAATGGTAATTTCTCCCAGACAAAATCTATTTACAGGTACATGGTTACTAAGAGGCCGATTCATTAATAGCGGCAGGTAGCGACAGTTGAGCGACTGTAGCGGCATTTTCAGAGCGCCTGCTAGTAGTCGCTGTGCTTGGCCGTTGTTCGGTAGTTGATAGCGAACTCGGTTTGCCGTAATGTTGAATATTGGGGGAGGAGTCGCTATTTGACAGGTTCCGCGCTGTATGGGAGCGCATGATATCGACTGGCCCTAGCGACCGGCTCCCACCATATTCATTAAAAAATCCCGCTGTAAAATGCATGTTTAAACCCCAGAGCGCTGGCGGCGATGGGTTAAAAGTAGTTTTTTAACCCCCAAACAACCATATTAATAATTTGGTAATATGAATACATTAATATCAGACCTGTAATATCAATTCTGTACAATTTTTTTTTTTACCTTAAAAAAAAAAAAGTGGACACAGAATTTATCACATTTTATATACCGGTATATAAAAAAAACAATTAATAACAATTAATTATGAATATTTAAAGATTGTTCCATTGAAATGCATTGGAGAGCGCCAGGTAGCGAGAATTCATACCTGTCGCTGTTCAAGGTCGGACGCTGGCACTGTGGGCTGAGGCTGGAATAATGATGAATGAGTGGCTATATGGCGCTATCTCAGTCGCTAAGCAGGATTGGCTTGATAAATGTGTGATTGTGGTGGGGAGCCGGCGTTCTCGTGGCGGGGCCCGTCATTACCGGCCGCTCACCAGTTGCTACCTGTCGCTATTCCTTCATAAATAAGGGCCTAAGTTTCCAGTTTCAAGACTTGGTGAGTTTCTAACCTGCAGCAAGCATGCACTTGAGAAGTGTGATCTGCGTGGTTGCACCTAAGTTCCATGCCATGAGCTCAATAAGGATGATGAGGCAACAGGACAGTCAGGCTTTAACCCTTTAACTGCCAGCCTACCTTTTGTCATCCTTTGTTGCCAGACCATTTTTCAGTATTTTGTGCTGTGATTTTGGAAGGGATTTCCATGGATATACCAGGAAAATGATATATTGTTTTATTCCAGCAGAGTCTGGGCTTTAGCATGAAATGTCTTGTTTGGCCTTGTTTTAGTGTATATTTGCTGCCAGGGGCCCCCAACCTCCCTTTGGGTTGTGCTACAACGCATCTCAATTTAGATTCTAGGGGAGGAAGTGTTGGCTTTTGTTCTGCTTTTAAGTTGCCCATCCCAGCTGATTTCCTATGCCTGGAGCATCCCAATCTGTGATACCCTACTGTGTGAAACCCCTGGGGTTGCTGGTATACCTACTATGCAAGCAATTTCACCTCTGAGTTTTGGTCTGCTTTACAGAGGCATCTGAATTTGGGATGCCCCCGTTTGTGAAAGAACCCCCCTGGTTTGGCCGTTAACTCAAACTGGCGATCCCACAATGCATTCACCAGCTCTAGGAAAGTAATGAACAAAGGAAGGGGGGGTCACACACAGGGCATCCAAAATCAGGAGAATCTAGATTTGTTTAGACTCCAAGGTCAGGTTTAAATGGGTTTGGTGCACTTCAAAGTAGGGGGCATGATCCTTAGGGGGCATCCAGATTTGGGTCATCGGTGATGTGACCCCTGGGACTCTTCACCACAAAGGGGCCCACTGAGACCATGCCGCCCACATAAACCTGGAGCCGGCCCTGTATATATATATTTTGGAATTTGTAGTGTTTTGTAATAAAAAAAAATTTAGTTTTTCAATAAAATTGTATTGCATGTAAAAGCCCCATTTCTTCCGGATATGTATTGATAGACACCCTTTCCTGCTCAGGAGACTCACCCAAACAGAAACAGCGCTTTAGGAGATTTAAAAAAAAAATACAACTGTTATGTGCACCTTGTGGCTTTTCAAGTAAAAAACAAGCCTTTACATTTGAAATACCCCCCACAAACTATATATTCTCTGGAAGTACACACCTTAAGCTTTCTAGGCATACCAGACTTGTTAAAGTGGGCACAGTAATCCTTAGATGAATTCTTCGGTTGCACAGGGTTTGCCTATAAAAAAAGAATAAAAAAAGCAGAATCAAAGCCACATTTTCCTAAAAAAACAAAATGCAAAAAATAAAAAACAAATCTGGAAAAAGCAAGGTCCCCCGAACAGAACAATATCCAACATGCATAGGTACTGTCAAGGGTAGAGTTGCTTTACTAAAGTAAAGCATGTGTGTAACGGTAACTTTAGTGCACACCTTTTTCAACCAAAACAACCCTTTACATTTGAAATACCCCCACGAACCATATATTCCCTGAAAGTGCACACATTATGCTTTCTAGGCATACCCAGCTTGTTGTAGTGGGCTTGTACTTCTGGAAGCAATCCCTCTTTGGTTGCACAGGGTTTCCCTAATAAGGTTTAAAAAGCAGTTGGCCCCGGCCCTGCTAGGCTACAAGCCCGCACAGGCTAAATGGGCCTGGGCTCTTCTGCCCCCCCGGGCTTTGAGAAGGCAGATAATAGGGAGGGGCTGGGTGTTATAGATAAGTCACCCGCTAGTCTCATGGATCTTTTACCAGTTCCCAAAAGGGTTAACTGTAATCCGTAAAAAAAAGACACCACAGCAAAGAAAATGATGTTATTTAAAAAAAAATTCTTTACTCACATTCGATCATCAGCTTTTTTTTTGGATGCTAGCAAGGGGGAAAGCCAGGCACATAAATTTTATGTGGCTGGCGTTAGATGCACAGTCCAGGCATCGGCAATGATAAAGCAGTAGGAGGCCCACTTGAAGCCTGTGTTTATTTGACTCTCCTACATTTCCAGCAGTGCATTGTCAGTGCTGTAGCAGAGCTCCAAACTTGCTCCTGATTTAATTTTAATTTTTCCTCAACCACACACTTAATGTAGTCACAAGGCTGACCCTGTCGCTCAGTGCTCCCACCGTGAGCAAGCCCAGAAACTGCAACCACTGTGGCTTACTGGGCTCGTTCGTGCTTGGATCGATAACGTACAAGAGCAGCTGTGAGACCACTTTTGGAGGTAGCCATGGAGGAATTTAATTGAAAGGCAAATTTTGGAGCCCTACAACAGCATCTGCAGAAAATGGGGGTGAGACAGATGGGACAGGCTTCAGATGAGCTGTTTGCAGCCGCCTTGCTATTTCCATTGCCTGGACTGTCCCATTAGAAGGAAGTTTGTAATGGTAGCAGCCATATTTTAGCGTCCCTTCTACAATAAACAACAGTGTGTGATGATATTCAGTAGTCTCTGAGGACAGAGGTGTAACTATAGGGGTTACAAGGGTCGCAACAGCTTTGGGACCCATAAAGTCAGGGGACCCCATCATTGTGGCTCCTTAGCCTTATTTATCAGATTTGTCCTCTTATGGCATCATGTGCAGACTGGAAGCACCTGATGAGCACGAGATGAGGAGAATGGGCAGAGATGAGGAGAATGGGCAGAAACTGACTCCTGTAGCCTCGCATTTTCTTCACTTCCATCAGAGCAATGTGTCAGGGACACAGATATTCTTTGTGGATCAGGTTCAACCAGGGATTAGGGGTGGAAATCTAAAAAGGAGGTTGCAGCAACAGGAATCTCGGTGGATCTACACTTTGAGATCACAGGCGCCGTTTGGCATCAACGAGGACTTTGGGTTCTCACCCTTCCTGGGTCGTGATTAATGTGCCAGCAGCACACTATATTATCTGAGTCTGTACATATTATTACTATTTTACACTTTTTATCTTATATCATATTATATATGTTTTTTGTAATCAATTTTTATTTTGATTCACACCTTGGATTATTTATATTCTTTTTTGCGCACATTTTGTGTAATTACTGGCGATATGCCAGGGTTATTGAGAGTCTCCTTTATATATATTTGTTTTCTTGATTTTTTGATCACATATTTTATAGTATATGCACTGTTATCGTGGATTAATCTAATTTTTCATTTTTGCCTATTAACTAGTACACGACGATTATTTGATGCAAGATCTTGGGCCCTATTCATGCATCCCAATTGGTGGCGGTTTGTGCAATACGCGTGGCTTCAGCTCGGAACATCAGCTTTGGTCAAATGATTACGACATTCACACCCCTCGAAGGATGTTAGAATATTGCACCAAGGAGATTATGGAATGTCATAAGGATGCACTAAGGAAAACCGGAACAACTCTAATTCGGGGACTTGTCCCCTGTGGACCCTTGTTGCTGTGTGACCTCTCCGTCATTTTGTCCACGTAGAGGGAATTGCATCTGTCCATCGATTACAAATTGTAAAGAATCTTGGATATCACACTTGGGGCCAGGAGGATGCAATTGGCCCTTGAGGGCCCGTTTGGGCCATAGTTGATGGACTATATCTATGTGGAACTGGGTGCCAGTGGTCCAGTATAATCGGACAATGTCTTTGGACTCTTGACAAATCTGATAATAAATACAGCGTAGCATGCGCCTGTACACCATTTGGGTGTCCCGGGATTATTATTTATGGGTTACAGTTCATCTGACCCTTTATCCAATTTTATTTAATCCAATTCTTTGTTTCTTTTTTGCCTCCCACATGGCATCTTTGAATATCGAGTGGGTGATTCTGTTTTACCCTGGGGTATACTTAATGACTTGTAGTTAACGTTACCACACCCCTCATAGTATTTTGTCACTATAAGTGTGACTCCTGGCTACTTACCATGGTTTAAGTCAGCTTGAGGCACCTGTCATCTTAGGCCTGTTATGCTTTTTACTTCACTCCATTTCCCTATATAATAGTACTCACAGGAATCATGATCCACATTTATAACAGTGGCAGCTTTCATGCACCCTGTATTGTCTTATATAGGTTTATTGGGTCATTGGTGAGGATATGGATGGGCTTTAATGTACATATTAATAGCATTTTGGGGGTTTACAAACTCCCATATACATTTTATTTCATGAGAATTCTGAGATTGTTGATTTACAATATGACACCTGGTTGCTTATAATTGTTGCTCATGTTTTCAATTTCCCCCTTCCCCCCCCTCCCCGTATACTTACCTTCCACGGATCCGCTTCGGGTTTTGTCCCGGCAGCTGGGTGGACGGGGAGTGCTCGTGTGCGGTGCGTGTGGCCGTGCGCGCGGCGGGCGGACGCCTCCTACTGCAGGGGAGTGCGCCCGGCCGCCGCGCGCCCGGCCGCACGCCCGCCGCGGGCACTTCCTGATTGTGGCGGCTGATGACGGCTGCGTGGCGCCTGACGTGATGCCCTTGCGGCCATTCCCAATGGCCGGGCGGGGCCCACGTGTGGGTGGCGACGTGGCGGCGCCTCATTGGCCAGCTTGTCATTCCCGGGGTATTTAAGGAGGGGTGAGGGGGCACAGCTGATACACCCTGGCGAAGTGTCTGCACGACACGTAACGCGTAGGTGGCGGCTGCTACGGGGGACCCTCGGTGACATGGTGAAGTAGTATTGTCTTTACTGTTTTTATTTTGTTACCTTATCGCTGAGTGACCCAATTGCTTTCAATCCTTTCAAGTCCTTTCACATGTGTTGTCTTGTTGTTTTTGTTACACATTGGCACTTATTGTTACAGTTCAAGGCTATAAATAGAGCCTAGTTTTCATTGTTATTTTGCACACACCACTTGTTTTGCAAATTGCACATGCACTTAGCACTTTAGCGTTTTCTCTTCACAGGCAGACTGTTTTGCACTCAATTTTTTATATAATATTTATTGAATACAATTAATTATTTCATCTTCAGTATTTTGGGTTCATTCATAGCGTGGTTTATTTAAATTCATTGCATATGTATATATGGCGACAACATTGATATTTACATGTAATAGTCACCTTGTTTGGGATTCCCCTGTTTGTGTTTTTTAACTTTGTGTATGTCTTGTAAGGTGTCTTTTTGATACATATGGTATCTATAAAAATCATTTATACATTCTTTTACATTCAGTGTGCGGCCTTGTGTGGGGGTTGGAGAGAGCAGTCTAGGTTCCCTCACTTTGTAGTTGTGGAAGCACCTGTTTCACGCTTTGTCTAGTTCAATCCAACTTAAAATGACAGGAAAAAAGTTTACTGTATGAATCAATATGGGACCCCATTCAGTGCTCCTCATCACATTTGTTTATGCCAAAGTCTGTGGGATAAAAGCAAATGAAAGTTAATCTATTTCTCCCAGCAACCTGAATTAAAAAAAATCAGGTCTAGCAGCAAGCTATCAAAAAATAGCCCCCCTGCCTCATTCACTAAACCTGGAGCAAGGCCACTCCACTGAATGCAGGGCATGCACACAGCAGGACTTTTTTTGTTAATTTGCCTGGACATACTCTATGAATGCAAAAAAGGTAAAGGAAGTTGCACTGTGGGACCAGCAGGCAGTGCAAGGTGGTGGGTTAGGGTCTCTACAGTTGCCAGGGATGGTTTAGGTCTATTTTGAGTGTAAATTGTGGCATCCATTGTGAATGAAGTACTTTTCTCTAAGAATTCATGTGATAGTAAAGCAACCCCACCCCAAAATTCGTATTGCAAAGGTTTTTTATATTTTGGGTAATGTGCTCAGTCTTCAACAGTAACACTGTTGGAAAACTCTGGTATGCAGCAAATATCATACACCAACATAATGACATGACACACAGCAAAGGGGCCCAGTGACATAATCATGCCAAAGGGCCCCCAGGAACCTGGAGGTGGCCTCGGAAACAGCCTGCAGAAGGTTCAGATATGCAGGTGAAACAGTAGGTGGGACTGTGCACAAAGTGAAGAAAGGATGGCTGGCTGCAATCAGTGCAGTGGGAGTGCCATGCCAGTAAGGTAAGTGGACCTTTCCCTCTCTACCCCAACTTTTGGGGGAAATGTGTATCTTATGGCGTGTAAAATACAGTAGTGCTGTATCTGTATACAAATAGCTCAGGTTGGCTTAACTCCAGGGATCCTTTTAGGCTCCACTGCCATGGCAGGAGAAAATAAGTACATTTAGAACTCTGCGAGGCGCACATAGTTCTTATACACAAGGAAGGGAGACCCTCTGATATATGTGCGTCGTATAGGCCCATTTCCCTATTAAATCAGGATGCCAAAATGTTTGCCAAATTGCTAGCCATTAGACTAAACCGAGTCATATTAAAATTTATTTTTTTTTATTTTTTAATGCATAAATGGCCATTGTATGCTTGCGCACACATAGGAATTAATCCTCCGCATTTAACCCATCCGTGCAGTGAGTGTACACGTGCACGGAGCTGTGGGCTGCCCTAATTACGGCGCCCGGGGAGCAGTTGGGGGGTTAGGTGCATTGCTCAAGAGCACTTCAGTCATGTCCCAGGACCGGGATTCAAACCTGCAACCCTCCAGTCACAAGTTCGCTCCCCTTACCTCTAGGCCACAACTGCCCCTTAATTGATTGATCAGCCTGGCTTCATGCCAAGACGCACCACAGGGATAAATTGACTGATTTGACTGATGTCAAACCTTCAAATTGCACATGATAACTGTGATGGCCGGGTGATTGTTTCGCTTGACAATGAGAAGGCCTTTGACTCGGTGGAATGGGCCTACCTGTGGGCGGTGTAGGCTAGAGTTGGGCTCCCCAAGAGTTTCATAAAGTACATTTAACTGTTGTACGGGCATCCCACGGCCCGAGGACGGGTTAACGGATGTTATTCGGATCCATTTGCACTGAGCAGAGGAACCAGGCGGGGGTGCCCACTCTCGCCATTGCTCTTCGCACTGGCCATTGAGCCATTAGTGATTATGGTTAGGAACTCCCCAGCCATAGCGGGATGGAAGCTTGGGGAAAATCTCGCTCTATGCAGACGACACACTATTGTACTTAGCGGATTGCCACAAATCCCTAGAAGCGGCCTTAGACATCATCGACACATTTAGGAGGTTCTCGGGCCTGAAAATTAACTCAGACAAATCCAGTCTGATGCAGGTGGATGTCTGTGACTACCTGGATATCTCTCCGAGTTTCCAGCTGAAGGTGGTACAGCAATTTAAATATCTAGGGATCATGATTGGGAAACAACCAAGCAAATGTATCCCCCTCAATATATCACCAGTTATCGCAAAATTTAAGCAAAGAGTCACTCAGTGAGCGAGTCTCCCGCTGTTGGTTATGGTCAGGATCAATATATACAAGATGATTTCTGTATATATACCAGGCCTCACCCGTGTTGCTCCCCGCTTCTCACTTTAAGGCGCAGGAAGCAATCTACTTTGGGTTTATATGGGGGCAGTCCCCTCCTCAGTTAAACAAGCAAATTATGAAGGCGCAGATAGATGTTGGAGGACTGACTGTACCGCACATGCAAATGTACTTTTATGCTACTCAGCTGTTGTATGCCCACTGGTGGATCAGCCGACAGGGGGACAATCCGGTGGTGTGTCGGGAAGAGGCGGTACTGGGCTCCCCTGGGTGGCTATCCTCCTTGGTCTTTAGGGGTATCAGGGGGATTAGGGAGGCAACCACATGCATGAGAACGGTTTGCAATATCTGGGAGCAGGGGCGGACTGGGACCAAAAAACGGCCCTGGACTTTTTGGTCAGACTGGCCCTGCTGTACTGTGCTCGGCCCGGTAAAGAGAGTCAATGTCACAATAATAAATATATATTATATATATAATATATAAAACCGAGCTGGATCGGCCCGGGAATCTATAAGATTCTCTGCAGATCAATTCCCTCTCCCGGGGCATCCAAAATCGGGATGCCCCGCTGTGTGAAACTCCCCAGGTTGCCTGCTACACTTACCTTACTTCCCGGTCCAACGACGCATGCGCGGGCCACGGTCGCATCCCCGCTATCCCTCTATTAGGGCGCGCGTGCCCGGGAGATCTGGGGGGTTTCACGTAGCGGGGCACCGGGAAAAGACCAAAACCCAGGATAAGTCAAAATCCTGGGTTTTGGTCCACTTTAAGGTAAGGATTTGTGGGCGCTGTGGGGGTCGATGCATGGGCCCCTGAGTTTGTCACAATGCGGTCCTGGCCTGGCCTGGCCCGCCCCACGCCCATTAGCGAGGAAAAGGGGTGTAGGCCCGCTTTAAAGTGGACCAAGACCCACCGCGATATAAAATTCCCGGGCTGAATGATTCCCCCCCCCTCGGGGCATCCAAAATCAGGATGCCCCACTGTGTAGTCCAACGGCGCATGTGTGAACCACAACCGCATCCCAGCTATCCCTCTAGCAGGGCGCGTGCCAGGCATTTGTGAATGGCTGGTGCGGGCATGCTCCCTGTTAGAGGGTAGCTGGGGATGCGGCTGCGGCTCACGCATGGGCTGCTGCTCTTAGACGCTGGCTTAGACCATGTCAGTGGCTCTGAGTGCGCTAATTGGACGAGCGGCCACGCATGCGCCGTAGGACCGGGAAGAGATGAGTTGGTTTCAGCGATCTGGGGGGGTTTCACGCAGCAAGGCATCCCCGATTGGGGTGCCTGGGGGTAAAGGACCAAAACCCAGGATAGTCAAATTCCTGGGTTTTGGTCCACTTCAAAGGGTTTTGGTCCTTTTCTGTGGGGCATCCTGGGATGCCAGATTTTGTGCAACCCCTCCCCCCCAGATTGCCAGTTAAACTTAACTGACCGCTGATCCAGTGGCTCATGCATGGGTTCTCCTCGCAAAGGACTGGATGGAACCGAGCAGGCTGCCAGCCACATTCCGCCAGCCTTTAGCTGGTGCAGACACATGTTTGAACCACACATGTGCTGTTTGATTAGTGTTCAGGTATTTTTACTGGGGATTTGGGGGAGTTTGCACATAATGGGGCATCCCAAATCAGGATGCCCCACAGAAAAGGACCAAAACTCTTTAAACTAAACCAAAACAGTTTGGGATGCCCTAGGGATAGGGAATCAGGTGACCCTGGTCACCAATCAAGCCAAACTCCAGGCAATTTACGACCCCCCTCCAAAAAAAAAAATAAATAAATAAATGATAAGCAGCTAGCAGCTTACCACTCCAAAACAGAGCACAGGCAGCATGCCAGTGTGTCCATAATCTGGGGTCTGAGCTGGCCCTGAGTGTAACAGAGCCGAGGGGGAAACTGCAGCGAGGTTTGACAGTTCCGCCTCACTGTCAGAGGGTGGCAGAAGCAGCCGGCTGGAGCTAATGAGTCACTACTTGTATTGTAGCCCGGACATCAAAGGCTGCTGCGCTCGGTGCCAACGAAAAGCCTGACCTCTCCTGCTATCACCCGGTCGGCTGCGGAGCTAGGAAGCTGACCAGAGCAGCCCCCAGAGGGTAAACTGGGTGCCAGTAATGCAGGACAAGCCGCCGCCTACCGGGATTTGTCCCGATATGCCCTGCAGCCAGCCCACCCTTGTCTGGGAGCGGGTGGCTAAATTATGTGTAGATTCAGACGGGAGTGGGCCGTGTTCCCCCTTCACCCCCCTTTGGGATAACCCTAGGCTTCCGGAACTCAAAACCATACAGGACCCACAATTCTGGAGTAGAAGGGGTGTCCACCAACTGGGCCAGCTCTACAAAAAGGGAGTTCTGGTCTCCTTTGATCAGCATAAAGTGGACCAACACCCTCCCATGATCGGCCCAGGAATTTATAAGATTCCCGGACCGATCAGCTCCCTGACTGCGGGGCACACCTATCGGGGGTGCCCTGCTGTGTGAAACCCCCCAGAAACCCCCGATCCTGGCCCCACCGAAGTGGACCAAAACCCAGGATAGTCAAAATCCTGGGTGTTGGACCGCTTTAAAGAGAGGTCCCACCTGTGTAACCGGAATTTCTTTCACTACTTGCAAATCAGACATGCCCTGAATGCACAATTCTCCAGGGTGAGCCCAAGGGTAGCGGCGTCGCGGGTTGAAAATGTGGTCAGAGACTCGAATTTAGAAAAACCTGTCTCCACACTATATGTTTGCTTGGCGAGCTAGCGTCCCCCAGGGGAGGGATAGAGATAAAATGGCAGGCTATAGACCAGAACTTGGATTAGGACGATTGGGAAGAAGTACTGGACAACCTACACTCGTTGGTAGTCGAGGCGAGAGATAGAATGATTCAGACCAAGTGGATCCACCAGGCATATGTTACCCCGGTCCGTCTGCACAATGGGCCTATTGGATAGGAACACATGCCCAAGATGTGAAAGAGATAGTGGCACTTGGGTGCATATGGTTTGGTCATATGAAACCCTTGCTGGTTTCTGGGAGGATGTAATGGGCCTGATAAGTAAAATAGCGGGGGCTCGGATCAGGGGCTCTTCCTCACTATGCCTTCTGGGGGGGCGGGTGGAGCCGCTGTCGGAGCTTAGTGAACTGAAGGCGTTGCTTCGGCTGCTGCTCTTTTATGCCCGGAAATGCATACTGATAAACTGGAAACACCCTACTAAGCCATCTGTGCAAGCTTGGAAAAGGTTAGTCAATCAGAAGCTCTCGATGTATAAACTAACATATGAGGCAAGAGGTGTGCCAGATAAGTTTACCAAGGTCTGGGATCCCTGGTTACAGTGCCAGGAATCGGCATCCGACAATGATTAAAATGGGGGGAATAAATGTACCACTGCTATCATGGATCTTAACTGATCTGCGGATGGGCTGAGTGGGTTTGTGATCTGGGGCCCGATCAGGGAGACGTGAAGGGAGGGGGAGAACTAGAATCATTGTAAACAATAATTGCCCTGTCGAACAGCTAACCGTTATTAACTCTATTGATATACATAAACCCATTAATTTCTGTTGCTTTTTGGTTCAATTTTAATTTAACCCAAAATATTGCTGGTTCAGTTTGATATCTGGTAGGAGAGGGGGGTAGATGTCTGTTACTTCCACTTTTTTGTGTTTTCATGTGAAAAAATACTTTTAATAATAATATTACAAATTAATTAGTAATAAATACATTAATTATTACTAAACTAACTACTAATTCTAAATTACCAGACCTTTCGGGTATCACATATAAGGGCTAATTCTGAGTCTCTCTCAAATGCATTCTCGTTTGTGAGAGTGGTCCTTTTTCCTGGTTTTGGCATTTTTTCGGACCTGGCTTCACCCATGGCGCATTCATTTTAAGAAGCTCCAGTCTCTACAACTGGTTTGAGACTGGAGATATGAGTGGCAGTTGTCTCCTGGGAAAGTGTGTCTATTTTTGGTGGCTTTCTGCTTTTCTATTGTTTTTGTTGTATTTACTGTGTTATCAGCTTGGTATCAGCTGTCCCCCATTGAATCTATGTGCCTTGTTTAGTGTTTCCTATTTAGCAGTCCCTGATTTGAAGGTAATGTTCCTCTTTTGGTCCTCAAGTTGTCCCTCTCTCATGGATTGGCATTAATAAAGACATCCTGCACACCAACATTTACCTCATTCAATATTTATGTCCCTTCACTCTGGGTTGGACTTGGTGCCGGTGAATTGATGGCCATTGGTGGAGCGATAGATGGATGGACGGCTAGGTGTTGTAATGGAGGATACAAACAACATAAGCAATCAACATTACTTAGATGCACTCAGTAAGCTCTTAATCCTTTGTAGGTAGATGCAACTGGGCCCTTGCTTGTCGAACAAGTGTGTCCCAGCAAAGCCCTCCATGTTGTTGCTTGCTTGTGGCCACACATGTGCATGTTGTTGGCCCTCACCCCCCAAAACCAGCAATTGAGTACAAACTCTTACCACTAGGGTGGACTATGGTTCCCGACAAAACCTGGAAGGTGTCGAGGTCATTGGCACTCGAGATCATAGACCACCTTAATGGGCATGGATAGGTGGCTTACATACAAACCTAGGTCATGCATGGTCGGAACTGAAGAGATGGCAGATGCCCCAGGTGAGGAGGTTTTTCTGCCAGGACTTCCAAGGTAACTGCAAAGTTGTCCCTAATGCAGAACTGTGTTACATAATTGTGCTTCTCTTCTAGAGAATTCTGAATTCTGGCAGAGGATTAAGCCCATCCGGAGGCGAAGGATCCATTCATTGACTAGGCACAGACGACCGCGGCGTAGACCAGACTTGTTGTTGTGGTTGCAGTTTTCTGGATCAGAACCCTTAAGACAGTGCTGGACTGGGTCCAAATATCAGCCTGGGACTTAGTCGGCCTTCCAGCCCATGAATTGACCAAAGAAAACACTGATATTATAGCATCCTAGGGACAGGTATTTAACATGGGTGCATATGGCCAAATCAAGAGTACTGTAGCTTTAGTATTGTGGGGCCAGATAACATGGCAGGGGTGGGTATGGTCTCCCAACATCCATGAATCTGAGCCTGTAGCATTGGGATAGAACCTGGGCTGGTAACAAGCAGGAAATTCACCCGGGTTCCCCTATGGCCCCACCCCTGCCTCGAAGAATTCTCTGCCCCTCTAAAGATCCTGGGGGGGGAATTGGATGCCCCACAGCGCTGGATTTCGGACAGAGGTGAGAGGTTTGCATCACGGACAGATGGCCACAAATGGGGGAAATGTCGGGTAAGTGGAATTCATGTGGTTGGTGTTTAACAGTCAGAAAGCCAACAATGTGAATTTCACGTGCTTGGCATTTAAAGGGTTGAAGGACAACTATCATTTGAAATCACTGAAAAATGTTTATGTTCCTTTATTATAGACCTTGGAAAAAGAAACATTTCACCAATATACTTTAAAAAAAAAATATTTCTGTTATTTTTCCCCCTTGAATGCCACAAAACTTGCCGAGTCAGCAGATAGTATCAATAGTATGCACAGAATTGGCACTTGAGACAGGTGAAGGATTGTGAAGTGTGTGTCTCCTGCTCGTTTTTTTTCTAGGAAATTTTCTCTATATAGGTGATCATTTAAATCGGTAAATGGGCAATGTGCATGATCTGAAAAGGTGCATCACAAATTTTTGTGACACATCCAAGGTGTCCCTATTTGTATGAGAACATTAAAGGAGACCTAAAAATTGTAAATGCTCACCATGAATTTAAAGATTTAAAGCATGAATTTATAATATTATGAATTAATGGATGAACTATTCATGTGTTTACTTATATATATTTGTATGTATGCGTATGTCCAGGTCCACTTGATGGTGACCAAGATCAAGAAAAATTATATATCAAAACGCGTACATTAAGTGGGTGAAAAGTAATTTATTAACAGACAAAATATTGTAGTATGGAATCATGATGCTATTGAAATATTTTAACATTATTTAAAAAATAAGCTATGGTTTTAATATGTAATAGTGATCACTGACAAGAGTCATGTAAATCTGTATTAAATATTGTGTGGGGAATAGATGGAGTTTTCAGTTGGTTTACAACAGATATAAATTTATTTTGGATGCAGCTTTGTACACCCTTTATGTAGCCACCACCCGTCCGCCATGAATATATCCCAGGGAGAGGTAGGATGTTTCTTTGGAACCCCCTGGTCACATTGAGACTGGACATCCACTTTAATATGCATATCATTAATGCTGGGATGCGCTTCTAGGCTTATAGGAAGGGGGTCCACCACTGAAGGGTCACCACTGAATGTATAGATGGCAGCTGGGGGAGGGGGGGTGCAGTCTTCAGCAGAACTGATAGCACATAAAAATGGACAGCTTCAGCCCTCAGGCCTCATAGGAACGAGTCTGCAAGTAATCAGGTAAGTATAGTTTTTTTTCTTGGACAAACCCTTTAAAGTAAGCCAAAACCCTTTTCCTAAAGAAGCCCCTTTATGCCACCCTTCTTTTAGACTTCAGAGACACTTTACCATGATTTTGATACAGGCTGCCAGGGCAGTGAATGAGAGAAAATCCTCTTCATACGGGTGGCTAAGGACAACTTTGGGTGTCCCATAGAACCAGAAGGGAAAGATAATTTCTCAGATGACAACAACAACAATAGGCAATAGCATAAAAAATCCAAAGACTGTGCAGACATTAAAGAATGAGCGTTCAACCAATTCCAGTGAAATAATTGTTCTCTGCCCGACCACTGTAGACATTTAGATACAAACTGGCAACATTGTATACACGTTTCACAGACCAGCCTAATAGCCAGCGTAATACTTTATTTGACTTTGGTGCTCTGGCTTTTAAAGAAAATTATAATTCACCTGTGAATTAGTGATAGTTGTTTGTATTTTTCTGTTCACAGATGCTTTTTGATTTAAACCAGACCAAGTCTTTTCCACTGTTAGTATACATACATATAATCACTGCCAGTAGTAAAAGCGGAGTTCTAGTCAACCTATAACCCTCCTGCTCTGACACCCTACCGTGGCACTGAGGCAGGACGGGGGGTTAACAAAGAAAAAAACCTTACGTTATTCACAGGCCAGTGCCGCTCTCATTGTGCTCCAGATCCTGAGTGCCAACATCTTAGCTGAAAGCACATCCCTCGGCTCTTTGTGAGCTCCTGCCCACCAATTTAGGTAAATGGGCTGCTGGAGCGCACGCGGCCCTGGGGGATGCTGCTTTGTGTCTTTTCCAGTGGCTGTCCCCTGGGCTCCAAAGGGGCAGCACTGGCCAATGGATAAGGGTTTTTTTTTGTAAGTCCCCATTCTGCCTCAATGCCAGGATAAGGGTGGCAGGGCAATGTTTGCCTTTTTGGCAACTTTGGTCTCAACTTACCAAAGCAGTTTCTTGCTTGCTGTGCCCCCCACATAGCTTGATACAAACTGCAAACAGGACTTCTTATGGCTTTTTTTTAAATGGCTTTCTTCTTGCCACTCTTCCATAAAGGCCATATTTGAGTACACAGCTAATCATTATTCTATGGACAGATTCTCCTACCTGAGTTGTGGATCTTTGCAGCTCTTTCAGAGGGACACTGAGCCTCTTGACAGGCAGCATGAGGCAGTGTCCACAACCCACAAAAGGTATTCAGGTAGTACAGCTTATCCAGAATGGAACATCAATGTGAACTTTGGCAAGAAGGTTAACTGTGTCTGTCTGCACAGTGTCCACCACGGTAGCAGATAGCAGTAGACAGGCCAGTACACCAGAAGACATGGAGGAGGGCAACAACGCAGCAGCAGGGCCACTACCTCCCCCTTTGTGCAAGGAGTAGCAGTGCCAGAGCCCTACAAAATGACTTTCACAAGGCCAATAATATTCATGTGTCTGCTCAAACTGTCCCAAACAGACTCCATGAAGGAGGAATGAGGGCCCGATGTCCACAAGTGGTTGTTGTGCTTACAGTCCAACACAGTGCAGGACAATTGGCATTTGCCAGAGAACACCAAAATTGCTAAATACAACATTTGTTCCCCGTGTGCTTCAGGGCACAAAAAGAGCAGGTTCTCACTGAGGACATGTGACAGACATGACAGAGCCTTAACTTGCACGTTTTCCATTCTTCGATAACACTCCTTCAAAACCCTTTAAAAAAGAGAATTCTGTGAGTACTCACCTGTAGAATTAATTTCTCTTCCTTTATTACTTCAGGACATCAGAGTAATTCAGAGACAATTGGGCTAACATCTCGACCAAAGGGTGTGGACTGCAAGAACAGGCAAGGAAGGCGTGGCTCCTCCTCCTGGGCCTATATCCTCCTGGCTGACTTCCTCCACTCCAGTTTAATTAAAAAGCAGTAGAACCAGCCTCCCGGGAGGCATACCTATATCTCCTGTTGGAAACAAAAGGCTGGAGACCAAAGACTCCTCTCTCCAAATTGTTTTTTTTTCCGATGCTTATCAAACTATTTATCACTCCACTAAGACTAGGCACCCAAGACATGGATATATCAACCTAGCAGACAGGGAGGGTCTGATGTCCTGAAGTAATAATGGAAGAGAAATTAATTCCACAGGTGAGTACTCACAGAATTCTCTTTTCTCTTCCAATTTACAGGCCATCAGAGTAATTCAGAGATGATTGGGGCCTCCAAAAGCAGTACTCTTAATGCGGGTGGGATCCCCAAAAACCCTTATTCCTTTCAGGAATAAGACATTCCAAAACCATCTAATTACTACTGTATGTAATTTCTTCCTACCAAAGGCTCTACCTTATAAAATGTGGTAATTGTACTGAAGACCAAGTAGCGGCTTTGCATACTTGTTCTACTGAAGCTTGATGCTGAAAAGCCCAAGATGCTCCAATAGCTCTTGTCGAATGAGCAGTAGTCCTAAAGGGGCGATCCTTCCCTTTGGAGACATAGGCTCTTACCACTGCCCGTCTAATTCATCGGCTGATGGTAGACTTAGATGGTGGAAGACCTTTCCGTGGACCCTCAGGTATGACAAATAAGGAGCCTGACCTACGGAAAGATTGTGTAGCAGTGAGATAGTGCTTTTACTACATCCAGCAAATGAAGAATCCTTTCTTTATCGGACACTTGAGCAGGACATAAGGAAGGCAAAACCACCTCTTCATTAAGATGAAAACCACCTTAGGAAGAACATCCTGTTTAAAGCAGAAGACGTCAGAGACTTAACTGATAAAGCTGCTATTCCAGAAACCCTCCTTACTGAGGTTATTGCCACTAAAAAAGATAACCTCAAGAGTCAATAGATTTAATGACACATCTGCCAATGGTTCAAAAGGAGGACCCGGAAGAGCTGATAAAAGTTCAGATCCCAAACCGGCAGAAGTGGCTTACAAGGAGACCTCACATGAGCGACTCCTTATGCCAAAGTTGGGATACATTTATTCTCAACCATGGGTTTCTGAAAAAAAGATAGATAAAGCAGATATCTGTCCCTTAAAAGTACTCAATTGAAAACCTTCATCAAGACCCTTCTGCAAATATCCAATATTATGGGAACAGAAAAAGTTCTACCAGCGAACCTTTTGGATTTGCACCAAGTGATAAATGCTCGCCAGACTCTATAGTAGATCATTGATGAAGACTTATTCCTGGCCTGAATCATAGTCTGGATGACTCTGGCAGAAAACCCCCATTTCTGCCAAGCCAGAACTTGTGAATTTGGATGCCTTAGAGGCCCCTCTGTGAGAAGATCTGGATCATCGGGTAACCTCCACGGGTTGCCCTTCTCTTTGGCCACCATAATGGTTGGGACTCCCTTGTGAGCTAAATCTTTTAGTACTTGACCTGGATAGAATGCATAAAGAAGCTTAAATGCTGACCACTGAAGAGTCAGGGCATCTGTTGCTATTGCTAGAGGATCCCTTGACCGGGACGTCATGTGATGCAAAGAGATCTACGTTCGGAATCCCCCAGCGCATGCATTAGGATTGAAAAACCCTTTGACTGAGAGACCATTTCCTCTGATACAGAACAGGCTTGCAAGTTGTCTACTTCAGGTATGTATACAGCCGAGATGCATAGAACCTGTTTCTTGGCCCAAAGTAAAATCCAGCTCACTTCCATGAGGGATTTACTGCTTCCGGTGCCCCCATGGTGATTGATATATACCACTGCCGCCCGATTGTTGAATCCGGACGGGATGCCCCTTCAGATGGTATGTCCAATGTCTGAAACACAATAGAATCACTCTCAGTTCCAGGATATTTATGGAGAGTCTGCTCTCCCTCAGACTCTACTGTTCCTGGATCATTTGTGACTTCATGATACTCCCCCAACCAGATAGACTGGCATCCGTGGTGATGATCTTCCACTGTAGTGGAAGAAAAGATTTGCCAATCTGAAGAGGCTGAGGGCTCAACCACTAGGCTAGAGACTGCCTTGTTGACTGTGTCATGCAAAAAAAAAGAGTGATTCAGAGTCTGTGGGTCACGATCCCAGATTGTAAGCAATTCCACCTGCAGGGGTCTTGTGTGAAACAGTGCAAAAGGTACTGCCTCAAAGCAAGATACCATCAGGCCCAACAGAGACATTCCTTGATGAATCGCCGAGTGAGGGCAAGACAAGAGACCCTGTACCCTGGCCTGAAGTAAAAGTCACTTCTGTGTTGGAAAAAACACCTTTGCCTGAGACGTGTCTAAATACATTCCCAGAAAAGAAATTACTCTTGAAGGTATGATATGATATGATATTTGACTTAAGAAGAATTCAACTGGATAATCAGTTATCCAATGTCGATTAGACAATCTGCATATCCTTCTGGGCCCCCTGACATGATGGGGCCCATATCAACAGATAGTCTAAGTAAGGGATTATATGTATACCCTGACTTCTTAGAGAAAACATGAGACCTACCAACATCTTGGTAAGCACCCTTGGTGCTGATGGTAGACCAAAGGGTAGCATCACAAACCAAAGATATAGGACACCTACTGCAATGTAGGTATACATCCTTAAAGTGGACCAACACCCAGGATTTTGACTATCCTGGGTCTTGGTCCACTTCGGTGGGGCACCCCGATCGGGGTGCCCCGCTGTGTGAAACTCCCCCGATCACCCGAAAAACTCACCTCTCCCCGCTCCCAGTGCCGACGGACAAGCGGTTTGACAGCCGCGGACAAGCGGCTCCTCCGCCGCCGCCTCCCGCGCGTCACTCTTGATGCGCGCGCGCCCGCGCCGGCCATTCACAGGTAAGGGGATTTGGGGTGTTTGGGGGGGTTTCACCCCACGGGACATCCCGATCTCGGATGTCCCGCGGGGAGGGAGGTGATCGGCCCGGGAATCTTATAGATTCCGGGGCCGATCACCGGAGGGTGATGGTCCACTTTAATTTCAACACTTTGGTTATAAAAACCTCCCGGCTGGAGTAACTTCACTGTGTATCAACAACTCCGATCTCTAAAAAGGCGAGATAC
This sequence comes from Gastrophryne carolinensis, assembly GCA_027917425.1. NCBI lineage: Eukaryota > Metazoa > Chordata > Amphibia > Anura > Microhylidae > Gastrophryne > Gastrophryne carolinensis. Next base: position 289,991,746 of record CM051237.1, on the reverse strand, counting down.
GACTTTTGCTTTCTGTGAAATTAGGGATACCCCTGACCGAGAGAATCTCCGAGGAGATCTGGCTCCTAATTTGATCTTGTAACCTGAGGATACAACTTCCTGTTTCCAAATATCTGTTACATGAAGCCTCCAAATATGAGCAAAAATGCAGAAGCTTTCCCCCCAACTGCAAGAGTGGGGGCGTCCCTTCATGCCTGAGCAGACTTTGAAGGGGATCTGGCTTTATTCTGCCAGACACCTGTTGCCTTAATTTGGGACTTTGTATTATTCAAAAAAAATCTCTTCGGGATCCCAAAGAGGCCGAAACTCTAGCCGGAACCGCAGGATTAGAGGCCCTGCGGAAAGCAGTATTAGACTTCGGCTTCTGTGGCAGATTAGATGATTTACCACTAGAAGCATGCTTTACCATGTCAGCCAAGCACTCCCCAACCAGACCTTAAAGGGGAGTCCCGTCAGATTCTTTTCAGCTATGTCAGCTGGCCATTGCTTAAGCCATAAAGCACACCTTAAGGCTACCACCAGAGTTAGGCCTCTAGAACTTCTTAGTGGCCGGTACGACTCACTAAAGGTTTAGGTCCGCTTGTAGGCTGCCAAGGGGGTTTTAAGTCTCAGAGGGCACCGGCAATAGGGGTCAGAACCCCTTCAGGGAGGAGACAAACTGTCTTCCATATCCACTACTACCGTAGCATAACTCTGCACACCGTTCTTTCCTCGTCCAGTGCCACTTGCATGCATACTGGACCTGAGGGTAAATCTATCTGTAAAAGACCAGATCCGATTACCCCAGATGCCTGGTATGTGACCAGATGATCTAGTATGTGAACAGTTCTGGACAGTCACAAGTGACTACTTCGAGTCCTCTAGGGGGTAACAAATATATATATATATATATATATATATATATATATATATATATATATATTACCTGCCCTTTCCCACAAAATATAAAATATAAATTAAAACAATATTAAACTATAAAAATATAGATTATATATTATTAAAACTATATTAATATTAATAACAATATTAATAAACACAATAATAATATAAAAATACAATCAAATTAACGTACCTATTGGTTTAATTCCGCATGAGGGGCAATGGCTCGGAGCAGCCCCTTGCCGGCCAGCAACCCCAGCATCCAGCCGGGGAAGCGGAGAAGAACTGGCAGGCCTCGGCAGTGCTCAGCACTTCGCTAAGCCGAAAATCGCTTCATGGCCTAGGCCTGATAAAGAGCACAGAGCCGCTAGGAAGAGGAGGTGTCGACGGTTCTCGGCACTTCACTAAGCCGAAAATCGTTCCATGGCCTTGGCCCGAGAAAGAGCGCTGAGCCCCTAAGAAGCAGCGGATGTGTCGGCGGTGCTAACTACTCCGCCAAGCCGAAAATCCACTGCGGCGGCCGAGAACAGAGCATTGTGCCCCTGAAAAGGACCGGACACTAGAACCGGTGCTAGCTACTTCACTAAGCCAAAATTCTTTCAATGGCTGCGGCTGAGAAAACGATCCGTCCTCGCTGCCGCCTTAACTCCGCCCCCTTAAAGGGGCACGAATTTTGAGTTTTACAACCAGTAAAACACAATTAACACATGGGAAAGAGCAATAAAAAAGGGAAAACAAAGCTTAGCTGTGGATGCAAAGTGGATCCATTCAGATCAGAGGAGTATAAGGGCCCAGGAACAGTCAGGTTTCCAATACCCCCACTTCCAATGCATAATTCCTTTAACCCTTTAAGTGCCAGACCATGTTTCACTATTTTGCGCTACACATGTTCAACCTTAATCTTTGAAGGGATTTTCAGGAATTTCCCAGGAAAATTATATATTGTATTTTTCAGCAGAGTCTGGGCTTCAACATGAAATGGCCTGTATGGCCTTTTTTTTAGTGCATTCTCAATACTTTTGGGTGAAATATGTGCAAAAAAAGTTTTAAAAATATATTTTTTGCAATTTGTAGTGCTTTTTTGTAATAAAAAATGTAAGTTTGTCAATAAAATCTTATTATGTGTGAAATCCCAATTTCTCCCGGTTACAGCGGTACGACATATGTATAGGTAGAAACCCTTTCCTGCCCAGGAGAATCCCCCAAACTGAAACAGAGCTTTAGGAGATTTTTAGATAAAATACAACTGTGATTTCCAGAAAAACAACCCTTTACATTTGGAATACCCCCCACAAACTATATTTTCTCTGGAAGCACATGCCTCAAGCTTTCTAGGCGTACCAGGCTTGTTTATGTAGGTGTAGTTTTCTGGAAGTAATCCCTCAATCAATTCTTTGGTTGCACAGAGTTTCCCTAAAAAGGAATAAAAACGAAGAATCAAAGCCACATTTTCCTAAAAAAAAATATATGCAAACAAGAAAAAACAAGTAAAATCTGAAAAAGCAACATGCCCTGAACAGAACAATACCTAGCATGCATAGCTACTGTGAAGGTAAGAGTTGCCAAACACCACAAAGTAAAGCATGCGCATAACAGTAATTTTACTTGAAAATTTCAGCTCTGCAGACATAGTGCGCACCTTGCAATTTTTCAACCAAAACAACCCTTTACATTTGGAAGATTCCCCATAAACCACATATTTCCTGAAAGTACAAGTTAAGCTTTCTAAGCGTACCCAGCTTGTTGTCGTGGGCTCATCTTTTTGGAAGTAAACCCTCGATTAATTCTTAGGTTGCACAGGGCTTCCCTAAAAAAAATTGCCTAATATAAAACACATTTTCCTAAAATATCAATATGGAAACAAGAAAAAACAAGCTAAATCTGACAGAGCAAGGTCCCACGAACAGAACAATACCCAACATGCATAGCTACCCTCTGTTGACAGGTCATTTTTCACCATTTTGCACTATGTTTAACTGTGATTTTTGAAGGAATTTCCAAGGAAAATATATATTATTTTTTATTTTTTTGCGGCAGAGTTTGGCTTTAACATGAAATGTATTGTTTGTATTTTTTCTACTGAAAATAGTGCTGGAAGGAAGATATGAGCCAAAAGATGATTGCATTCCCCCCCCCCCCCATTTTTTCCATTGACAATTCTATTCTTATTCAGTGCATTACCAGAAGTTGCTACATGTGTTTTTTAAATGTAACCTTCCATAGCACATGGTTGGTCCGCTTTAAGGCATGCATTGTCTGTGGTTCTGCAATGTCACATATATTTCACGATCTTGAAAATTTGCATTAAAAAAGATAAATAATTTCATAGCCACACAATAGCTTCTAATGTGTATAAATAATATGGCAATAAAAAAGGAAAAATGTATGCCTTCATTTTTAAATTTTAAAATAAAAATGACAGCTGCCGCATTTAGCCCACTGGTCTCCTAGCAACAGCTGCAGTGAACTGTAAATGGTGCTAACAGCAGTGTGTGTGTAAAGTGCTGCTTCTGTGATAAGACCACCAGGTGACTCAATAAGTATATAAAATTTCTACAAAATGTATATATATATATATATATATATATATATATATATAAAGGTCGCGCTGCGCCGCTGCTATATAGTACAGCAGAACTATGGTCATTTTTTTTACCATAGTTCCTGCACTAAAGCGGACTCCAGTGCCAGCCACTAGCCTTCCCCTGGGGCATCCCAAATCAGGTCACCACAAAACCCACCTTTTTCCTGGACGAGAGCCTGTGCATGCACCATGGGATGGTGAAAGGTACATTTTTATAGGTGAACTGGAGGATTTTTCACATAGCATGCTGTCTAACATGAAAGTTAAAATGAATTAAAAACTGTAAAATAATACATTTTGAAAACAATGATGATGAAGAAAATATAAAAAATTAAATTACACACAATTGGACCAAGTCAGGAATCGAATTCTGGACCCTCTGATGCTAAGTCCATAGCTTTACCCACTAAGCCAGGGGTACTCAAATGGCGGACCGCGGTCCGAATCCGGACCGCAGACGCCATTTGTCCGGACCGCTGCCCAGGGCTGGTGTAGTGTCCCGGCTGCTGCTGGCTCCACGGTGGAGCGGTGTGCCCGGGTAATTTGCTGTGCGGCAGCATCAGAAGTTCCGGCCAGCAGAGGTGCATTGTGGAGGCAGAGGGAGGCCCAATCACGGCTGGGCCAATGATGGAGGAGTGGGCGGGGCATAATTACGCTGTGGCCGGGCAGCGGGCTTTTGCTGAAGATAGGATGGCTGAGGATGGCTGGAGAGGAAGGAGGAAGATAAGGTAAAGGCTCCCACTGCCCGCAGCGCTGTCACCAGCCGCCGGGGACTTTTATTTATTCATGTCAGGCTGTCCGGGAGCTGATTGACCTCTGCCTCCCCCCTCCCCTCCCCTGACTGTCAGTTCCACATGACTGCACAGGGGAGGGGGCTTGCAGAGTGAGGCTGTTCTCGCGTCCCCCTCTCCTCCCCCACGCTGCGATCATCAGTGTAATGGACTGGCAGGACACAACAATAAAGGAGAGAAAAGGCAAGTCCCAGTGTCCCACCCGTGATGAATTAGCTGTGGCCAGTCTGCCTCATTCACTTCTATGCTGTGTTTCCTTTCCATTCTCTGTCTTTTTCTCCCTCTATCACTTCTTTATCACTGTCCTTTTTCTTTCTCCCTTACATCCCCATCTCTATCTCTCTCTTTCTCCCTGCTTTCCTTTTTTTGTCCTCTCTTGCTGCTTTTATTTGTCCATTCCTTCCTTTTTCTCTTCCTCTATCTTTCTCCCTCCGCACCTTTCTCACTGTGTTCTCTTTCTTTTTTTCTCCCTTCTTCCCTGTCTCTCTCTTTCTCTCTCTCCACCACGCTTTATTCTACCTCTTTCTCAACTTTCATTCTCTCTTTATCTTTTGTGCTCTTTCCTTCATCCTTTCCCTCACTCCTTCCTTTCACCCTTCCCTCTCTCCCTCCTTCCTGCATTTCCTCTCTCTTTTTTCTTCCCCCACTCCTCCCTTCCCCCTCTCGTTTCCTTACCTTTTCTTTCCTCATTACATTCTTCCCTTTCCACCTCACTCTTTCTTTCTCCCTCACTCCCATACTGCCTTCTTCCTTCCTTTTGTTCTGTCACTCCCCTTCCTCTTTCTTATTCCCTGTTCTGGCTCTTCTCTCTCTCCCTTTCTTCAGTTCTCACTTCCTTGCCTTCCCTCCCTGTTTCTTTTCTTACTCCATTCCTCCTCCCCCTGGCCCGGGGTGAGGAGGCCATTACCCGGGACCAGTTCATCGAGCTGCTGGAGAACCGGGCCAGTGGCCGAGAAAGTGCAAGGAGGTGAGAATCCTGTCCCCCATTTACTTCCTGCTTCTGTCATTTACTTCCTGCTTCTTGTAGAGTGCAAGCTCTTCAGCTAACAGCTGACATGCACTCTTACTTACACCCCCCCCGGACCTTCATCCCACGGCAGACCCTGGTAAGTGGACCTCCACTGAAAGTAGTTGAGTACCCCTGCACTAAGCTATCTAGCTTGCTCAAGAATAGCGAGAGTCTTTCTTTCTTAACATAATTTGAACCCGATGATTCCTGGTATCTTGGAATATGCCTGTGCCATCAGGGGGAAAAGAATTCTTGATGTAACAACCTGGTTGTGCAGTATATTCAGGTCGTCCGCAGATCTCATTCCTTGAACACATAACATTACTCAACCTAGGCCTGACCAACTGCAGCAACTCTGGATCATAACACTGCCCCCACAGGCTTGTACAGGAGGCACTAAGCTTGGATACATCACTACAGCCAAGTTACTTTTTACCAGTTATTTTGGAACAAGGTAAATCCAGATTCATCAGACCACATGATCTACTTCAAGTACGCCAGGATCCAATATTTATTGTCAATCCCATTCTTATGGGATGCATTCCATGTTGTTTATCAAAACTATAGTGTGGCTATTGTGTATCTTAAATTTCAAATTTAAATTGCTGATCTAAAACAAAGATAACCTTATCATCTGGCCATGTATTATTAGTCAAGTAGACACACATCTTTCCATGTGTGTTCCTCAGAAGTGCTGTGCGTGATGACAGTAAGAAATTCTACTAATAACTGTCACCAGTCTCAAAACTGTGATATACTTTCTGCTCCAAATTTGCCACCACAGCAAGCTTAATGTTTATTTATCTTGACTTAGTCCTGTAAAATGAATTGACATATGTTATTACAGATTTGCATCATTTTAAAATGAAAAACCTCTGACTTTTGCCTTAGTTATTCATAGGGCATAACACATTAGAAACTCTTATTATGTCCTTTTTATTGTCTGTGACCCCTACTGGCAAACTCAAGCATCACGTCTTGTTGTCATTGACATCTTTCAGGCCAAAACATTTCTGTGCCAACGACACTCAGTTAAGTACAATAGATCTCTACAACATGATTACAATTAACTAAAGAAAAACCTCAAGTTGGTCTAAAACTGTTGTCCTCTATTCAAAATAGTTGTGTTGCTTCTTATTATTCTTCTTATTTTTAGGATTTGTAACCAAAAAACAAACCAAGCCAAAAACTCAACAACATGCATAATCTGATCTTCAAAATAGTAACGTCTTTGCCCCAATCTAGCAAAGTATAAAATATCTGACACTTCTAAAGAAAACCTGATTTACTCCCCCCCAGTCAAAATAAAATGGATGCAACCCTGCTGAAAATGCCCCTTTTTATTGTAGATCTGGAATCTGTGTCTCATGTTAAAGTGGACCAACACTCAGGATTTTCACTATCCTGGGCTATGGACCATCCCCCTGGGGCACCCCGATTTGGATGCCCCACTGTGTGAAACCCCCATGATCACCCAGTATACTCACCTCTCCTCGGTCCAACGGAGCATGTGCATCCTCTTGTCCAATCAGCTTCTCCGTCCGCGCATATTAATGTGTGGCTGGAGAAGCTGAATGGAATCCCAGCTGCACACATCGACAGCACACAGCATCACTTGCATTCTTCAGTTGTGTGCGGCCATGCACAGCCATTCAGTTGCAGTGGGCGTGGCTGCACACAGATGAAAGAGGATGCAAGTGATGCTGCCGCACTGTGGGATTGTTTGACAATAAGGAAATCAAAAGGCGACTGAGGGGGTTCACAGAGAAGGACATCCCGCTTTAAATACGTTCTTGCATACTTTAGATTGCTGCAATGCTTATTGAACCCTTAATGACCCACTTCATTTCAGGAATATTTCACCCAAAAATATTGAGAATGCACTAAAAAATGACAAACAAGACATTTCACGTTAAAGCCCAGGCTCTACTGATAGAAACCATGTATAATTTTCCTGGGAAATCCCTTCAAAAATCAGTTGAACATGTATAGAGCAAAATATTGAAAAATGGTCGAGCAATTGAGGGTGACAAAATCTCAAGGTATGCTGGCAAATAAAGCGTTAAAGGTCTTAGTCATGTCCCCTCTCTCCCTGTGGAGGCCACGGGTAAACGTCTAGACATTTGTTGAAATAGAACAATTCTTTAAAAAAACACATCAAATATTGCCCCTAATCTGCAACCAGCTTTGAAACAGTTCAAATAAACTCAAAAACTAATAGTTGATCCAACAGATAAAGAGAGCAATATTGTTAAAATCAAACAAGAACAGTATGAAAACCACCGTTAGACTTACCGGTAACTGATTTTTTAATGAAGTCTTCAGCTTGACCACACGGAGAGATTATGCTCCGCCCCCTGGGAGGAAACACAAACATGAACAGAACTTAAAAGTCCTACCTCAGTCTTTGTAAAGAAATGTAATAAAACCCTGGTCCTCGGTGGGTAATAAGCAGTCAAGCTGAAGGCTTCCTGAAAAATCCATTACCGGTCTAACGGTGGCTTTTCCAAATCACCCACCAGCTTGACCACACAGAGAGGATTTTGCAAGTAAGTTTACCTTAGGGATGGGAAGTAGTACCCTTCTACTGAAGGCCTGATGCTTTACAAATAGTAAATCAAGTCTATCATGTTTGAGGAAGGTGTGGGGGAAGACCACATTGCTGCTTTACATATCTCATCCAAAGATGCCCCAGTCCTTTCTGCCCAAAATGTTGACATTGCTCTTGTAGAATGGACATACACTTCTGGGGGGAGATGCCCCCTTAGTCACAGAAGTCTGTTTAATCAACCTAGCTATAGTGGGCTTGGAGGCTGCTAAACCCTACTTTTTCCTACTGAAAGTTATTCCACCTGCCTCCATTCTCTGGATCTTTCCAAATAAATAATTAAAGCTCTTCTAACATCTAACAGTGAGAGATCCTCTTCCTTGCCAGCTGCTACAGGTAGTGTAGGAAGGAACTATCTCCTGCGTCCTATTAGTTGTAGTCACAATATTTGGCAAAAACAATGGATTAGGTCTCCTGGGTAGGTGTCACATGCTACCTATCAGCAGACAGGCTTACCGATGATGTCACAGACCTATATAAGCGGCGGCCATTTTGCGGAAGCTCATTCTGACACTGTATTGCGGCCAGAGAAGATCAGGCAGGGAGAGAGCGAGGGACAGATAGATAAACAGATAGATAGATAGATAGATAGATAGATAGATAGATAGATAGATAGATAGAAGAACAGAAGAAGTGAGGGACAGATAGAGAAGGAGAGAGGCTGTGACAGTGACAGAGAAAGACAGGGAAAGTTTAAAGTGTTTGCATTAGCTTTCAAGCCTATTTAGTGTTAATAACACTCCTGCCTATTTAGCTTTTCCTTTACCTGATGTCATTCTTTAAAAATCGTGCTAGCATTAATATTTCAAGAGTACCTGTCTACTAACTGGTTGCAGTTTGTAATGAAAGTCACTTTTCCACTGTATAAGCAGCCAACCTATGTATTTGAAAAGGGGGCATCCCAAATACTAGCAAAAATATTTCAAGAGTACCTGTCTACTAACTGGTTACATTTTGTAAAGAAAGTCACTTTTCCTCTGTAAAAGCAGCCAGCCTATGTATTTGAAGAGGTGGCATCCCAAACACTAGCATAAATATTTCAAGAGTACCTGTCTACTAACTGGTTGCATTTTGTACAGAAAGTCACTTTCCCAATGTAAAAGCAGCCAGCCTATGTATTTGAAGAGGGGGCATCCCAAATACTAGCATAAATATTTCAAGAGTACCTGTCTACTAACTGGTTGCATTTTGTAAAGAAAGTCACTTTTCCACTAAAAAAGCAGCCAGCCTATGTATTTGAAGAGGGGGCATCCCAAATACTAGCATAAATATTTCAAGAGTACCTGTCTGCTGACTGATTGCATTTTGTAAAGAAAGTCACTTTTCCACTGTAAAAGCAGCCAGCCTATGTATTTGAAAAGGGGGCATCCCAAATACTAGCATAAGTATTTCAAGAGTACCTGTCTACTAACTGGTTGCATTTTGTAATCAAAGTCACTTTTCCACTAAAAAAGCAGCCAGCCTATGTATTTGAAAAGGGGGCATCCCAAATACTAGCATTAATATTTCAAGAGTACCTGTCTACTAACTGGTTGCATTTTGTAAAGAAAGTCACTTTTCCACTGTAAAAGCAGCCAGCCTATGTATTTGAGGAGTGGGCATCCCAAATACTAGCATGTGTCTTTTAAAGTGGACCAACACCCACCCGTGATCGGCCCGGGAATCTATAAGATTCCCGGGCCGATCACCTCCCTCCCCGCGGGACATCCGAGATCGGGATGTCCCGCGGGGTGAAACCCCCCCAAACCCCCCAAACTCCTTACCTTTGTTTCGGCGGCGGCCGGCCGCCGCCGCCTCCCTCGCGCCCCTCTAGTCGTGCGCGCGCCGGCCGTCTGTGAATGGCCGGCGCGGGCACACGCGCGTCAACAGGGACGCGCGGGAGGCGGCGGCGGAGGAGCCGCTTGTCCGCGGCTTGTCCGTCGCCGCTGACAGAGGTGAGTTTGGGGGGTTCGGGGGGGTTTCACACAGCGGGGCACCCCGATCGGGGGTGCCCCACCGAAGTGGACCAAGACCCAGGATAGTCAAAATCCTGGGTGTTGGTCCACTTTAAGAGAACCTGCCTACTAACCTTTTGCCTTTTGTATAAAAAAGTCTGGTTTTCAAGTTTAAAGCACCCATTGCCTTTCACCGGGGGCAATTGTCAGTGCTACCAAGTATCTTTTAAGAGTACCGGCCTACTAACCTTTTGCCTTTTTTAAAAAAATGTCTGGTTTTCAAGTTTAAAGCACCCATTGCTTTTCACTGGGGGCCATTGTCAGTGCTACCACTTATCTTTTAAGAGTAGTGGCCGACTTACCTTTTGCCTTTTGTATAAAAAAGTCTGGTTTTCAAGTTTAAAGCACCCATTGCCTTTCACTGGGGGCCATTGTCAGTGCTACCACTTATCTTTTAAGAGTACCTGCCTACTAACCTTTTGCCTTTTGTATAAAAAAGTTTGGTTTTCAAGTTTAATGCACCCATTGCCTTTCACCAGGGGCCATTGTCAGTGCTACCACTTATCTTTTAAGTTTTAAGCAGCCATTGCCTTTTACCGGGGGGGGGGGGGGCATCCCAAATACTACCTTTTTAACATTTTGAACAAAAACCATGTTTTAAAACTGCCTGTGGTGCATTTAACTCTGACCAGGGGCATCCTGTGTAAGACCATCTGACTTGTGTCTTTTTGCATTAGCTTTTAGCTACAGTGTCTGCCTATTTTGATCTAACTTTTCTACACACCTGCTGTTACAAAAATACTGTTCTAGGTGTAGTGTAGTGTATTGTTTTCCACTCCTAAACACAGTAAAAATGCCAGGCAGAGATGTGTCAGGATGTGCACCGAGGAGAGGCCTAGATTCAGGCAGAGGTCGCAGCAGACTAGGGGCAAGTGGCAGCAGGAGTCACGGTGAGAGGCCTGATCTCCCGGTATCGGCTAGCGGTCGTGTCTCAACCAGCAATGCATCTGCCGTCATCGATTGGTTAATGCGGTCATCGATCTCATCACAAGTGACATCTAACACCCCCAGTCAACAGTCGGTAGGTTCCTCGGACACAACCCTGTGTTGGCATGGCCCGGGAGCAGGAGCAGCCCCTGTCCTTCCATTGCCTCTATACTATGCCCCCCTCCAGCCGACGTATCTTATGCTTTGGGTTCAGCTCCACTATTCAGTGAGGACGATGTGTTAGAGGACAATCAGCAGCTACTGCCCAGCCAAGAATTGGAGGAGACATCCGCCGCTTCATTCGCTAGGCAGACAAACACTGAGGAGGAGAGTGGCGTGGGAGGTGGTGTGGCGAGCGTTCCGTCTCCTGCAGCAAACGCTGTTGTGGAAACCGAGGAGGACATAAGTGACGTGCAGACACAACTCGATGATGATGATGATGAAGCCGCACTTGGGAGCCCGGTGCAGAAGGGGCTTCATCATCATCAGGAGAAGAGGGTCCCAGGTTGCCCCAGAGTCAGAAGCTGAGGCAGCAAGGTGGTAGTAGAGTTGGCAGTCAGCATGGTGGCAGAATTGGGATGTCTTGAGCCACACGTGGCCGGGGGTGGGGTAGACCACCTGCTGCGCGGCAGGCTGCCATCCCGGAGGTAGTGGAGCAGGGGTTCCTGGAGTTGGCAGCAGTAGCAGTGAATTAGTGCGGACTGTTGGTTGGAAAATTAGCTACTTGGCAGTGTGGCACTTTTTCATCAAACATCCGCAGGAGGGTAACCTGGCCACATGCAAGATGTGTAGACAGAAGGTGAAGCGTGGCCAGGGCCCCAATGTTGGTACCACGACCCTGCGGCAACACATGCAGCGTAACCATAAAGCGGCCTGGGAGAACCGAGGCTCCAAAGTGGCGGTCCAGCCTGCTGCGCCAGCCAGTGCCACAGCGCTTTTAATTTCACCCAGCCAAGGCTCCAGCACCTCAGCCGAAGGTAGCTGTGCATCATACCCATCCTCTGCCGCTCCAGATGCTCCTGCTCCTCCTACTAAAAGTCAGTCATCCCGCCAGCAATCCATCAGCGAAGCCATGTCCAAGAGAAAACAGTATGTGCCCACTCATCCTACAGCGCAGAAGCTAAAAGTGCTCCTGTCCAAGTTGCTGGTGCTGCAGTCCCTCCCTTTTACAGTGGTGGACTCTGCACCTTTCAGAGAGCTGATGGCTAGTGCCAAGCCAAAGTGGAGAGTCCCAAGCCGTCATTTCTTTGCAAAGAAGGCAGTACCAGCCCTGCACAAATTTGTTGAGCAGAAGGTGGGCCAGTCCTTGAGCCTGTTGGTGTGCATCAAAGTGCACAGCAGGGCCAACATCTGGAGCTGTAACTACGGTCAGGGACAATACATGTCCTTTACGGCCCACTGGGTGAATGTGGTTCCTGCACAGGAACTTGGACAGGTCACACCGCTTCGGCCTCCACGCATCCAGGCCGTTCTGCGTGTCACAGTGTGCGACTCCACCTCCTCATCCTCCGCCGTCTCCCCAGCCTCCACTGTACGGTCAATTCTCAATGCCCCTCCAGCCTACCATGTGTGCAGGGCACAGCGGTGTCACTCTGTGCTTCACATGGTTTGCCTTGGCGAACGGAGTCACACAGGGGAGGAGCTCCTGAAATTCATTCTGTCACGGTCTGTCGTCTGTCCAGATGGGGAGAGACTCACCTTTGTGAAGATAAATCAGGCATGGGTCAGCCAGGATTTCCACCCACCAATAGTTGATGCATGCGAGCAGCTGATGCATGGTAGCTCCTTTTGCTGCTGCCAAATCCAGGGTGTGTCTTTCAGGCAATATATGGGCTCCTAATGCTGCTGCCAACTCCTGGGTGTGTCTTTCAGGCAATATATGGGCTCCTAATGCTGCTGCCAACTCCTGGTTGTGTCTTTCAGGCAATATATGAGCTCCTTCTGCAGCTGCCAACTCCTGGGTGTGTCTTTCAGGCAATATATGGGCTCCTAATGCTGCTGCTGTCAACTCCAGGGTGTGTCTTTCAGGCAATATATGAGCTCCTTCTGCTGCTGCCAACTCCTAGGTGTGTCTTTCAGGCAATATATGGGCTCCAAATGCGGCTGCCAAAACCAGGGTGTGTCTTTCAGGCAATATATGGGCTCCCTATGCTGCTGCCAAATTCAGGGTGTATTTTTCTGGCAATATATGGGCTCCCTATGCTGCTGCCAACTCCAGGGTGTGTTTTTCAGGCAATATATGGGCTCCTAATGCTGCTGCGAACTCCAATGTGTTTTTCAGGCAATATATGGGCACCTAATGCTGCTGCCAACTCCTGGGTGTGTCTTTCAGGCAATATATGGGCTCCAAATGCTGCTGACAACTCAAGGGTGTGTCTTTCAGGCAATATATGGGCTCCTAATGCTGCTGCCAACTCCAATGTGTTTTTCAGGCAATATATGAGCTCCTAATACTGCTGTCAACTTCAATGTGTTTTTCAGGCAACATATGAGCTCCTAATACTGCTGCCAACTCCAGTTTGTTTTTCAGGCAATATATGGGCTCCTTATGCTGCTGCCAACTCCAGGGTGTGCTTTTTAGGCAATATATGGGTTCCTTATGCTGCTGCCAACTCCAGTGTCTCTTTCAGGTAATATATGGGCTCCTAATGCTGCTGCCAACTCCAATGTGTCTTTCAGGCTCCTTCTGCTGCTGCCAGCTCCTGGGTGAGTCTTTCAGGCAATATATGGGCTCCTAATGCTGCTGCTGTCAACTCCAGGGTGTGTCTTTCAGGCAATATATGAGCTCCTAATGCTGCTGCCAACTCCTAGGTGTGTTTTTCAGGCAATAATTTACGAGCTCCTAATACTGCTGCCAAATCCAATGTGTTTTTCAGGCAATATATGGGCTCCCTATGCTGCTGCCAACTCCAGGGTGTGTTTTTCAGGCAATATATGGGTTCCTTGTGCTGCTGCCAACTCCAGTGTCTCTTTCAGGCAATATATGGGCTCCCTATGCTGCTGCCAACTCCAGGGTGTGTTTTTCAGGCAATATATGGGCTCCTAATGCTGCTGTCAACTCCAGTGTCTCTTTCAGGTAACATATGGGCTCCCAATTCTGCTGCCAACTCCAATGTGTTTTTCAGGCAATATATGAGCTCCTAGTACTGCTGCCAAATCCAATGTGTTTTTCAGGCAATATATGGGCTCCTAATGCTGCTGCCAACTCCAATGTGTTTTTCAGGCATTATATGGGCTCCTAATGCTGCTGCCAACTCCAATGTGTTTTTCAGGCAATATATGGGCTCCTAATACTGCTGTCAACTCAAATGTGTTTTTCAGGCAATATATGGTCTCCTAATGCTGCTGCCAACTCCTGGGTGTGTCTTTCAGGCAATACATGGGCTCCTAATGCTGCTGCCAAATCCAGGGTGTGTCTTTCAGGCAATATATGGGCTCCCTATGCTGCTGCCAAATTCAGGGTGTATTTTTCTGGCAATATATGGGCTCCCTATGCTGCTGCCAACTCCAGGGTGTGTTTTTTCAGGCAATATATGGGCTCCCTATGCTGCTGCCAACTCCACTGTGTCTTTCAGGCAATATATGGGCTTCTAATGATGCTGCCAACTCCAGGGTGTGTTTTTTCAGGCAATATATGGGCTCCCTATGCTGCTGCCAACTCCACTGTGTCTTTCAGGCAATATATGGGCTTCTAATGATGCTGCCAACTCCAATGTGTTTTTTAGGCAATATATGAGCTCCTAATACTGCTGCCAACTCCAATGTGTTTTTCAGGCAATATATGGGCTCCTAATGCTGCTGCCAACTCCAATGTGTTTTTCAGGCATTATATGGGCTCCTAATGCTGCTGCCAACTCCAATGTGTTTTTCAGGCAATATATGGGCTCCTAATACTGCTGTCAACTCAAATGTGTGTCTTTCAGGCAATATATGGGCTTCTAATGATGCTGCCAACTCCAATGTGTTTTTTAGGCAATATATGAGCTCCTAATACTGCTGCCAACTCCAATGTGTTTTTCAGGCAATATATGGGCTCCTAATGCTGCTGCCAACTCCAATGTGTTTTTCAGGCATTATATGGGCTCCTAATGCTGCTGCCAACTCCAATGTGTTTTTCAGGCAAGATATGAGCTCCTAATGCTGCTGCCAACCCCTGGGTGTTTCTTTCAGGCAATATATGGGCTCCTAATGCTGCTGCCAACTCTAATGTGTGTCTTTCAGGCAATATATGGGCTCCTAATGCTGCTGTCAACTCCAATGTGTTTTTCAGGCAAGATAGGGGCTCCTAATACTGCTGCCAACTCCTGGGTGTGTCCTTCAGGCAATTTAGGGGCTCTTAATGCTGCTGCCAACTCCAATGTGTCTTTCAGGCAATATATGGGCTCCTAATGCTGCAGCTGTCAACTCCAGGGTGTGTCGTTCAGGCAACATATGAGCTCCTTCTGCTGCTACCAACTCCTAGGTGTGTCTTTCAGGCAATATATTGGCTCCAAATGCTGCTGCCAAATCCAGGGTGTGTCTTTCAGGCAATATATGGGCTCCCTATGCTGCTGCCAAATTCAGGGTGTATTTTTCTGGCAATATATGCTGCTGCCAACTTCAATGTGTTTTTCAGGAAATATATGGGCTCCTTTATGCTGCTGCCAACTCCTGGGTGTGTCTTTCAGGCAATATATGGGCTCCTAATGCTGCTGCCAACTCCTGGGTGTGTCTTTCAGGCAATTTATGGGCTCCAAATGCTGCTGCCAACTCCAATGTGTTTTTCAGGCAATAATATACGAGCTCCGAATACTGCTGCCAATTCCAATGTGTTTTTCAGACAATATATGAGCTCCTAATACTGCTGCCAAATTCAATGTGTTTTTCAGGCAATATATGGGCTCCCTATGCTGCTGCCAACTCCAGGGTGTGTTTTTCAGTCAATATATGGGCTCCCAATGTGGCTGCCAACTCCAGGGTGTGTCTTTCAGGCAATATATGGGCTCCTGATGCTGCTGCCAACTCCAATGTGTTTTTCAGGCAATATATGAGCTCTTTCTGCTGCTGCCAACTCAAATGTGTTTTTCAGGCAATATATGGGCTCCTAATACTGCTGCCAACTCAAATGTGTTTTTCAGGCAATATAGGGCTCCTAATGCTGCTGCCAACTCCACTGTGTGTCTTTCAGGCAATACACTGTATGGGCTCCTAATGCTGCTGCCAACTCCAATGTGTTTTTCAGGCAATATATGAGCTCCTAATACTGCTGCCAACTCCAATGTGTTTTTCAGGCAATATATGGGATCCTAATGCTGCTGCCAACTCCTGGGTGTGTCTTTCAGGCAATATATGGGCTCCTAATGCTGCTGCCAACTCAAGGGTGTGTCTTTCAGGCAATATATGGGCTCCTAATGCTGCTGCCAACTCCACTATGTTTTTCAGGCTATTTATGAGCTTCTAATACTGCTGCCAACTCCAATGTGTTTTTCAGGCAATATATGATCTCCTAATACTGCTGCCAAATCCAGTGTGTTTTTCAGGCAATATATGGGCTCCATATGCTGCTGCCAACTCCAGGGTGTATTTTTCAGGCAATATATGGCTTCCTTATGCTGCTGCCAACTCCAGTGTCTCTTTCAGGCAACATATGGGCTCCCTATGCTGCTGCCAACTCCAGGGTGTGTTTTTCAGGAAATATATGGGTTCCTTATGCTGCTGCTAACTCCAGTGTCTCTTTCAGGCAACATATGGGCTTCTAATGCTACTGCCAACTCCAATGTTTTTTGTGTTTTTCAGGCAATATATGAGCTCCTAATACTGCTGCCAACTCCAATGTGTTTTTCAGGCAATATATGGGCTCCTAATGCTGCTGCCAACTCCTGGGTGTATCTTTCAGGCAATATATGGGCTCCTAATGCTGCTGCCAACTCTAATGTGTGTCTTTCAGGCAATATATGGGCTCCTAATGCTGCTGCCAACTCTATTGTGTTTTTCAGGCAAGATAGGAGCTCCTAATACTGCTGCCAACTCCTGGGTGTGTCTTTCAGGCATTTTATGGGCTCCTAATGCTGCTGTCAACTCCAATGTGTTTTTCAGGCAATAATATACGAGCTCTTAATACTGCTGCCAATTCCAATGTGTTTTTCAGCAATATATGAGCTCCTAACACTGCTGCCAAATCCAATGTGTTTTTCAGGCAATATATGGGCTCCCTATGCTGCTGCCAACTCCAGTGTCTCTTTCAGGCAATATATGGGCTCCCTATGATGCTGCCAACTCCAGGGTGTGTTTTTCAGGCAATATATGGGTTCCTTATGCTGCTGCCATTTTTAGTGTCTCTTTCAGGCAATGTGTGGGCTCCTAATGCTGCTGCCAGCTCCAGAGTGTGTTTTTCAGGCAATATATGGGCTCCTAATGCTGCTGCCAACTCCAATGTGTTTTTCAGGCAATATATGAGCTCCTAATACTGCTGCAAACTCCAATGTGTTTTTCAGGCAATATATGGGCTTCTAATGCTGCTGCCAAATTCAGGGTGTGTTTTTCAGGCAATATATGGGCTCCCTATGCTGCTGCCAAGTCCAGAGTGTGTCTTTCAGGCAATATATGGGCTCATCATGCTGATGCCACCTCAAGGATCTTTAATTGTGCCGATCTGCGACAGGGAATCTAATTGCGATGCCTCTGATCTGCATGTCATACTTCTTTACAATATTATTTCACTAACCCAGCATGCATCCTATGCATGTTACAGCCAAGCAAAACGTTCTGCAACCCTATGGAGGCTCCCGGAAGCCCAGAAATAGCTGTTTTTAATAGCGATTTGTTGCAAATTTTTCAAAAGTTAGCTTATCTCTAGTAATGGCCAACAAAAAAAAAAAACTTAAGAGAAAGTCACTTCTCTGGGACCTCATTCAGTGGCTCAAAGGGAGGCTATATAAGTCCCTTTGATACAATCGATAAATCCCATGTAGAAAAACCCTTAAAAGTAGCTGGCCTTTGTCTACTAACTGACTTGAAAAAATGATTGATAAGTTCATTCTGTCTTTTTTTCCAAGAAAAACTGTAAGGGCAGAGGTCTGAGTCTTTAGAGTACTTACTGCTAGCTCTTTCTCAAATTCTTCCTGCAGAAACTCGAGAACTGTAGCTATCTTTCTTTTCTTCAACTTAACTTCACAATAAGAAGAAAAACATTTTCATACCTTACCATAGATCTTACCGTAGACCGTAGATCTGATGAAACACTTCATGGTTCAGACACCACTCTGATTGCTGAACCGTTACTCTGCTTAGACAATCTGCTAGCTTTGTGTTGAGGGTTCCCTTCAGAGGGATTGCCCCCCAGAGACCGAGCCTGTGTTTGAAGGAGTAGATGGATTTTGTTTGACAGCTTAATCCGCTCAAGGGACCTTGTCCCTACCCAATGGTTTAGATAGGCTACTGTTGAGGCATTGTCTGACCTTACAAGAACTTCTCTGTCTGCTATGACCTGTTGAATATGACTCAAAGCCAGTTTGACCACCAGGAGCTCTCTGTAGTTTGAGGACATGACCGCCAAGGACTTTGTCCATTTTCCCGGTCCCTGTAGATTGTGATCACCACCGGGTTGGTTCTCCACTTCTAATTTACTTTAATTTCCTAGTACTAGTAGATTTGTCCACCATTTTAGATCCTCTAGGACAAAGGAACTTAATTGGACTAGTTGATCTAGTGACCCCTGATGTCTGTCTCATAGATCTAGCAGAAACCTTTGCAACACTCTTGTGTGAAGTTGAGCCCATGGTACTGCCAGAATTGATGATGTAATTAGACCTAGCACCTGCATGATCCGCCTTATGGACACCTGAGGCACTATCAATAATTTTTGAACTTCCTCTCTGATCTTTTCTTCCTGCAGATGAAAAATTCTATGCTGTGTGCTGTCTATCATGAATCCCAGAAATTTGCATTGCTGACTGGGTGTTAGGGTAGATTTCTCTAGATGTATTATTCACCCTAGATCCTCTCTGAGATCTACCAGAAGCAACTGTTCTGACATGTTTAGCGGAAGAAGATAGTCCAGATAAGGGATCACTGTGATTCCCTGTTGTCTGAGATGAGCCATCGACTCTGCCAGGATATTCGTAAAGATCCTTAGGGATGAGGACAGGCTAAATGGCAGTGCTCTGCACTGGGAGTGCAAAATCTTTGCTGTTGCCCTGATGTTCTCCACAGAAGCATGAGTAAGGAAAGTGACTGCCCTGTAAGAGGTTGGAAAAACCTTCAGAAGGCTTTCCCCAGGAGTATTACTTTCCATGTACACTTTTAAATTATTAAGCCAGACCATCATGCTTCTTAGGATACCATCAGATGCCAAGGCGGCCTGTAAGAAAAAGAAGCCGCATCCCAGGCTCTCTTAGCCAGGATATTGATTTTACAATCCATAGGATTGCATTGTACTCATGTCTTCAAAACTTAATTCTGCTGACCTGGACATCTGCCCCAATGATGCATCCACCCTGGGACACTTGCTCCAAAGCTCTATGTCCTGATCATTAAAGGGGTACTTTCTCTTTAAAGCTCTCGGCATAAAAAAAATCTTCATTAACAATCAATGCCTTCAAGGCTAAGTGGACAGGAAAAACCTTGGACTTCTTTTTTCCAACAACAAATTGTACAATTCATCATGAACAGATAGGGGCTTTTCGTCCTCCTGAATTCCCCAGGTTGCATACAGGTCTCCAAATAGTTTTTTGATTTCAGACAGATTTGACAGCCCATGCACAGCATCTGGAGCCTCATTATCCAGTTCTTCCTCACCAGTGGAATCCTGAAAGGAAGGTTCCTCTTCACCAGATCCACATTAGCTCTGGCTCCACATTAGCCAGAAATGAAACTGAAAAAACATCAGGAGTGTTAGCCATACGGGATGCCTGTCCTTCACCATCCTCATGCCCCCAAAACACATGGCAACAGTCCCACCGGTTTTTGGAAGATGTCCACTTGTGGTTCACTACTTTAAGAGCAATGCTCTCTGTTGATCGCTGCCCTGCCTAATCCCTCCTGGACATTTTCCCCCGCCTGCCGGTTTCACTGTCCTGCACCCCTCCGACCTGCTCACTGGACGAGGGAGAAATTACGCCTCTTCTTTTCCGGGTTGCTGCTTGTGTCGCAACTGGAAGTGACGTCACGCGCCATGTCCTGGTCTTAGGCTCCACCCAAATTCAGAAATTTGGAGGGAAATCAGCCACAAAAAGGAAAAAAAGCAACTAACTTCACCCGAACCTGAATCCAGCGTGAGGTCCAATTTAGAAGGCTGGCATGCCCGCAGCAAAGAGAAACTGCCCGGGATTTAAGGTGACGCCACACCATTTGTGTAGAGGTATGATTATGTGGGAGTCATGAAGCCCTAGCTGCCCCAAGTCAGCGGATGTGACTACACCCTGTATGTGACAAAATAAAGGGTACAGTGGGCTGCCCAGAAGCTCTGGGTTGTTTAAAATAAAAAAACTAAAATAAAAAAATTCAGAACACACTCTGTTCATGTTTGTGTTTCCTTCCAGGGGGTGGAGCATAATCTCTCCGTGTGGTCAAGCTGAAGGGTGACTTGGAAAAATGTAGAAAAATGAGGACTGGTATGCTAGGGCCTCCATGTCCAGACTCACCAAGGATGCCCAGGAGTACCATGATCCTATTAGGAAGGCAAGGTGATTGACGTAAAGAATTACTGACATAAATTGATGGCGTCACCTCAGAGTTGGCCCATTGTGTCGGGAATGAGGTCTTTGACAGACTATGCGAGCAAGTACGTCAATTACCACCTCTGGTTGTACCTCTGGTACAACAACTTCTTTCTAATATCAAAATCACAGGACATATACTGAGAGTCCTTGAAAGTATGTGTATTCCTCCCAAGGCGCTCCAGATGCAATAGAATTTTTCCTAAACCAACTAGATGCTCCTCACCCACAACCTCTTTCTCTTTAAAGGTCAACTATTCTACCAGATACAGGGGCCAGCGATGGGGACAACATGTGCCCCATCATTTGTGAAACCTTTATCTGGGTTGGTGAGAGAGGAGTTTGTGGGCATATGACAAGATGTTCCATTATCTGTGCCACATCATTACGTGGTACACATATATAATTTCAGGTCCTGTCCAGATGATCAAAATGTAATTCATATATTATATAGAAAAAATCTGGCAGCCAACACTACATGAAGATTGTGTAGCGCACACACACCTACGGTAAAGTTTTCCGTATAGTGCGTATATACAGGCCCACCATATTTACTCCTCAGAGGAGGAGTTTAATCAATTGGCAGATGATATAAACCACATATTAATGGCATGGGGATAGGACATCAAGAACCTGAAAAGAGCCTACAAATAGGCCAAAAGCAGAGAAGGACAAGAGCTCCTCTTTAAACCCAAAAAAGAACAAAGCAGTTCAGCTATGATATTAACCTACTCGGAATCCCACCATGAAATTCGAAACATTCTTGATAAATATTGGTACATACATATGAACGATCAATATTTAGACATTCTTACCCATCAAACCCCAGATTAGGTTTAGGAGAGCTAGGAATCGCAAAGAAAGTATAGTTTAAAGCTAGGAGGGGCAGTCCCCCCCAAACTTAAATGTTGCAGGGTAAAAACGACGTACCGATGTGAGGCATGTCACATGTGTATAAAATCCGAAAAAATATATATATATATTTTGGTCTGTCCTTGATAGATATTACATAGGCAATTTAAAAAAAATATTCGACAAACATCAAACGACAGGATATCAGATGCATCAACCCCAAAATTCTCAATGGTAGGCACTTTGCCCTGCAACATAACAAAGACACTACAGGCTTGTATTTTCAGGGCCTGGATAGGATCCATAGAAGTCCATAAGGTGAGAACACTGAAAAAGGGCACTTTAAGCAAATAAGGAGCCATTCCCCTTAATCAGTACAACCGGTGAGGGGTAGGGATGGTAAATTAGAAAAACACAATTCTGTGATACTCACCTGTAGAATTGGTTTCTCTACCACATCCATTCCAGGCCATCAGCTTCAGTCACAACAGGGATAATCCCTGCCGGAGGGCGTGGACTGCAAGATTGAAAGGTGTGGCTCCTCCTGGCCCTAGAAGCATCCGGCTGCCTCTGATCAAGCCAGTAATTAAAAAGCAGTAGCCTCCTACTAGGAGGCTAAGGCCTATTATTTATAGTAGACAATGTTAAGCCACACCGAACTCCGCTTATTTTTTCTCTCGAAATTTTTTTTTTTAATGCTAAATACTATTTACTATATATACAACAAAAAAAAAACACCAAGACAAGGCATCTAAAGGATTAGGACCGTACCCCAGTAACAGGGCGGGTCTGACGGCCTGGAATGGATATGGTAGAGAAACCAATTCTACAGGTGAGTATCACAGAATTGTGTTTTCTCTCCCAACTAAATCCAGGCTGTCAGCATCAGTCACGATAGGGACCTCCATCCAAAAGCAGTGTTCACATATGGGTGGGATCCCGAACACAGAAGCAGCAGGTAGTTCTCTCCCTTTGGCAGAATATGCTCTTACTACCGCCTGTATAATCCACCTGCCCCTTTCTAGGTCCTTCCGCTATGACAAACAGAAAATCCGACTTCCGGAATAACTCTGTAGCAGAGATATAATATCTTGCTCTGACTACTTCCAAGGAATAAAGGACCCTCTCCTTTGGATTAGCCGGAACCGGACATAAGGATTGCAAAACTACTTCCTCATTAAGATGAAACGGAGAAACCACATTGGGTAAAAAAATCTGGCTGAAAACGGAAGCCTGCCTTATCTCTGTGTAATTCAAAATAAGGGGCCTTGATCCACAAGGTGGCCAATTCAGAAACTCGACGTACGGAAGTAATAGCTACTAGGAAAATGACCTTGAGCGTCAAGATGCTTAAGGGAGCGTCAATCAGGGGCTCAAAAGGAGTGCCCTGGAGAGCTGATAGCATCAAATTTAAGCCCCACACTGGCAAAATAGGCTTGCATGGCGGACGGACATGGGTAACTCCCTAAAAAAAGGTTCTGATGAGTTTTTTTTCAGTGATTGGCTTCTGAAAGAAGATGGATAAAGCCTAAATATAACCCTTTAGCGTGCTTAGCTGGAGGCCAGCCTCTAGGTCATTCAGCAGAAATTCTAGAAATTCTGGATACAGAATATCTTCTGCAAGAAAACTTCCTGGTGATAAATGCCCTTCATACCCTGTAGTAAATCTTAGACGATGTCTGCTTTCGGGCCTTGATCATAGTATGTATTACCCTGGCTGATAAACCCTTCTCTGTCAAGATCGAGGTCTCAATAGCCAGGCCGTCAAAGCCAGCATTCATAAATTCGAGTGCAGAAGAGACCCCTGTGTGAGAAGGTCTGGATCATAGTCTGAGACCAGATTCTCCTTGGCCAACGAGGAGCCACCAGAATGTTTGGCGCTTCCTCTTAAACTACCTTCTTTAGTACTCGACCCAAGAGCGGGAATGGAGGGAATGCATATAGGAGATTGAACCCTGACCACGGGGTAGTCAGTGTGTCTTTCACCATGGCCAGAGGGTCCTGAGATAGGGACACAAACCTCTGAAGTTTGTGATTGTGTCTGGAAGCAAAGAGATCCACATCCGGACGACCCCAGCGGAAGCAAAAGACTTGAAAAACCCTCTGATTGAGATACCACTCCCCTCGACGCAGAGATGTTCTGCTCAGGGAGTCTGCCTCCTGATTTTCTACCACCGAGATGTAAGCTGCTGAAATGCAGAGAATGTTCTCCTCTACCCATAGCAGAATCCCGGTCAAATGTCGAAGTTTATGGTAAACAGATTTTCCTTCGGACCCCATTGTCCCTGATGGACTCCAGACTCCTCCCCAGCTTGTCAGACTGGCATCTGTGGTGACAATCTCCCAAAGGGGACTTGCCTAGATGTATCATTAGATGTAGGGGATCTAACCACCACAGGAGGGATTGCCTGGCTAAGGGCGGATAGAACAACGGTCTGATCCAGTGACTCCGAGGCCTGATCCCAGATTGGCAATAGCTATATCTGAAGAGACCTCATGTGAAACTGAGCAAAGGGAACTGCCTCAAAGCAGGCCACCATTAAACCTACCAGCCTCATCCCTTGATGAAGTGTTGGCTGTTGGCAGGCTAGAAGAGTCTCTATCTGGGTCCGGATGTAGTAGAACCTTCTGTTCTGGGAGAAAAACTCTGACGTGGGCAGTGTCCAGAGTCTTCCCCAAAAACAACCTTGCTGTCGATGGGGTGATGTGCGATTTTGAATAACTGATCTTCCAGCCAAACCTCTCTAGGGTCGATAACACCGTCTGTGTATCTCTCACGGTCTCCTGAAGAGACGGAGCCAAAATCAACAGATCGTCCAGGTATGGTATTATGTGAATCCCCTGATCCCTCAAGATGGCCATGAGCCCGGCCAACAACTTGGTGAATACTTTTGGGGCTGTGGATAGGCCAAAGACAAGAGCCCCAAATTGAAAATGTTTGCATCTTAGAAACTTCTGATGTCCTGAAAAAAAGGGGATGTGAAGATATTCATCCCTTACATCCACTATGGTCATGAAATTCCCGGGCTGAAGTGACCTCACTGCCGACCTTAACAATTCCATGAGAAAATGTCTCAACCTGAAAAATCTATTGAGACCCTTTAGGTCTAGAATCGGCCGCACTGATCCATCCTTCTTGGGAATGGTGAACAGATTGGAGTAAAACCCCTGGCCTCTTTCCAGAAGGGGTACCTGACAAATTACTCCTATCTGTAGTAGATACAGAACTACGGTTCTCAAGGCCTCCACCCTTAACGGGTTTCGGAGTGCCCTTGACCAAAAAACCTTGTGGGCGATCTGGCTGCAAACCCGATCTTGTAGCCTGAAGACACCACCTCCTGAATCCAAAGATCCGACATGTGGTGCTTCCAGACCGGAGAAAACTGCAGGAGCCACCCCATCACCCGCACTGGTGGGGGCGCCCCTTCATGAGTGGGTGGACTTAGCTGAAGGCTTCGATTTAGCTCCCCAAGCGATACCTGGACTGCTCCGGGACCTATCTCTGCTCCAGAATTCCCTGCGGGAATCCAAAACGGAGGAACCTCTACCACCTCAAAAGGATCGAGATGTTGAGGGCTTCTGAAAAAAATAGAGTAGATGTTTTCTTTTGAGGAAGCTTGCCCTCCTTAACCATAACATCAAGGTGTTTCCCAAATAAATGACCCCCCCGGAAGGGGAGGTCCGTAAGGGATTTCTTAGCAGCGGCATCTGCCGACCATTGCTTTAACCATAAGGAATGGCGTAAAGCAATAAGCAGGGCAGAGGTTCTGGCACCAAGCCTAACCAAATCATCCATGGCCGTGATAACAAAGCTATTCAACTCTAGACAAGTTCTGAATGCCAGGGAACCCGAGTCCTGAGCATGTCCTCGAGACTTAGCCCTGGCCATAAGTTGCTTTACATTCTTCCTCATTGCCAAAGAAACAATTGAAGTGGCACAGGCAAGACATATAGAGAACCCACCATAGTAAAAGCATGGCGGGCCAACTGATCCATGCATCTTTCAGTAGGATCTCTCAAAGAAGCGTTGGAAGCAGAAGGCATAATAGCAGTGTTGGACAGGCTGATACAGGTGGGTCCACCTTTATGAGGGAGGGACCAAAACTTAAAGTGGACCAACACCCAGGATTTTGACTATCCTGGGTGTTGGTCCACTTAGGTGGGGCACCCCGATCGGGGGTGCCCCGCTGTGTGAAACCCCCCCGATCGCCGCAAAAACTCACCTCTCCCCGCTCCCACGTGACCTCGTCCGGCCAATGACAGCGCTCAGAGCCGCTCTGGTATGCGCGTCCAAAGCCGTTTGGACGCGCATACCAGAGCGCTGTCATTGGCTGCGTCTCTCGCTTCCCTCTAACAGGGAGCGCGCCTGCGCCGGCCATTCACAAAACGGCCGACACGGGAGCTTGCCCTGCTAGAGGGAAGCGAGAGACGTGGCCGCGTCTCACGCATGCGCCGTTGGATCGCCGGTAAGGTAAGGATTGTGGGCCTCCTGGGGGGTTCCTCCCTGCGGGACATCCCGATTTCGGATGCCCCGCGGGGAGGGATCTGATCGGTCCGGGAATCTTATAGATTCCCGGGCCGATCCCCCCTGGGTGTTGGTCCACTTTAACCATACTGGAAGGAAAAGGATACCTAGAATCTAAGATTCTGGGAACAGGAGGAAGCTTTTTAGGCTTCTCCCACTCCTTCAGCGCCATCTTGGAAAAATGCGACTGTTCTGGAAAAAAAAAGCCTTGGCCTTTTGGGCCTAAACAAGTCATCCTTCCTTCTCTTGGGGGCTTTAGGAGGGCAAATGTGTAAGATTTCAAAAACAGAAGAATGTAGTCCTCCATCTCATCAGAGACTAAAGGATCCTCATCAGATGAATAAATATTATAAATACTGTACTGTATAAATACTGTCCTCCTCATTGGAAAGCAATTCACCTTCTGATTCTGGCTCCTCGACTACCTGAACCTCTTCCTCCTCCTCGGACCCAAAGGAGGCATATAAATCCACTTTTTTTATGCTGATAATTATTTACAACAACTATTTAAAAAAGTACCACTCCGCTAAAACTAGGCATCCAAGACATGGACATAGTAACCTAGCAGACAGGGAGAGTCTGATGTCCTGAAGTAATAATGGAAGAGAAATTAATTCTACAAGTGAGTACTCACATAATTTTCTTTTCTCTTCCATTTTACTTCAGGCCATTAGAAGAATTCAGAGACAAATGGGATCTCCAAAAGCAGTACCCTAATTCGGGTGGGATCCCCAAAACCTTATTCCAAAAACCCTTATTCCTTTCAGGAATAAGGCACTCCAAAACCCTTTTTCCTTTCAGGAGTAAGACATTCCAAAAAACATCTAATTACTACTGTATGTAATTCCTTCCTACCAAAGGCTCTACCTTGTAGGATTTGGTAAATGTATGAACTGAAGACCAAGTAGCGGCTTTGCATACTTGTTCTACTGAAGCTTAATGCTAAAAAGCCCAAGATGCTCCAATAGCTCTTGTGAAATGAGCAGTAGTCCTAAACTGAGGATCCTTCCCCTTAGGAATATAGACTCTTACAGTGTCTGTCTAATCCATAGGCTGATGTTAGACTTAGATGGTGAAAGACCTTTCCGTGGACCCTCAGGAATGATAAATAAGGAGTCTGACCTACAGAAAAATTGTGAGATAGTATCTTAGTGCTTTCACTACATCCAGCAATTAAGAATCCTTTCTTTATCGGACACTGGAGTAGGACATAAGAAAGGCAAATTCATCTCTTCATTAAGATGAAAACCACTTTAGGAAGAACATCATGTTTAAGCAGAAGACGACCTTGTCCTTAAAACTTGTCCTCAGGTCCCAAACTGGCAGAAGAGGCTTACGAGGAGGTCGCACATGAGCGACTCCCTACACAAAAGTTTTGATACATTTATTCTCAGCAATGGGTTTCTGAAAAAAGATAGATAAAGCAGATATCTGTCCCTTTAAAGTAAAAATTCTACAAGCGAGCCCTCTGAATTCGCACAAAGCGATAAATGCTTGCCAGACTCTATATTAGATCATTTGATAAAGACTTCTTCCTGGCCTGAATCATAGTCTGGATGACTCTGGCAGAAAAAAAAAATCCTTTCTGCCTAGATAAAGGATTCAATAGCCAGGCCGTCCAAGCCAGAACTGTGAATTGGGATGCCTTAGAGGCCCCTGTGTGAGAAGATCTGGATCATTGGGTAACCTCCACGAGTTGCCCTCTGACAAACTTACTATGTCTGAGAACCTGCTTCTTCTTGGCCACCGAGGTGCCACAAAAAATGTTTGGGACTCACTTGTGAGCTAACCTCTTTTAGTACTCGACCAAGGAGTGGAATTAGAGGGAATGCATAAAGGAGCCTGAATGCTGACCACTGAAGAGTCAGGGCATCTGTTGTTATTGTTAGAGGATCCCTGGACCGGGACACAAACTTCAGACCTTCCGACTGTGCCGTGATGCAAAGAGATCTACGTCTGGGATCCCCCAGCACATGCATAGGGATTGAAAAACCCTCTGACTAAGACACTGTTCCCTCTGATGCAGGACCACTCTCTGAGATGATCGGCCTGCAAATTGTCCACTTCAGGTATGTGTACCACCAAGAGACATGGAACCGGTTTCTCGGCCCAAAGTAAAAAACAGCTCACTTCCATGAGGGCTTTACTGCTTCTGGTGCTCCTATGGTGGTTGATATATACCACCGCCGTCCGATTGTCTGTTTGAATCAGGACGGGATGCCCCTTCAGATGGTATGTCCAATGCCTGAGATATAATAGAATCGCTCTCAGTTCCAGGATATTTATGGAGAGTCTGCTATCAGTTATCCAATGTCGATCAGACAGTCTGTGTATAGTTCTGGGCCCCCTGACATGATAGAGCCCAAATCAACAGATATTCAAGTAAGGGATTATATGCATACCCTGACTTCTTACCGAAAACATGAGACCTGCTAACACCTTGGTAACCACCCTTGGTACTGAAGATAGACCGGAGGGTAGCGCCACAACCTGAAGATGTAGGCCACCTACTGCAATGTAGGTATGCATCATTATCTATACGCTGTGGTTATAGAAAAACTCCCGGCTGGAGTAACTGCACTGTGGATCAACAACTCCAATCTCTAAAAAGGCGAGATACGGCAGATCTCAATGCTTCTGCTTTCTGCGGAATTCGGGATACCCCTGACCAAGAGAATCTCCAAGGGGGTCTTGCTCCTAATTTTATCTTGTAACAAGAGGATACAACTTCCTGTATCCAAATATCTGTTACATGAAGCCTCCAAATATGAGCCAAATGCAGAAGCTTCCCCCCCCCACCTGCAAGAGCATCCCTTCATTCCTGAGCAGGCTTTGAAGGGGGTCTGGCTTTATTCTGCCAGACTCCTGTTGCCTTAATTTGGAACTTTCTCTTATTCCCAAAAAAAATCTCTTCAGTATCCCGAAGAGGCCGAGCCTCTAGCTTGAATCCCTGAACATTAGAGGCCCTGCGGAAGCAGTATTAGACTTCGGCTTCTGTGGCAGATTAGATGATTTACCACTAGTAGCATGCTTTACCATGTCAACCAAGCACTCCCCAAACAGACGTCCCACCTTAAAGGGGAGTCCCGTCATATTCTTTTTGGAGGCTATGTCAGCTGGCCATTGCTTAAGCCATAAAGCACGCCTTAACCCTTTTAGTGCCAGCTACGTGAGGCTCACGTAGCTGACTTAAAACCCCCACAGAAAAAAATTCTAAAAGTTAGATTGGGCCTGGTCTTCTCTTCACCCGGGGGGCATCAGATCCCCCCACCCCCCGGGGCTCTTCTCGCTTCAAGAGGGTGCCGGAAATAGCGCCCCCCCCCCCCCCCTGCTTTGGCTGCTGTAAAAAAAATAAAATGACATTTACTCACCTGCAGCCATGATCCCTCACACGGAGTCTCCTCTTCACCAGGGGGGGCTCCAATTGCCCCCCCCGGCTCTTCCATGGTGAGGAGAGGGTGAGAAATCACCCTCTCCCTCACTTCCTGGTTTGCGGCTGCTAGCCCCGCCCCTCATAGTGGCAGCCGTCTTCTCTCACCCTCACCCGAGACGATCAGTCTTGCCGGGTGCTTAGAGGAGAGAGGTTGGGGGTGGGGAGAGGGCTGTGATCCCTCCCCCCCAGCCACCCTCCAGCAAGCACCAGGCAGCTGTCATCGGGGATCGCCGGGGGACAGAGGAGGATCGGAGGTGAATAAAGAAAAAATAAATAAATGTAATTTTTTTATTATGTGTCTGTGCTTTTAGTTTTACATTTAACCCTTTGTGAACTAGTAAGGGATCCATTAGATTCCTATACCAGTTCACAAGGCTGGGGACTGGCAAGTCACCTGCAGCTAGCAGTTGACTTTCCATTAACCCCCGGCACCTCCAATTACCTGCCTTCCCAAAGCCCAGGGGGGCAGAAGGGCCCAGCCGGTGGCTATATGGGCTTGTAGCCTGCAGGGCGGGGAGACCACCAAAACTGGCCCCTGCGCCCTGTTCCTACAAGCCCCCATAGCTGGTCCTGGGCTGGTTATGCAAGGGGGGTAAGGGGGACCCCATGTCATTTTTGGGGGGATTTTTAAGGGTTTTTAACCCTTAAAATTCCCCAAAAATGGGTCCCCCCCAGGTGGGGAGAGCCTATGTGTTTTTTTTTTTAAATTAACCCCTTATGTTTATAGTGTGGATTGAGAGTGTGGTTGTATTTTATTTGTAAATGTTATAAAGTGCTCTTTTCAGTTTGGGGGGTCTCCTGGGCAAGAATGGGGGCTAGCTGTACATATGTGGTACCGTTGTAATCGGGAGAATGGTGCTTTTACATGTAATATGTTTTTTATTAAAAAAAACAAATGTTTTATTTAAAATAAAGAAGACAATTGTCTAAAAAATATATATTTTTTGTTTTTTTATGCACAAATATTTAAAAAAATCAGTAGAAAAATTACAAACAAGACATTTCATGTTAAATCTTAAACTCTGCTGCAATATATATATATATATATATATATATATATATATATATATATATAATTTTCCTGAAAATTCCGGCAAAAATCACGTTTAAACATGGCGCAAAATGGGGAAAAATGACCTGTCAACAGAGGGTGACAAAACTTCAAGTAGGCTGGCAACTACAAGGGTTAAAAGTAGCTATGCGTGTTGGGTATTGTTCTGTTCGGGGGACCTTGTGATTTCAGATTTACCTTGTTTTTTCTTGTTTGTATATTGATTTCTTAGGAAAACATGTTTTTTTATTCAGATTTTTTATACATTTTTTAGGGAAACCCTTTGCAACCTAAGAATTCTTCCAGAGATTACTTCCAGAAAGATGAAGCCACTACAATAAGCTGTGTACTTCTAGAAAGCTTAACATGTGTACTTTCTGGGAATGTATAGTTTGTGGGGGGTATTCCAAATGTAAAGGGTTGTTTTGGTAGAAAAAACACAAGGTGAGCACTTTGTCTGCAGAGCTGAAATTTTCAAGTTAAATTATTCTTACGCAGATGCTTTACTTTGGGGTGTTTGCCAACTCTGCCCTTGACAGTACCTATGCATGTTGGGTATTGTTCTGTTCTGGGGACCTTGCTTTTTCAGATGTATTTAGATTTTTCTTGTTTGCATATTGTTTTTTTTTAGGAAAATGTGTCTTTGATTCTTCTTTTTTATTCTTTTTAAAGGAAAATCTGTGCAATCAAATAATTAATTGAGCGATTACTTCCAGAAAACTGCGCCCACATCAACAAGCCTGGTACGCACAGAAAGCTTGAGGTGTGTGCTTCCAGAGAATATATAGTTTTTGGGGGGTATTTCAAATGTAAAGAGTTGTTTTTCTTGAAAAACTGCAAGGTGCGCATAGCGCATAGCATAATTGTATTTTAATTTTTTTTTTTTTTTAATTTTGAAAATTTCCTAAAGCACTGTTTCAGTTTGAAGGAGTCTCCTGGGCAGGAAAGGGTGTCTACCAATATATATGTGGTACCGTTGTAAGCGGAAGAAATTGGGATTTTACTTGCATTAAGATTTTATAGACAAACCTACATTCCAAAAAAACACTACGAATTGTAAAAAATAGATTTTTTTTATTTTTTGCACATATTTCTCCCAACAGTATTGAGAAAATAGTAAAGAAAGGCCAAACAAGACATTTCATTTTGATGCCCAGACTCTGCGGAAAAAAACAATATATAATTTTCCTGGGAAATCCCTGAAAATCCCTTCAAAAATCACAGTTGAACATGTGGAGCGCAAAATAGTGAAACATGGTCTGGCAACAGAGAGTGACAAAATCTCCAGGTAGGCTGGCACTTAAAGGGTTAAAGAACCTTATTGTGCAGTACTACCAGATAAAGTCATATTTAGACCCAATCCATTGTTTCTGCCAAAAATTGTGACTTCAGTTAACAGGTCGCAAGAGATAGTTCTTCCATCTTTGCCAGATGCAGCAGGCAAGAAAGAAGATCTCTCGCTGCTAGATGTCAGAAGAGCATTGTTTACTTAGAAAGATTAAAGGATTGGAGAAAGGCAGAACAGCTGTTTGTATTTGTTAGTGGAAAAAGGAGGGGTTCAGTGCCTCAAAGTCCACTATAGCCAGATGGATAAAACAAACTATTGCTTACTGTACTAGGGGGGTGTCTCCCCCAGAAGTCTCAGCCCATTCCACAAGAGCTATGGCTACATCATGGACAGAAAGGACTGGGGCATCCATAGATGAGATATGAAAGGAAGCAATGTGGTCATCGCCCCACACCTTCCTCAGACATTATAGACTCGATTTGTTATCTGCAAAAAAGAGTTCTTCTTGCAGTCTAATTACTTGCCTAATCCTCTCGATGCAAGCTGAAGGATGACTTGGAAAAACTACAGTTAAATTCAGGCCGAATTAGGGGGGTAACACCTGGGTGATTGGCCTGCATAAAATGGCGTCGGGAAAGCCCTCAAGATAATCACAGAAAACTAAAAAAATAAAGAAAAGAAAAAAAAGAAATTCATAAATGAGAAAAGAAACAAAAGATTCCTTTTTTCAAGGGTGTTGGGGGACAAATTGGAGACACCTGGGCAATTGCCCTGCACAAAATGGGCTAGGGAAGGTAATCAAAATAATAACTGAAAACTAAAATATAAAATAAATACGCAAATACATTTAAAATATATATTTTTTTACCGGTGTCAGAGGGCTAATCAGGGGGGAACACAAGGGAGATTCCCCTGCACAAAATGGGGTAGGGAAAATACTCCAAATAATCAGAAAGCAAAAAAAGTTATTAAATACATTAATAACTAACAAAAAGGTTTTTCAGTGTTTAATTCATTCCCGCTGAGGGTAACTGCCCATGGTTTTATTTTTTTTGGGGGGGCTGCACCCATTTCCAGTCCTCAAGCCCTCTTGCAGCTTCACTTGAGAAGTGTCCATTTTGCCTGAAATGGCCTCTCGGTTGGCTTGCCACTTGTTGCCTGTCAAAACCCATCTCAAGGAAGCTGGATGTGGCAGTAAAGCTCTGCTCCTGGTCTCGCACCATTTTGTAGTCAAGTGCTGATTCCGGTAATGGAGGCAGAGAAATATTCACGCCGTGTCGGGCCAGGGAGCTCAAGGACAATACAACCTCACACCTCCATGGTCTGGCCACTGGATACTGATCCTAAGCACACCTCGAAATCCACAATAGACTACCACATAAGGCTCAAGCTGAAGGTCTTACCATGGTCTTCACAGTCCAGTAACATGAACATCATTGATAATCTGTGGATAGACCTCAGTGTTGCAATGCATGCAAGATGAGACAGGAATCCCACAGAACTGGAAGCCTTTTGTAAGAATGGATGAAAATCTATCAAACAAAAATTGGCTGCAAGATGTGATATTTGCCGAAGGGGTGTTTCCAGGTACTAACCATGCAGAATGCCAAAAGTTTTGCTTCAGCTCTTTTCCTTTTTAAATATGAAATGTAAAAGCTAAAAATAAATAAAAATGTAATCTTTAAATAGATCAAAACCCTTCTGGGGCACTCTGTGCCACCCCACCTGCCTCCTCCCTGCCCAAGTACCTCAGGTGATGCTGCTCCCTAGCCGAGCCTATGCTGATCTCAAGAATGCCAGATGCCGTAGGGCATTCAGCTGGATGAATTTCTGGCTTTTGATTTGAGTGCGCGAATCAAATGATAGGATGGGTGTGAGAGTGCGCACAGCTACAGGGAAGCTGGGGATGCGACTGCTGATGATTGCAGTGTTGTGGGAACCGCCAGGAAAGGTGAGTTTACTAGCATCCCCAGGGGGGTATACACAGCAGGGCATCACCTAGAACCACTCACCTCTTGCCACTTCTATGGCATATGCGTGGGCTCTCGTCCAATCAGAGCCATTTGCCATGCATATAAAATATTCAACAAACAGCTTGGAATGAGCGTGGCCACATCCCCTGTAGTGCCTGTTCTCCTGCCCCCAGCTTATCTGAATGGCTGGATGTGGGAGCACACACACAGCCCAAAGATGCAGGGCAATGCGCCCCCAGTGTCTACATCTGCGAGGGATCCTCCGAAGCAGGTGAGTGTTGCAGCGCCTCGGGGGTGATCCCGCTCTGGGATGCCCAGGAGAAGGCTAGTGGCCAGCCGTGGAACCTTTTAGATTCCAGGGCTTTGCCTTGGGGATTTTCTTCCACTTTTAGGACATTCAGGTAAAAAACTGGGGAAATATCAACAACATGCAATAGTGGCAGCAGTGGATAAAGCCTTGTGAGAGATCAGCATCCTGTAAGCCAGAATTTCCTGCTTTTCTGTCACTTCTCTGTGACTTAGTGCTATGTTGAAAACATGGGGGATTATCAAAATGATTTTGGAATTTTCTGGAGAGGCTAAACTGTGGCAGGGCATGGTTTGTGCCAGTAGCAATTCACACCAAATTGAGAGAGATATATGCCGCAGAAACAGACGATTGTCTGTAAGTTTTCACACACAAAAACACTGAATAAACAGCTAATGTAGCAAAAGAAATCTGTGTGAGGGAAGCTGTTACAATGGCGGTGGCCTCCGCAAAATCATTCAATCAGGGCATAAATTGTATTTGGAAGCTGCCATGCTTTTTTACTGTTTATGCATGTTTAAGAGTGCAGAATCTGCCTGCTATTCCAAACATCTGCAGGGTGTTAATCCCTTCCGAAAGGCTTATCTCGTAGATTGCTAGAGAGCAATTTACTAAGCTTTGATTTTTTGACTGGAGGTCCACTTTAATGCTGTTGAACTATATGTATTTTTGTGTTGCCTATATAGCGGTTGGTATTTTATTATATCACACACTGTTCTATTCATTACTACAGTACACTTATTACTACACTAAAAGATGTTACATGCATGTACATGTGGTTAAGGTTGCCTTACCTGTGCCTCTTCTCTTCTCCTTTGATTCTGATTCTGAGTTCCTCTGTCTGTCTAATGTTTTATTAGATAAAACAGAAGAGACTTGAAATAGGATGAGTTATGCTAAGGGTCCACTAGGTGGCAATGTGTTTTCTATTATTTGTGCTTTTCTATTGTTTGGTGCTGTACTGCTCTGTCTCTGTATACTCTGCTTTCTATTGCTTTTCCTTCCTTGCAGCATTGCTATTATTTGTGCTGTACCACTCTATCTCTATATACTCTGCTTTCTATTGCTTTCCTTCCTTGCAGCATTGTTATTATTTGTGCTGTACTGCTCTATCTCTGTATACTCTGCTTTCTATTGCTTTTCCTTCCTTGCAGCATCTACATTATAAAAACATATTAAGAAGATATTTTTTCCAGAGTAAAATAATTGAATTGAGAAGTTTAAACTCATTCAATAGTCAAAATCCTGGGTTTTGGTCCTTTCCCCCGGGGCAACCCGATCGAAGGGGCCCCGCTGCGTGAAACCCCCCAGATCGCCAAGCCCAACTCACCTCTCCCTGGTCCTACGGCACACGCGCGACCGCTCATCCAATCGGCGCGCTCTGAGTCACTGACATCACGTCATCCAAGCCTTCAACTAAGGCCAGCGGCTCTGAGCACCACATCCTCTGCTTCCCTCTAACAGGAAAGGTGCCCGCACCGGCTATTCAGAAATTCCTGGTCCAGGCACGCGCCCTGCTAGAGGGATAGTGGGGATGCAGCCGCGGCTCACACATGCACCGTTGGACTAGGAAACGGTAAGTGTATCAGGTAGTATCCATAGTAACTGAGTAAGAGCGATCATCTGAAGGGGGACAAAAGGTGAGTGTTGAATTTGTTTTGGTATAGCCTGGGCAGTCCCTATAACCCCCCTATTCTCCTAGTGTAATAGAAAAAACTTCCAAAACATCCAAAAAGGATGAGGTATGGTGCAGAATTTGGGGTCCTGGCACACAGGGTGAGGGGGCAGAAACTGTCAGCAAGGTTATTCTTAATGTGTACAGCCAGCCAGACTGAATTAAAAAATGTATACTACATGCAAATATCCTATCAGTGAATCTTGGGCAAACTGCACCAAATGTATTAAATCTCAGAGAAATGTACAGATATGCCAAGAATAATAGAAGAAAGATAGTAGTGAGACATTATATTGGCTGCCATTGCAAGTCTGTTAATTTAAAGATTCCTACCTGGCTTTCATGTCACTATTTTGTTTAATTTTACGGCCACTTGCCAAGAAGTGCCCAGGAGTTAAAGGGGGGGGGGGATATATGATACATGGACTTTAAATTCAAGCCCAGATGTTTATAGGGTATTTCCATTTTGATTATTAAAAGTTTCCATTATTGTGTGCCGAAATTGTGTCCTTGGGCTGCTAAGCTCATCTGCTAAGACTACAGGCCATATGCCTGAGCTTACGGGTTTAACCCATTAAACTCTAAGTCAACCTCCTCAGAAGAGGGCATCACAATCTTGTGTTACAGTAGCTAAAGAGTTACTGACACCATTCTTGTCTGGGGAGGGCATTGCTGCTGCTTGATTTAGCCAAAGCTGCTAATGAGATCATCTGTTACAGTGGAAGTATTCTGGGATTTGTAATCAGAATCTATGCTAACGCAAGGCCAAGAAGACTACTCCCACTTTAGCAACAAAGAGTCGCAAGAATTTAAGAATCTTGAAAACAGCATTGGTAAGTAGATCACAGATATGGAGGCGCAATCCTAACACAAATGTTGATTTTACATTTCAGCAGAAAGAAATAGTAAGGCAGAACACCAAAAACCTGATAAAAAGGGAGTTTTCCTTTAAAGCGGACCAAAGCCCACATTGTTAACTAGCACCCCCTTAATTTCTCCCCCTATCAAGAGTACCTTTTGCAGATTTCCACTGCCCCTGCTTCACTCTAATTATAGATAATGCCGCTTGTTTTAGCTGTAAAGCTCCGCCTCCTCCATTCATTGCCACTTCTGTGTGTGCCAATGATGTAATTGACTGATCTCCTGCCATCTCACAGAAAGGAACAGCAAAATACAAATCATTGTGTTCCAGGACCAGGACCAAAATATCTATTTCTAGTTCTACACCCTAAGAAAGGAGTATTAGCAGGGCTTTCACAAGTTTAATGATTTGGTCTGATTTAAAGTCGACCAAAACCCAGGATTTTGACTATCCTGGGTTTTGTTCCTTGCCCCCAGAGCACCCCACTTTGTGAAACCCCCCAAGCTGCCCAAACAAACTCACCTCTACGGTTGTACGATGCATGTGTGCCCGCTTGTCCATGCCCTGCTAGGGGGTTTGCAGTGATTCGGCCGCTGCTCGCACATGCGCCATTGGACCAGGAAAAAAGGTGAGTTTGTGGACGACCTGTGAGGTTTCACACAGCGGGCATCCCGATTCTGGATGCCCCAGGGGGAGGAAATCAATCGTCCCAGGAATCTTATCGATTCATGGGCCGATCTCCATGGATTTATATAGCAAATTATGATAAACAATGTCACTCGTAGCGCATAAACATTTTTAACTACCCAAGAAATAAAAAGGGTAAAAAATGAGAAAAAAGTGATCTCTATTAATTTATCCCTATCGAATATATACTAAACATTGAAAGACAGTGGCCAGTTGTATAGAGAGTACTCATTACAGTATACCAAATGAAAATCACCATCACATACATTTCAAATATTTCAGTGAGTTAATTCCCATTGACCTATGAAGAGAAATAATATCTATAACATTAAGCTAAATCTAAGAAAATAAGAGGGAAGGGGACAAACACGGGAAGACAAAGGGTAAATTAGGAAAATTGGTGGGGGCAGTATCAAGCACACCCGTTCCAACATTCTTCACACTTTCTTCTTCAGCATCTTTACAATATTTCAAAGATTTTGAAATCCATTAAGGAAGATTTTTGCAGCATAAAAGAGCTGACTATATTCAATGTGAACTTAAAGCGGACCAACAGTCAAAATAGACTTAAACCAGACCAACACAATAAACAGTGCTCATATGCATCCCTCCCCAAGGCAATTTAGATTGCTGCATAAAATGGTAGCTCATGCATTTGCAGGCCACCTGCAAACAGGAAGTGCTGCGGGGCTTCCTGTTACTGTGCATTGTCAGCTATGTCAGTTGAATCCAGGCAGCAGTATGGTTAAGATGCTAGGGGAAGAAGCTCCAAAATGGCTCTGCCCTCCTTTCCCAACTGTGCCAGGCTGTTGGCCTGGTTTAAGCACTATGTGGTGCAGATGGACCATAAAGTATCACGCGGCCTAGATGTTATTATAACAGAATAAGGAATCGTGAGGATTGCAGTAAGATTTTTATTTATCATGATTTGTCCCTGTCAATCTTTAAACCGGACCTTCAGCGTGATTTAATGAAAAGCCCAAACTCTTAAAAAAAGGTTCCCCAGCATCTAAAATTAATATATTTTACATTTTTAGTCACTAACTTATTCTTTCCCCCACTGGGCTGCAACTCTGTTCAGGAATTTAGGATACAGGCGCGCCATCTTGCCACAGAAGCATCACACTTACTGAGGAGAGGAGAGTGAGATAAGGTACCGGGGGGTGGGTTATAGCTGTGCTTTGCTCAGACAGAGCAGAGCTGGGGTCAGGTAAAGGTTAGCAGTCCCAGAATGCAGAGCAGCACAGTCAGGAGGCACTTCCTGTTTGCAGGCTGCCTGATAAGATGGCGGCTTCCATAAGCCGCCATCTTGGATGTTTAAAGGCTCATAACATGCAGTAGATGCAGGTAGGATGATTTTTAATGTGGTCAATCTGTATGTACAGGGTCTGGGAAACATATAAGATAGACTCTTATTCAGAGTGAAGGTCCGCTTTAAGTTCTTTAAACAGCAGAGTTGGAAATGTCCACGCCTTAGCAATTGACGATTTAATCACAGCACAAATATTGCATTGGTAAGCAATCTACCATTGTATTTTATTAAATACACATTAAACACATATAACAACCACATGCTTAGCATACAATCAAAGCCAGCCTCACTTGTATTTAGTGCTGAGAGTATATAGGGGAATATGCTAACAGGTAAATAGCTCAAAGCAATTACATGCTAATAAACAGTTAGTAAAAAACATTCTGTAGAGACCTGTCCCCTACCTTCAATTTGGCCATGGGAAAAGAATGTCACATATGAGCTTTCATATAAAGTGCAAGTTCATAAATATA
This sequence comes from Gastrophryne carolinensis, assembly GCA_027917425.1. Taxonomy (NCBI): domain Eukaryota; kingdom Metazoa; phylum Chordata; class Amphibia; order Anura; family Microhylidae; genus Gastrophryne; species Gastrophryne carolinensis. The sequence goes on along the minus strand of CM051237.1, from coordinate 289,952,821 downwards.
ACCTTTTCAGTGCCACGCACGTAGGAACTCCGCAGAATCTATGTCCTTGGCTTTCCCCCCTGCTACAGTAAAAAAACATAAAAGAAACAAAAGAAAATACTCACCGGGGTCTGGCAGAAGAGCTCAGGACCATTAGCCTTTGTGGGCTTGTAACCTGCAGCGTGGGGGCTACCAAGGCTGACCCCTGTGCCCTGTTCTACAAGCCCCGGGTTGGTTATGTTGGGTAGGGAGGACCTTTTAACCCTTAAGAATCCCCCTCAAAAATGCCCCCCCCCCCCCAGGAGGGGGGACCCTATGTTGTTGTTTTTATTAACCCTTTGTTGCCTGTCACCCAGCAGGTATAAAAGGCTTCCAGTACCAGCAGAAGAGCAGAAGCAAAAGTGATCAACGTGGGACACAGTGCTCCAGGATTGATGGGAGATAAGTATAAAAAATAATAATGATAATAAAATATGTTTTCTCTGTGTCTGTGTTTTTTTTTACATTTAACACTTTGTGAACTAAAGGGGGATTGATGAGACCCCTAAACCAGTTCACAAGGCTTAGGGGGCTGGCAAATCCCCTGCAGCTAGCAGGTAACATGCGATTAACTCCCTGGCCCCCTCCCATTACCTGCCTCCCAAAAGCTTGAGAGTATGCCTGTTGGGTATTGTTCTATTTGCGTTTTCAGATTTACTTTTTTTTTCTTGTTTCAATATCGTTTTTTAAGGAAAATGTGGCTTGATATGGCTTTTTTATTCTTTTTTAAGGAACCCTGTGCAACCGAAAAATTAATTAAACTCCGCCCACATCAACAAGCCTGCTATGCCTAGGAAGCTTGAGGTGAGTACTTCCAGAGAATATATATATAGTTTGTGGGGAGTGTTTCAAATGTAATCTCCTAAAGTGCTGTTTCAGTTTTAGGGAATCTCCTTGGCAGGAAAGGCTGTCTACCAATACATATATGGTACCGTTGTAACCAGAAGAAATTGAGATTTTATGTGCAATATGATTTTATTGAAGAACTTAATTATTTTTATTACAAAAAAACACTACAAATTGTAAAACATTTTTTTTTTCATTTTTTTTTTGCACGTATTTTACCCAAAAATATTGAAAATACACAAACATAAGGCAAAACAAGACATTCCTTGTTAGCCCAGATTCTGTTGAAAAAAAACAATATATAATTTTCCTGGGAAATCCCTTCAAAAATCACAGTTGAACATCCGCAGTGCAAAAATTGTAAAATGGTCTGGCAACAGAGAGTAAAAAAACTCCAGGTAGGCTGGCATTGAAAGGGATAATTAGGAGACATATAAATTGATATATGCTTAGGGTAGATCATGCTAATTATCTGGTGGAGAAAGTTGAACTTTGGGTGTGCTTTTGGGTGTTAATTGCAACCTGAATCTGATGCCTTTTATTTAACAGAAAAAATGCAACAAATAATAGTTCTACTTTTTTCCAAAAAAAAAAACAAATTTAGACAAGTAAGTTGCATCATTTTTCCATTGAGGTAAGGATATTATTTTAGTTTGGGAACAACAGAGCGCTATGGACTCACATCAGATTTCTCTGCATAGCTCATAGAAAAACTTTTAAACGATATCTCTACCTTGATGGAAAAATGATGTATTTCCCCTGCAAATATGCCCCACTTCAAGTGCAGGTAATTTTGGGGAAACATTTTTTTTTTAAAGAAAACACTTTTTTTCCACGACTTATTTCCTCCATGGAATTCAGCACCATATTTATCTGTGCAATGTTTTAGAAAATGTGCACAGATAAATATGGTGCTGTTATGCACTGAGAGTGAAGAAAAATAAAAATTGGGGGTTATTCAGAGCCTAGAGAGAAAGCTGCTATTCACTTTCATCTCCTGGCTTTGAATCAATCCCATTGTCAGCACTTACATTTGCTCCTTCATCCACTCAAAGCAGAAACGCTGCTTCCCCCATTTACTCCTGGTCGCGGCCATCTTGAAGCACCTGGGAGACAGCATTTAAACCGGACCAACACCCATTTTTTTGTTTAACGGGTGTTGGTCATGAAGACAGCTGATTAAAACAAGCTGGGGGGGCATCCAGAATGCTGGAGCCCCCCCGCACATAACCCCCCAGAAAGCCCGATATCCGTACCTTCACTACAATCTAGCCCCGGGAAAGGAGTCCCATGATCGGCCACCGGGTGATCACATGGGCGGGCCAGTGGCCAAAGATGCGACCATGGTCCATGTGTGTGCTGGCGGCCAATCACGGGACTCCTTTCCTGGCGCTGCCTTGTAGTGAAGGTAAGCATATTGGGCGTTCTGGGAGGGTTATTTGCGGGGGGGCTCCAGCTTTCTGGATACCCCCAAGCTTGCTTTTACTAGCTGTCTGCGGGACCAACACCCTTGGTCCAGTTTAACTCAGCTCCCTTCTGCTGGTTGAGATCCATATGAAAATATAAGGTGGTATGCCAGCACTTGTGTAAAACATCTGTTTATTGATCATGCATCATGTTATTTTCCCACCGTCCCAGCCGTGCTGCAGCCTGGATTTAACAGCCCACAATGCAAAGCAGAAGGAAATGTGCCCAGGCCCAGGAAAAGTAGCGCCAGCCTTTGGCCAGGCCCAGCCATAGTACTGGAAGCATCTATTTGCCCTGGCTCGCCACTGCTAGAAAGCAGCAGCAGCAATGCACACGGTAGTAGTAGCCAGGGCCGGATTAAGAGCATCCCAGGCCTGGTCCTGTAGATTTTGACGGGCCTATTTATCGAAGTATATAAAATGAAAACGCAACACAAAGCAATTTTGTTTAAGACAAAGTGCATTTGTCACATGTCTAATGTACATTAAAATACCAGGATAGCTGAATACATGTTACATGTTAGTGTATGAAAAATTTGCATATCTTCATAGAGTTTGTTGAAGATAGAATCAACTCGCTTTTGCGGGGGGGGTCCAGAGTGTCAAAGAGGTGTTGTAGAGGGTTCACTATGCCCCCAGGCTGTAACCTATCCGATGTGACGTCACACCCTGAGAAGATCCAGATTTAAGAAACATAGTTCTGAAAGACTATGGTTTATTTTCTGTATGTTAGAGTAACGCTTTAACGCTGGACTTTTCTGTAATTGCTTTTACAAGGCTTCTCCTTATCCTTTATTCCTTATCTAAGGAATGTGCTGCTTCGCATGGGGGGCTCTGGGAACTGAGAAAACTATAAAATACTCCCTGAACTCAACCTTGTACATGGTCATAAATTTTCTGTTCTCATTATTTTTAACTTAGGTAATTGTCTGTTCTGCGCATGCTCTAACTATGAAAGTTTTCAATAAAATCAGGGGTCAGAAGCTCCCCCTGCTCAGTGTTTTCTCTGAGGTTTTGCTACACACCTTGTCGCGTGTATTGATTTCTCTTAGAATATAGCAATTGGGAATCGGACAACAAAAGCCAGACCAAGTCCGGTTACTGACTTGAACGTAACATTACGTGGCGCTCCGAACAGGGACTCTCTATTTTGTCGCAAGAGGTATCGCACCCGCCAAACGGAACATCAACTGATGCCACCTCGGAACAGCAGACTTCAAAACCTGGCCAGGTAAGAGACAGCTTTTATGTACTCTTATACTCTGCTCTTCCCCTGTGAGGCATCAGCGGGTCCGTTCTAAGGTAAGATAGGCATAGCCAGCCTCTGCGAAAGAGGGTCATTTTAAGAATCCTAAGGCGCTTCTGTTGTCTGCATTTGTTTTGTCTGTCTGTATTTGTCTTGTCTGTCTGTTCCCTTAAGAATTTGTTATTTTTGAGAGTGTGATAAAAAACTTTATGAGCCTGGCATCTAGTTAAAAACTTTAGAAGGTCATTAAACGCCCCATCCCACTGGCGAGGGGAAACCCGCTATAACCCAGTGACGGTGAACGCAAGTGGTGACCAGAAGAAGTTTTAGATAAAAATTTTACCCTGTATGGTTCCATAACTCATTTAGGCGTGAGCCAGTTTGTCAAGTTGACCGGATTTGACGGCGCCTTTACGGTGCATGCCAGCCGATCTTGACTACGTTGAGTTATAAGAACCACAGTTCCCAGGCTTAGTTAGAAGACCAGGACTAGTCGATAGGTGATTTCAGAAAATTAAAGCCAATATTACTGGGATGGGAATAAGATACAATTAGTGTATCTAGGACTGTCACTTACCCATATGATAGGTGATGTGTTGTTTGTGGTGATTTCAGAAAATTAAAGCCAATATTACTGGGATGGGAATAAGATACAATTAGTGTATCTAGGACTGTCACTTACCCATATGATAGGTGATGTGAGGTGAGGTGAGGTGATGTGATCCTAATTGTTTGTCTTGGATTATGTGTTGCTATTTGGTTAGCGTGTAGGATCACTAGACATTACCAGGAGAGACCCACAGAGAGGTACTCCAGTTCCTAGTTCCTTAGGAGGAAGCCAAAGAAGGCTAGCCCACAGAGAGGTTAGACCCCAATAAGGTACCTGAGGCAGGTTGCTAGGAAGGTGGGAAAAGAACAGTCTAAAGAGATACCCCAGGAAGAGAAGTGGCAGACATTAGAAGAAATCACCAGGGAAAGGTGTGGCTTAGATGCCGCTAGGAATTTGAAAAAGATTTGGAAGGAATTTAAGCTAGTTCATAAATGACAATTAGATTTAGGGAAATGGGAACAGATAGCTAAAGGGAAACATGGAATTATTTTTGACAAAGGATGGGATCATCAAGTGGAATGTGCTCTGAAACTTTCAAGTTTAGCAGAAAAGGAAGGCTGGACGTACAGTCCACATAGAAACCAATGGAATACTACACCATTGCTTCATCCCCAAGTAGACCCCATACCTGATGCTCCAACAAACCCAGTACTGCCACCCCCATATGAAAAGACAGTAAAGAAAGAAACTAGTAAATTGTATCCTAGACTCCCCATTGGCCAGTAACAGTACGTATGGTCCAGATCCAGGACCAGATGATGGCGATAGCGGCTTATGGCAATGCTATTGTGGAATGATAAATAAGGGTTGGGACAGAATGTGTACTCAGTGTAAAGTAAGGGAGCAGGATAAAGTAGTAAATGAAGAAGGAACATGGAAATGTAAAGTTTGTGGTTGTAGGGGGATGGGTTTAGAACAAGAAGAATGTAATGTTTGTGGAGCAGATCAGCAAGGAGGGGATCCAGATGAGAGAATAAATGGTGTTAGCACAAGAAAGAAAAAAGTAAATTTAGTTACTGAAAAATCATGGACTTGCCATCACTGTATGACTTATGGTTTACCAGAAAATGTCACACATTGTCCAAGATGCAAAACTTATATGCTTGCAGGACCCCCTCCTAGAAGCAACACTTATAAATTAGTTGCGCCTGTGTTTACCCATACCAGGCAGATTCCAGATGCCCAAAATGCAGGTCAATTTATTAACCAAGAAACCCCTTATTATAAGCCATGGACTTCAGCTGAATGTATGGCTTTGTTGCAGAATGCACCTGATCCCCGTACTAGCCCTTCTAGGTTTGGCAGGTATGTAGTACAAATGATGGAGTCACATAATGCCCCCTGGTTGGGTGGAGAAGATCTTTGTAGGATGAAAATGTCCCCTACTATGTTTCATCAATTTACTGATTATATGAGAGCACATGTACCACAGAATGTTAGACTTGGGGACAGTAGAACTGATTTTTTATTTTGAACAAACATATATTGATGAAGGCTTAGATGTTGGAAATATTGGAGTTCAAAGGTTGTTTGTTAGAGCCTATATTGATGGTTTAAAACCAACCATTAAGGAAAAGTTAAAGGCTTCTACCCCAGATTGGAGAACTAACCATACTATGGCACAATTGTTAGCTAAAGCACAGGGTATTGAAATGGATATGCATGACAAGCCCAAGGTGCGTATGGTTGCCCAGGTTAACACTGATGTTAGACCTAAATCTCAAGGTAATTTTCAGAGTAAAATTTTAAAATGTTATTATTGTGACAAACCTGGTCATATTAAGAGGAATTGTAGAAAGTTTGCTGCCGATCAAGGAACAGCCCCCAATAAGTCAGAATCTAAAAGTAAAGAACAAGACTGACTATCGGCAGTAACATTCACAGTACCAGCCAAAACACCCATAATACCGATTGAAATTGATGGCAAAACAGTTGAATTTTTGATTGCTATAGCAGCGACTAAATCTGTCATTAGTAATAAAGTTTTAAGTAAGAAACAGTAGTCAGAAGCCCAAACTATAGCTTCAGGTTTTGATGGACTACCCAGAGTCATGCCCATTTCTAAGCCACTAGAGGGCAGGCTTGGTCCACACATGTTTATCTCTAAATTTTTAGTTTGTGAGTCAGCTCCTTACAACTTATTGGGTGTGGATAATTTAACAAAGTTACAAGCAAAAATTGATTTTCAAGAAGATGGTCAAGTTGTTCTAACTTTGCCTGACCATCCTGATGATTTAGAATATTGTATGCAAATACAAGCTCTTGAAGATTTTGAACTCACTAATGTACTTACAGAGAATGATCAAGATTTACTAAGAACGGTACCTGACCATTTATGGTCTAAGTCAGGGTCTGATATAGGACTTCTCCCTGTCTCACCAGTAGAGGTCCATATCAAACCAGGATCTACCCTACCACAGCTTAAGCAGTACCCTTTGAGTGCTGCACAAGAACAAGCTATAGGAGAACAAATTGACTAGCTTTTGGCCAAGGGTGCTTTGATTCAGATGCAATCAGGGGCTAATACTCCAGTCAGGAAAAAGATTTTGGAACCAGGACAACCTGTGAAATACAGGATGGTACAAGATCTTAGAGCCATTAATAAAATTTTGGCTCCAATGACACCAGTGGTTCCAAACCCTCATACATTGCTTTCTCAAATACCGAGTACAAGCATGTATTTTTTCTTGCGTGGATCTAACGGGAGCTTTCTTTTCGGTTCCTTTAGCACCTGAATGTTACCACCTCTTCGCTTTTCAGTCTTGGCAGGATGGAAACCATCAACAGATTGTGTACTTCTACAATAGGTAGACGTTTTGCTTCTTTGCTGCCCAGACAAAATCACATGTGAGGAGGGTACTTTGTCTCTTCTTACATTTTTGGCTGAGAATGGCTGCAAGGCTAGCAAAGAAAAGCTACAATTCTGCCAAACACAAGTTACCTTTCTAGGTCACTGCATTTCACAAGGCACTAGACACCTTACTAAAGACAGAGTGGAAATAGTCAAGAACATGTCACCTCCTAAGACACATAAACAGTTAAGAGCGTTTCTAGGACTCATCTCTTACTGTAGACAGTGGATTATGCATGCCAGTTCACTTATGCAACCACTGTATGATTGTGTCAAAGTCACACTTTTTTTTTTGCCTAACACCAGACGTAAGAGATGCTTTTGAACAACTTAAACTTGCAGTCACACAAGCACCAGCTTTAGGTCTTCCTGATTATTCTCAGCCATTTACACTCATGGCTACTGAAATACAAGGACACGCTACAGGAGTTTTAAGGCAGGCACATGGCACAAAACAAAGATCTATTGCTTATTATTCGTGTAGCAGCAGTTTCTCTATTGGTAGACAAAGCTTCTGAAATTGTACTTGATAATGAATTAGCTGTGTCTACCAATCACGACATTCATGGGATTTTGTCACAAGTTAATCCCAAACACCTGTCAATGGCTAGACAGCTTAGGCTGCAGTGTACCCTTTAACTACCCCCAACAATTAAGTTTCAAAGATGTACTTCTCTGAATCTGGCGACTTTGTTACCAATTTCTTCAGATTCTGAAGGGGGGAGTAATAGTGAAGATTTTGAGAATTTTTTAGAATTTGAACATACTGAAGACACACATGACTGCATTGAACTTATGAAGCAAGAAACAATGGGTTTACCACATGTGCATGATACACCTCTAGAAAACCCAGAATTTGAATTTTTTGTAGATGGCAGCAGATATGCTGATGAAAAAGGACAGTTTCATACAGGTTATGCAATAGTAACTGAACATGAAGTTGTAGAAGCTGAACCATTACCACCTCATATGTCTGCTCAGGAAGCAGAACTTACAGCCCTCTCTAGGGCATTAATGCTGCTAAAAGACACTACAGGCACGATCTGGACAGACTCCGCCTATTCTAGGGGTATTGCCCACGATTACACCCACCTGTGGAAAGCAAGGGGCTTCTTAACAGCTGCAGGAACCCCCATTAGACATGCTGATTTAGTTAAAGAAATTCTGACCAACCTGAACAATGTCAAAAAGGTGGCTATAGTAAAAGTAGCAGCCCACACAAAACAAACAACCAAAGAGGCTAAAGGTAATGAAAAAGCTGACTTAGCAGCTAAACAAGCAGCTTTGAAGAAGATAGAGAGTGTAAGTGTAAATCTTGCCCAAGAACCGGTGGTAAGTATGGAACTAATGAAAAATCTTCAGGACAAAGTGATGCCTGAGGAAAAGGAAAAATGGCTCAGAGCAGGAGCCCAGCAAATTGATGGATTATGGGTCAAAGGAAGCCGATTGTGCTTGCCTAGCTTCCTATACCCAGAACAGGCACAGGTATCACACCTGCCTACACATCAGAGTGCAAACTCTATGGTAAGGAGTACCAATCAGACTTGGTATGCTCCAGGCTTTAGTAGCATGGCACGACAATACTGTGCAGCATGCTCTATCTGTTTGACGGAGAACCCAGGACAGGTTGTTAAGACACCGGTAAGACATCAACCTAGGTCTCTCTATCCATTTCAAAGGCTTCAAATTGATTACATCCAACTCCCTAAGAGTGGACCCTTTGAGTATGTACTTGTGTGTATTGACTTGTTTTCGGGATGGCCAGAAGCTTACCCAGTAAAATCAGCAACAGCTAAGACCACGGCAAAGAAACTAATTACAGAATTGATACCACGTTTTGGTCTATGTGAGACCATAGAGAGTCAGACCGTGGCTCGCACTTTACAGGTGAAATAATGCAAAATGTAATGCAAATGTTAGGTGTCCAGCAGTCCTTCCATACACCCTATCACCCACAGAGTTCAGGGAGTGTGGAGAGACTGAATGGCACCATTAAACTGAAGTTACAGAAAACTATGAAGGAATTAGGTAAACCATGGATAGATTGTTTACCAATTGTGTTATTTTCAATAAGATGCACCCCTACAAAGAAAACAGGGTTGTCACCTTATGAAATTCTGTTTGGAAGTGCTCCCAGAACTGGGTTGTACTTTCCACAACATCTTGCCCTAAAATGTGATGAATTGACTGATTATGTGATACAGTTGCAGAAACATCTCACTAAACTGCACAAAAGTGTTTTTGATTCTCTTCCAGACCCCGACCAGATAACAGGAACTCATAATCTCCAACCAGGAGACTTTTGGGTTGATTCAAAGAAACATGTAACAGCTTGGATTTGGCTCACGATCATCCTATTTTTCACGTCCGCTCGTGCGTTCGTATGAACTTGCGAGTGATTCAATAAGCAAATACGTTTCTATCCTAAAATATACGTCCGTTCGTATGATATCTCCCGAACTTGCCTCAGTCAGTTGGCAATCGTAAAAATCACGTTCATGTGCCCACCTGTTGCGGCGGCAGCCTGTTTTTTCGGCTGCTTCCATTGTCAACCTCTTCCAATTACTTGCGTTTGCCTCTGGTTTTCATTGGTTTTTGGCCTCTTAGATTCGTGCGTTCGTATGTCTATAAGATCTTGCGCATGCGCACCCTCAACCAGAAACTTACCTAAACCCCGTTGCGGCTGCATCCCACTTCATTTCTCGGTCCCTCAAACTTACCTAAACCCCTTAGCACTTGCATCCCACTTCATTTCTCGGTCCCTCAAACTTACCTAAACCCCGCAGCGGCTGCATCCAACTTCATTTCTCGGTCCCTCAAACTTACCTAAACCCCTTAGCGCTTGCATCCAACTTCATTTCTCGGTCCCTCAAACTTACCTAAACCCCTTAGCGCTTGCATCCAACTTCATTTCTCGGTCCCTCAAACTTACCTAAACCCTTTAGCGGCTGCATCCAACTTCATTTCTCGGTCCCTCAAACTTACCTAAACCCTTTAGCGGCTGCATCCAACTTCATTTCTCGGTCCCTCAAACTTACCTAAACCCCTTAGCGCTTGCATCCAACTTCATTTCTCTGTCCATAAAACGTAAGAAAATCACATAATTTACATATGTCTATATGTTTCTAAGCGTGTTGTTTCTGGTTTGTGTAATTTTTTGGGTGTGTGCATATTAGAAAAGACACATTTAGGAAGGCTTAAAATCTAATTTATTTACATTATTACCTTTGTTTGGTTGTAAATAATTGTTAAAATCTTTTTTTTTTTTTTGGGTTGTTTTGTTTAATTTTTTTTTTTTTTAATTTGGTCTCGGTAAAACACATAGATTTTTTTTTTTTTTTCAACAATAAAAAACATTTTTTGTTTGGTTTGACACAAACCTAATTTTTGTTTTTTTTACAAATACATAAAATCCTTTAAAACATTTGGACATATGTAAAAACAAGTAAAACAAAGGAGCCAGGACCAAGGGCACTATTCATCATCCTCTTCTTCATCTGTTGGCCCCAACGTCGCCTGTATGGCCAGCAGCTCGGCCACCAACTCCTTCATTCTTTTTTTTTTTCCCGCCAAGGTTTGGGGGATCATCCCTGTAACCAATAGAGAAAGAAACATAAATAGGAGTCCCAGACCGGTTTGTATGCTGGAAATAGATTTAGGGTTAATCAAATACATGTAAATGCATGACATATGTCATTCTTCAAAGGGATACAGTTAATGCATTTCCCACAGGTAAGTGTTTAAACTCCTTAAACCGGACCTTCCACATTATTTAATGAAAACCAATAACTATTCACAAATGATTCTGCACCACCTCAAAGTTATTTAGGGTTTTTTGGGGATTACAGCGCCGCCATCTGGACTCTGAAGCATAACACTTAATGAGGAGTGGAGAGTTGGATAAAGTACAGGGGAGTAGGTTACAGTGGTGCGTTGGGAATCCCGAGCATAGCTGGGTTGAGGGAAAGGTCATCACTCACACAATGCATGGCAGCACCTTCCTTTTTTCAATCTGTATCCCATGCTGCCTGTAAATATTGCGCATTCCATATTCCCCAATATTGGTTTTGTTCAGTCTAATAACATGCATTAGATGGGTGAAGGGTGTTTTTCCATGGTTCTAATCTGTAGGTACAGTGTGATGGCTAATTCTTTGGTTCTTAATACTAGTTAGGGTCCTCTTTAAGCTAACGAAGTGCCCACATGAAAGTGTGAACTACACATTGGCTACGCCTTTAGTTATGTGTGTGTTATTAGCTTACCAAACATTAATATGAATAATGGCATGGAGACTTACGGAGTTGGTGGCCGACAGATGGCTGGTTGGGGCCAACAGGCTGCCCTTGGTCCTGGCTCTGCTGTGAAGAAGTCCCTGGAGAAACATGTGACATTTGGTTAGTACTTGTAGAGAGTCACTATTCCCAACATATCTGGCTCCCAGTCTGGCTGACATCACTCACCTTCGCCAGGATCGACTTCAAGCATCTCTGCTGCCTCCTCCTCCACTATCTCACCCGCTCCAGAAGCTTCTACAAATACATAATAAAGGATAACTTAGTTTTTGGCCTGCCATGTATATCTTTGTGCCTATACATGAAGAGTGACATACCAGAGCCTTCCCCATGCGTGGCCAGGTATGACTCCACGCCCACGCGCCTTGGCCCCTCCTCTGTGGTAAGGTCCAGGGGCTGGTCTGAGGAGGCCACAGAGGAGGGGTAGGTCCGTCGCCCGGGAGATCCACCACCTTCACTCACAGATGCAGAGTCATGCAGCACTGGTCGGCCTGTACGTCTCCGGGTGCGGCGAATTCTGAAATCCATTTCCAACACTACCAAAGAAAAGTCATTATAAATAAAGGCATAACTTATACATTTGGAACATATACCATGCAATTGCTTTGTACTTACTTGGGAAATGGATCCCAAAAAACCTCCGCACCCGGGGCATGTGCAGACGTTTCAGGTCCGACCAATGCTGCATTATCTGGGTGTGAGTGAAGGTGGTGCTGGTCACACGGTGGATTTCCGCGATGATCTCCCGGGCGATGTCCCTTTTCTCGCACACATTGGGCGCGAAGTCATACCGGCGCTGAAGCATGATCTGAAAAACATAATGGACACAGAGCTTTTACTTTTACACACAGACCCATATGTGTTGCATCACAAGTTGAGAATTTAATGTCATTAACACACACATTTCGAGTGGCAGCCATTTTTGGGGAGTGCCTTAAAGAGGACGTTGACTGTGAATGACAGTCTGGTCTTATGTTATATGTATCACACACCATGTACATACAGATAATAGCCAACATCAATAATCAGCCCACCTGCATCTATGGCATGTTAGGATGGTTTAAACATCCAAGATGTAGCCTAATGCTTAGGCTTTTGGACCACGTGTGTGGCTTCCCGTTGTGTTTTTATGGCTTAGGAAAACAGTGTTCCTCAAACATCCGCATCAAGGTCCGAGACAGGCCAGGTTTGCCAGCTCGCCCCGCTACTCCACAGGTTAATTAACTGTTGCTAAGCCGGAGCAATTGGCCGAATTAGGACATCAGCATAGACAGTTGAAAACGTGGCCAGGCTCGGCCCTTGAGGATGAAGTGTGAGGAGCCAGTGATTAAACATTAAGAGACCCCAAACTAGTTCCAAACGCATCATTTACATTTAGGCCATCATTGACTATTAGATTAAAATGCACAGGCAGCCACTTACCAGCATGAGGATCTCTTCCTGTTGACGGGTGAAGATAGTGGGCGCCATCTTTATGCTTCTTCAAGGCAGCAGATAAGTGAAACCCCAGCGGTTTCCTGGTTCCGCTCGAACGTACGTTCGTACGAGCGCGTAGTCGTGCGCATAGGCGTCACACGCTGGGCTCATTATTTAAAGGTCCCTGCACCCAAAGCTCATTCTCTTTGAGCATTTGTGTACGATGGCACCGAAAAAGGCGATGAGCAAGCGACCCCAGCCAAGCAAGACCGCGGAGGGCCCAACAACAAGGTCCCAGCAAGGTCGGCGAAAACTGAGAGGCAAGACTCCCACCTCGGCCCCACCAAGGGACCCTGGACCCTCAGGTACCAAAAAAAGGGGCCCCAAGCCCCGTGCCCCTGCAGCCAAAAAGCTGGCACCTGCAGCACCCACCACCTCTGCCCCCAGAAGAGGCAGCACAAGTGAGCCCACACCGGCCATGCCTTCAAGTAGGGCAGTTCGGCAACCCATGCCCCGCAGCAGGGCCCGAAGCCCATCCAGGGCCCGAACCCCATCCAGGGCCCGAAGCCCAGCCAGAGGCCGAAGAACCCCATCCAGGGCCCGAACCCCATCCAGGGCCCGAACCCCATCCAGGGCACGAAGCCCAGCCAGAGGCCGCAGAACCCAATCCAGGGCACGAAGCCCAGCCAGGGCCCGAACCCCATCCAGGGCCCGAAACCCATCCAGGGCACGAAGCCCAGCCAGAGGCCGCAGAACCCAATCCAGGGCACGAAGCCCAGCCAGAGGCCGCAGAAACCAATCCAGGGCCAGAAGCCCCTACAGGGCCCGAACCCCATCCAGGGCACGAAGCCCAGCCAGAGGCCGCAGATCCCAATCCAGGGCCCGAACCCCATCCAGGGCCCGAACCCCATCCAGGGCACGAAGCCCAGCCAGAGGCCGCAGAACCCAATCCAGGGCACGAAGCCCAGCCAGAGGCCGCAGAAACCAATCCAGGGCCAGAAGCCCCTACAGGGCCCGCCGAACCCCATCCAGGGCCAGAAGCCCCTACAGGGCCCGCCGAACCCCATCCAGGGCCAGAAGCCCCTACAGGGCCCGCCGAACCCAATCCAGGGCCAGAAGCCCCCGACCTGGCACCAGCCGGGAACAGAGCCCCCGACCTGGCACCAGCCGGGAACCTAGCCCCCCAAGAGGGCCCCGAATTGCAACCATGACCACATCTACACCTGGAAGTTCGGTGGCCAGCCACGCAAGAACACCCAGTCCCTTGGCCAGTCCAGTCCAGTCATTGGGAAGCCACCAATCCGGCCATTCCCCTACCCAGCCCCAGGCCATAATGTCACCACATGTGTCTGCACACATGGAGGAGCAGCCAAGCCAACCATCTGGCCGCACATTGCGCCGCGGCCAGTTGAGTGGGAGATTCTCCCATGACCAAAATATGGCATTGGCTAGTGGCCTTACATTATACTATGACGAGCTATATGGGAGCAAATCCAAACACACCACCAAGCAGCGCAAGATGGAATTGTTTGAAACCATCCTCCGACAAGTAAATGCAGCGGGGGAAGAGAGGAAAGATGTGTCCCAAATTCAGAAGAAAATCTCTGATCTGAAGTATGCTGTACGGCAAAAAGAAATTAAAAGGCATAATTACAGGTAAATAAATGTTTTCGCTAAATATAATGTTTTGGATGTACTGTATGCACCTTTTCTGAGTACCAAACGATTTTCTCTTTTCAGCATGAAAACTGGAGGTGGCTTTCCATCTAAATTGGAGTTTACCCCTGCTGAGGAGATTGTGCTTGGACTTCTCCATCCGGTCGCGGTCGGTGGACATGCTGGTCTAAGGGACACAGACTCACCGACCCGTACCCACGGTGAGTACTCTTAAATCTGCATGTTTGCCTGTTTGCTAAATAATCTACAGTTCACTAGTAACAAGATAACGGGATGCCCCTATGGTTTGCCTTGCTTGGCCTCGCACTACTGTGGCTGTTTGTGTCCTCTTTTGGTCCCTGGGAATCACACATTTAGGCCCACAGCCATTATGGCAAAGATCAAATGTCCAATTGGATTGTTAAAGTCATGAAGTTTCGCAAGATAAGTGATATATTTGGAATCAATCACAAAACACACATCATTATGTATGGGTTGCCTTTTGGTTGTGTGAGTTGTGTTTGAGTTAACAATTTAATTAGCCACCCACAAACATATCTGACCTAGAGCAGCGAGACTCAACTGGCGGCCCGGGGTCCCAATGCGGACCTTGGCACCACATTCAAGGACCCCTGCCCAGACAGCCCTGCACTCAGTTACTTCTGTGTTGACGTGCTCAGAGCTGCCCCCTTGATCGGCGATGTAGTGGTTGGTCTCCTGCCCAATGTGCTGCCTCCCTGAAACATAGCATTGCAATATGAAGTACTGCACAGGAAGTGGCATTGCAAGGTACACAGTAACTTTGTAAAAATTTCTCTGGCCACAATCGTGTCCCGCTGCCCCTGCTCTGGCCCATCTGCCACAGTCCCCCCATGCCCCCCCCCCCCCCACATAAGCCCCATACATTTGTAACAGATTGGCTCCATCCATCCCATCACCATCAATACGTTAACTCCCCCCTTTAGCCATCCAATCCCTGTCCCCTCAGCTCTGGCCCATCCAGCCCAGCAAGGGCAAGCAGCCTTTATTAGTTGGCACTTTGAAATCTCCAGCCCCTCCACCAGTGTATTTATTTTTAACTAGACACCCCCTGCGTCAGCACCATGGCCAGACATTCACCTCTCACCACATACCTTGAAATGGGCCTTTACAACAATTGTTTGAGTACCACGGACCTAGCGAATGGTAGGCTAAATCCCAAAATGTGCGTTGAAAGTTGTATGCTGACTGGGTACACTTCCTGACTTAGAACTGAGGTCAGTTAGCAGTTTTTCAGAGCCATTGCACCTATGTAAACTTGCGTGTGTTTGAACAAAGGTCACCATTGCTCTAGACTTGAATAATATTACAAATAGAGCTATATTTGATTACCTATCCAAAAAAAGGTTATGTGTGTGTTTACGTGGTTTGTTTTTCTCTTCTTCAGCCCAGCATGATCCCTCAGCAAGGGTAAACTCACCCCCCAGTTTGGTTATGCCTACCAGGTCCGTACAGCATAGGAGCCCAGATCAGAGATTTCCGGTAAGTTAATTTAGTAGCATAAATACTACCAAGTGCTTAAGAATGTGTTAAACTGTTGAAATCCAAAATTTGGACGCCAACTTACCCTTTTTTATTTTATATGTCCCTACAGACCCGCACACTCATGGAAGAGATCCAGGACATGGAGGAAGATGATGATGTCTCCGTGCAGGGCACGTCGGATGAACTCCCCCTGGGTCCCAATTTGGAACTGCTCCATAATGTTTCTCTGGCCAATCCTCAGCAGCAGAGTGAATCTCCATCCATTGTGCTTGCACATGGGGAGACTGACACAGTCCCCAGTGTTCACTCTGCTGCTGAGGATTTGCAAAGCAGGCCGGTTGCTGCTGAGCGTACGACACCACGCGGCAGGGCACGCCCAAGAGCCAGGGTAATTGTGCGGCGGACGCCATTACGCCGCCCCACAATTTCCCAGGGGAGGCAGAGTGCCCTGCTTCAATTATGGACCCAACAAAGGGACTCTTATGACGCCCAGCTCGTTACAGAGCGTGAGCAAAGGCATGCCGACATGGTCAACATCCATACCAGTCTACAGGGCATCCTCGCGGAGTTGCGTACCCTCAACAGCAACGTGGCCAATGCAAGTAATGGCATCCAGTCAGCCATGGCTGAGATGACCAATATGCAGAGAAACATTGTGGAGCAGTTTCAAATTCACAATGCTGCCATGGCCCAGGCTAGGTCCCATTCACATGGACCTCCACCTGGACCTCCACCTGGGTATTATGGGCAGCCACCCTATTAAGCCATGGGTGTGTGGGACATCTTTTCTCTTAACCCCCACTGTATTTACTTGTCCTTTGAGGTTTCAAACAATCCATTTTGTGTTGCTCAGGCAGGTTGTGTTTTGTATTTGCTCCCATATAGCTCCTTAGAGTAATGCTTAAGGCCACTAGCCAATGCCATAGGTCTATGTGGAGTGTATCTGGCCACTTATGGCTTTACATATGTATTTGGTTGGTGCTCCTCCTGTTTGCAGACATGTTTGTGTGACATTATGGCCATGCCCAAATATCCCTGGGCACAGGCAAGATTAATGACTGGACTAGGCTGGCCTTTGGACTGGGTGTCCTTGTTTGGTTGTGCCACTCACTTCCAGGTGTAGATGTGCTCGATGTTTTTTTGTAATGTTATCCATTTGTAACCACAGATGTATGTGGAATGATTTCTGTTAAGCACTATAATTTTTCCTTTTCAAAGTAAAAAAAAAACTTCACTTACAATACTTGTGGCGTTTTTAGTGGGAAGACATTTTAAACAGCTTGGGCTAAACCAGATAATTTGGGTTTGAAGAGGTGTAACAATGCAAAGCTAAAGCTAAGGAAACTACATGAAATACATTAGGCAACAATTAAGGTCTAAATGTTTTACTTAGAGGTAATGCCACATTACGGCAAAACAACATATGTAACAAAAAGGATAACACAGACACACATAATGGTGAGACAGGGAAAAAAGTTAAGTAAAATGCTGGCTGATCAGGTTGGCTCGAACAGATTGGCCAGACTCACTGGGGGGCCCCACAAAATTCTCGACTTCATCCTCGACGGCTGAAGAGGGCAGGCTGTCCACATAACGTGGGACACGTTCCATGATGGCAAAATTGTGCAAAACAGCACATGCCATTATAATGTCGATCACTTTCTTGGGATCATATTGCAGGGCCCCCCCAGTATGGTCAAGGCAACGAAAACGTGTCTTCAGCAGACCAAAGGCCCTCTCCACAACAGCCCGGGTCTTGCGATGCGCACGGTTATACGCTTCCTGAGAGGCATCCTGGGGCCGCAGCACAGGCGTCATGAGCCAGGGTAGAAGTGGGTACCCGGAATCACCTTAAACAGAGAATTAAATGTAATCAAAATTAAAAAGGCAACACAACCAACACCAAAAATTTCACAGATATCATAATGATGTAAGGTAAAGTGTTCCCCAAAAAAAACAGGGCACATTAGGGCCCCCAAAAATTCCACTAAGGTATAACCTAAATAAAAATGGCACTTCTATATACCAATTAATTAACAAACATCTGCACGGCCAAGGGTATTTGGATTTTACATATATTTGTAGTTTTCAGACATGTTACAATTAGGATGCTGCTGAGGGCCTATCCACATTTCTCTGGAAACTACAATGTATGCAGTTTAAGTCCACTTTGACATTTAAAGACCAATAGTACAAAAGGAGCCAAAGGTCAAAGATCCTTGGGTATAAACTCAAAACCAATATATTTAGGCACAAGGAACTTACAGACATCCTAACTAAAGGGAAAACATTCTGAAGGCCAAAGCGAGGCAAGCATTTTTTTGGGAAGTTCCTAATATATGAGCCAAGAAAAAGGCAGTTGGACGCTTATGTAAAGAATTCCAAAACAAACATATCAACAAATACAAGATTAATGCCACATTTAAGAACACACAAATAGGACACACTTACCAAGCAGCCATGCCCCCGAAAATTCACCTGCCTCAAATCTCCGAAACAACCCAGATCGCCGGAGGATATAGGAGTCGTGGGACGATCCGGGGTAGCCGGCAAGGACACTCATAAACCGCATATCCGGACCAACCACGGCCTGGACATTAAGGGAGTGTCCCATTTTACGATTCCTTAAGGCAAAAACATACAAAAAGGGTAATTGATATTTGACCCAAAATAATAAATTAACCACAAAACATGTCTGCACTCTATTGGGAAAGACTAATGAAAAGCCGAGATAAAGCAGCTACACAAATGAGGGATAAACAAATATGCTGCCGCAAAGGAAAACAGGTTACATGACACGTTGGGCAACATAATAACCAATCTCAATACCTATATATATACTCGTCGGCTGCCCTAGGTACGAGTGCCACATGTGTGCAGTCAATTGCACCAATAACGTTGGGCATGTCGGCCACATTATAAAACCCAAGCTTAATGGCGTTTCTGGCTGCCATATCATCAGGAAAATAAATATATTTTTGAGTTATGGCAGCCATGCCTTCCAAAAATTTAGACAGTGCGCGGCTCAGCGTAGGCTGTGACATCCCCACAGAGAGGGCACCCAGCCTCTGGAACGAGCCGTTCGCCAAAAATTGCAGGCAGCCAAGCATCTTGGTCATACCTGAAATTGCATGCCCCTTCCTTGTGGTGCGGGCTAACCATGGCCGCAGCTCACTATATAATTTATGGAGGGAAGCGCGATTAAGCCTGGTCAGCTCGAACAGCTCAACATCATTCATGCTATCGATGTTCATGCGACGACGCAGGGGCAATCTGCTCTCAGACATCTCGATCAACTCAATGCCAAAAAGCATAAGCCCTTGATGTGCCACAAACTCGCTCCGCTCCATCCTACTCCCGAGGCCAAATAGCTGCCGGCAAACATTTCCTAAAGCAGCTCTTTAATGGGCTTCAAAACAATTAGCAATCACCTCTCTGAATTGGGCGCAAGCCCATGTGAAGGACGTAAAAAATAGGATCGGACGCAAATAATACGATTTGGACGGGAAAAACACACGAACTAACGCAAATTATACGATTCTCGTACGAAATGCGTATGTTCATATACGTCTATGCGCGAACGATCGTGCGAATACGAAATGGCCAAAAAAACAAGAAAAAATGACAAACACCCACCCAAACTTACGATTCTCGATACGAAATCAATTAACTTTGGCTCTTTGAATCGAGGGGTTTGTCTATGTAAAGAAACATTCTAGAAAATCTTTGGAATCAAGGTTTGAAGGACCCTTTCAAGTTCTTTTGACAACGCCTACTTCAGTGAAACTTGAAGGAAAATCCAGTTGGATACACGCAAGTCATTGTAAAAAGGTTACAGGTCCAGAGGGAAAATTAAATATTTCCCCTTAACAATGATAATGGCTTTCTGCCTCAATATTTCCCCCCAACCCGCAGCTTTTTTGGTTAACACACAGGGCTTGCTACAGGGCTGAAACACGAGAAGTGTTTCAGCCCTGTAGCACAGCACACTCAAGCCCACCTATTTGACACTCAATGCACCCCTAAAAAATGTATTTTTGTTTAACAAAATAAAGAATCAAACAATTGGGTTGATTCAAAGAAACATGTAACAGCTTGGATTTGGCTCACGATCATCCTATTTTTCACGTCCGCTCGTGCGTTCGTATGAACTTGCGAGTGATTCAATAAGCAAATACGTTTCTATCCTAAAATATACGTCCGTTCGTATGGCAGTTCGGGAATCAGACCTATGTCAGTTTCCATCCTGAATTTTCCGTTTCATTTCTCAGGTTGCAACATTGGTTTTGCCCTTTTTCCTTTTTTGTCTGGACGTAAATCCTTCTGATCTTGCGGCTCCGCACTACAAACTTACCTCATTAAAGTGCATTCTAAATATTTGGTCTTTAATTTTTCTTTATTTCATTCATTTTGTAGTAACCAACCATTAATGAATGCATTTGCATAAG
The DNA here is from genome assembly GCA_027917425.1 of Gastrophryne carolinensis. Classification (NCBI taxonomy): domain Eukaryota; kingdom Metazoa; phylum Chordata; class Amphibia; order Anura; family Microhylidae; genus Gastrophryne; species Gastrophryne carolinensis. The sequence continues at coordinate 289,932,448 of CM051237.1, read as the reverse complement.
TAAATCTTACTTTGTTTAATTTTTAGTTAACTTGCATTTTTTACTTGTGGATTTATTTTTAATATTTTGGCTTCAAATGGTACAACTTTAGATTTTTTGTGTGGTTACCCACACCCTCTACATACAGATTGCTCACAAATATTAAAAAACACCCAGCAACTTCTGCATGTTATGAGCCTAGAAACAGCCAAGATGGCGGCTCAGGTATTATCGGGCAGCCTGCAAACAGAAAGGGCCTTGTGACTGTGTTGCTCTGGATTCTTTGATTTCTGACCTTTCCATGCCCCCAGCTCTGCTGTGTCTGTGCAAAATACAGCAGTAACCCACATCCTGCACTTTATCCCGCTCTCCTCTCCTCAGTAAGTGTGATGCATCTGACCAAAGATGTGCTTAAATAATTAAACAAAGCAAAGGTAAACAACTACACCAATAAATGCAATCTAAAAATATCATTCTAGTACCTCAATTTTAAAATAACTAACAAAGGACATAAGTTTCTTTAATTAACGCAAATATATTGCAAAATAAAGGTTTACATGCAAAGGACTAATTAAGGTCCACATTAAAATGCTTTTATAAGGCATACATGAATCAGGTATGCATTGCCATACAATTTATGGCCTCGGCCATGCTGATACATGCAGTTCATTGGAGCTCAAGACGCGCAGACTCCTCCACATAGCCAAAAAACCTGTTCACGAACAGCAATCCGGCTGCTAAAAGGTGTCGGCTGTGGCTTTCTTTTAAAACGCGTTTAGAGGTTTCTCTGAATCACACCTAAACACATCCAATTAACCTAAGTTTTACGTTTTGATCCTAAGTTTTACGTTTTGATCCTAAGTTTTACGTTTTGATCCTAAAATTTAGGAACGACCTTCCGCTGATCGTAAGAGCATATACGCATTCGTACGTAGGCTCGTGCGAGTCGGAAATGGCCAAAAAAACAGGAAAAAATGACTAACACCCACCCAAACTTACGATTCTCGATACGAAATCAATTAATTTTTGCTCTTTGAATCGAGGGGAATATCTATGAAGATATACAAAGTATCCATATACCAACATCTTTTTTGGCTATGCTAGAAATTTAATATACATAAAACGTATGACAGATGCACTTTCAACAACTTTAATAACCAATAAAGTGCCATAACAGAAATCTATTAAAAAAAGATTTCTCTTTTTGTAAACAATAGAAAACTGGTTAATTAAATAAAGCCAGAGACCATAAAACTAACACTGGTGATCTGCAGGGAATAAAGGGATTTGCTTTTTTATTAAACTGGACAGCCCTTTAAAGATGAGCAACCAACGACCTAGAGTCTATAAGACCTTGGAACCAGTGGGCTCCCTCTTTATAGGATAACCATAGTTGGGATGCCCACGCTGTATGTATCCCTGGGGATTGCCCGGTAAACTCACCTCACCGGAAATTCCACGGTGCATCCTTGCTATACATGTATTGTGAACACGTACCCACACCAACCATTTCTAAATGGTTATGAGGGTATGTGGTAAAGTGGGGGTGTCAGCAGCGGGGCGTTCTCCAGCTCTTCTTTCAACTCTGGACGGCACAAAAAAATCAAAATAGAATGCGAACCACTGATTGGCTAAACGGTATGTGCATGTTCCACGGGATCACAGGAAATGTTAGATTACATTCCCCCCCCCAATCCCCACCACTCCCCAACCCTCAAAGCTTTCAAAGGTGCCCTTAAAATCTCTTCAGACAAGCATACAATCTAGTTTAAGCAATTCTTTAAAGGGCAGAAAGCTCAATACTTACTGTGATGCTTCCCCCTCATCTCCACCCCTCATCCTTTAGACTGTAAGCTCCTCAGGGGCAGGGCTCTCTCTCTCCTATTGTATCTTGTATTCAGAATATTCATTGTGAACTTTATAACACTGCATTTGTAATAGTCTATGTACTGTATGTTTCTACCCCGTCTGTAATTACTACCTTGTACAGTAATAACAATTACATAGATTTGGGTGATTTCACACAGATTTCCCCAAATTGGAAAAAAAACATTTTTATCCTTCAAAGGAGGTCTAAGCCACACCTGTCATCTGTACTTTCCGATCTTTAGTGAAGCCCACAATAAGGCTGTGCAGGGTCTTATACAGACCTAGGCTGGCCCTGATGTCTACAAGATTCCAGGCCGGCCGACTAAGTGCCACTGGGGCATCTTGATTCAGGATATTACACACCCCGTTTATGCACACATACAGCAATATATATATATATACCCCCAGGGCTGCCTCCCTCACCCCCTCTGCCATCCCTAAGCCTCCCTCACCCCCTCTGCCATCCATAAGCCTCCCTCACCCCCTCTGCCATCCATAAGCCTCCCTCACCCCCTCTACTATCCATAAGCTTTCCCCACCCCCTCTGCCATCCCTAAGCCTCCCTCACCCCCTCTGCCATCCATAAGCCTCCCTCACCCCCTCTGCCATCCCTAAGCCTCCCTCACCCACTCTGCCATCCCTAAGCCTCCCTCACCCCCTCTGCCCTCCCTAAGCCTCCCCCTCTGCCATCCATAAGCCTCCCTCACCCCCTCTACCATCCATAAGCTTTCCACACCCCCTTTGCCATCCCTAAGCCTCCCTCACCCACTCTGCCATTCCTAAGCCTCCCTCACCCCCTCTGCCATCCCTAAGCCTCCCTCACCCCCTCTGCCATCCATAAGCCTCCCTCATCCCCTCTACCATCCATAAGCTTTCCTCACCCCCTCTGCCATCCCTAAGCCTCCCTCACCCCCCCTCTGCCATCCCTAAGCCTCCCTCACCCCCTCTGCCATCCATAAGCCTCCCTCATCCCCTCTACCATCCATAAGCTTTCCTCACCCCCTCTGCCATCCCTAAGCGTCCCTCACCACCTCTGCCATCCATAAGCCTCCCTCATCCCCTCTACCATCCATAAACTTTCCTCACCCCCTCGGCCATCCCTAAGCCTCCCTCACCCCCTCTGCCATCCCTACGCCTCCCTCACCCCCTCTGCCATCCCTAAGCCTCCCTCACCCCCTCTACTATCCATAAGCTTTCCCCACCCCCTCTGCCATCCCTAAGCCTCCCTCACCCCCTCTGCCATCCCTAACCCTCCCTCACCCCCTCTACTATCCATAAGCTTTCCACACCCCCTCTGCTATCCCTAAGCCTCTCTCACCCACTCTGCCATCCCTAAGCCTCCCTCACCCCCTCTGCCATCCCTAAGCCTCCCTCACCCCCTCTGCCATCCATAAGCCTCCCTCATCCCATCTGCCATCCCTAAGCCTCCCTCACCCCCTCTGCCATCCCTAAGCCTCCCTCACCCCCTCTGCCATCCATAAGCCTCCCTCATCCCCTCTACCATCCATACGCTTTCCTCACCCCCTCTGCCATCCCTAAGCCTATCTCACCCCCTCTGCCATCCATAAGCCTCCCTCATCCCCTCTACCATCCATAAGCTTTCCTCACCCCCTCTGCCATCCCTAAGCCTCCCTCACCCCCTCTGCCATCCCTAAGCCTCCCTCACCCCCTCTGCCATCCATAAGCCTCCCTCATCCCCTCTACCATCCATAAGCTTTCCTCACCCCCTCTGCCATCCCTAAGCGTCCCTCACCACCTCTGCCATCCATAAGCCTCCCTCATCCCCTCTACCATCCATAAACTTTCCTCACCCCCTCGGCCATCCCTAAGCCTCCCTCACCCCCTCTGCCATCCCTACGCCTCCCTCACCCCCTCTGCCATCCCTAAGCCTCCCTCACCCCCTCTACTATCCATAAGCTTTCCCCACCCCCTCTGCCATCCCTAAGCCTCCCTCACCCCCTCTGCCATCCCTAACCCTCCCTCACCCCCTCTACCATCCATAAGCTTTCCACACCCCCTCTGCCATCCCTAAGCCTCTCTCACTCACTCTGCCATCCCTAAGCCTCCCTCACCCCCTCTGCCATCCCTAAGCCTCCCTCACCCCCTCTGCCATCCATAAGCCTCCCTCATCCCCTCTGCCATCCCTAAGCCTCCCTCACCCCCTCTGCCATCCATAAGCCTCCCTCACCCCCTCTGCCATCCATAAGCCTCCCTCATCCCCTCTACCATCCATACGCTTTCCTCACCCCCTCTGCCATCCCTAAGCCTATCTCACCCCCTCTGCCATCCATAAGCCTCCCTCATCCCCTCTACCATCCATAAGCTTTCCTCACCCCCTCTGCCATCCCTAAGCCTCCCTCACCCCCTCTGCCATCCCTAAGCCTCCCTCACCCCCTCTGCCATCCCTAAGCCTTCCTCACCCCCTCTGCCATGCATAAGCCTCCCTCACCCCCTCTGCCATCCATAAGCTTTCCTCACCCCCTCTGTCATCCCTAAGCCTCCCTCACCCCCTTCGCCACCCACTAGCCTTCCTTACCTCCCTCTGCCATCCATAAGCCTTTCTAAACCTCCCAGTTTGCTATAAACCATTCTTGCCCCCTCTCAAACCCCTAAGTCTTTCTTGTCCCTTCTCAAGCTGAATAAAACCTGGAAATTTGACTCTCAGGTTTCGTTCAATGCCAGTACTGCCGTGTTCTGAGCCCCCGGGGCATCCCAAATGGGGTGTGAAATCTCAATTTTTGCCCAGTAAAACACGTCTACTTGGTCCAACATTGCATACTCGGGCTCTTGTCCAATCAGACCCCTTTGCCGTGTTTACATCCTTTGGCAAAGGGCTCTGATTGCCTTCAATAGCGAGCGTGGGCTCGTGCCCCAGCCTATCTGAATGGCACACGCCACCAGGGATGCAGGGAATGCGCCAGCTCACGCTCCCCACTGTAAACAATCGTCAAACATCTCTGATTGGATGAAAGCCTGTTCATACCCCCTTGGACTTAGTAAAAAGTTATTACTGGCATCCAGAAGAGCATCCAGCAAAGCCAGCAGACGACCCTGGAATCTTTTAGATTCTAGGCTGACTTCTGGTAGGTTTTGTTCCTCTTTAAAGTGGACCAACACCCAGGCTGATCGGCCCGGGAATCTATAAGATTCCCGGGCCGATCAGATCCATCCCCGCGGGACATCTGAAATCGGGATGCCGCGCTGTGTGAAACCCCCCAGGACGCCCCATTCACCTTACCTTATCTCCGTACCAACGGCGCATGGTGCGAGCCGCATCTCGCGCTTCTCTCTAGCAGGGCGAGCACCCGCTCACCCTGCTAGCAGGTCATTTGTGAATGGCCAGCGCAGGCGCACTCCCTGTTAGAGGGAAGCGCGAGATGTGGCCTCCAGCGCGCTCAGAGCCGCTGTGGTTGTCCGTCCCTTGTCCGTGCATACCACAGCGGCTCTGAGCGCTCTGATTGGACGAGCGCTCGCGCATGCGCCGTAGGAGCAGGGTGAGGTGAGTTTTTTATGGCATTCTCGGGGGTTTCACGCAGCGGGGCACCCCCGATCGGAAGTGGACCGAAACCCAGGATAGTGAAAATCCTGGGTGTTGGTCCACTTTAAAAAGGAACAACACAAATAAATTTCACTTTCCTGTGTGTTGTTCCTCTCTGCGTATAAAACTTCAAGAAAAAAGCACTTAGAATTCACACGCATATATGGGCACTCCAGCGGGTACAATCAAGTATAAAGATTTATTGTAAGTAAATCATCAATTAAAAACCACAAAAACACACAGGACTAATTTAAAAACACTAATGAATGGCCTCCAGGATACATGACACACTATCTACAACATTAAACATCAATAATTCATCAATATACTCATTTATAGCAATTAATAACACCAAGCACGGGCGGCAGAATACTAAAAATTAAAAATGATACAGAAGTGCATATTAAAAAAAGCCCTCTTTGAAATGCTACTGCTACTCTAAAAATCTTACCCAATCTGAAAACACTATGAACAGTGCAAACAAATCTGTGTGACAACGAATATATACCATCTATTAAAGAAACTAACTAATAATAGAAAGTACCGCCACAGCGGCAGTGTAAGTGTCAAAGTGAATGACACACCCTGAATAAATCAAGTGACCAGTGCGAAAATATACAGCACCAATATAAACAATGTACAAAGTGTTGGATAAACTATAGCTAACAGCCAAAAAAAAACAAAAACAAGGGCTTACAAAAAACAATGTAACAACATGTGATAAAACATAGATACAGAATAGGAAGGTAAATACCGCCCAGTACGTGGAGAGATGGTGCCTTGAGGCCAAGCTGCTGCCCCGCGCGCTCTGCCGTGCACCCACGGCTTCTCTTTGGGGTTCCTCTCTGCGGCAGCATCCCAAATTGGGATGCCCCGCTGTGTGTAACCACCCACCATATCGCCCCATTTTACTCACCTTCCTTCCACTTCCACGGCACAGACTCGGGTGAGAGCGAGTGTGCTGACTGGTTAAGGCTAAGCCAAGTGGCACCGCCACTCGCGCATGCATGCACGGCTAGAGGTGAGTGGGGATGCGGCTGGAGCACACAGACTCGCAAGGGCTCCAAGAGTGGGGGTTTCCGGGGTTCATGGGTGTTTGTCAAAAAACAACTTTCTCCACAACACCCATATCAACCAGCCTTACATCTCCGGGGCCCTAAATGCAGGGGGATCTTTGTAATCGGGGTCCCTGGGCATGTTTTCCGGATAGCTGGGACTTGGGTTGCGAAGGGAGGCCCTGCCCCCAGCTGAATGGCATGATCCTGGGGCGGGCCCCAAGCCAAGAGCAGGGCCCCTATGCTGCAAAACACTGTGGTCTCTATTCTGCTTTGACATTCAGGGGTTAATAACTCCGTGCCTCTCCCTCCCTGCTGTACCTGTCTGACACTGATGATTAGCAAACTCTGGCATGCTCCGGCATCGGTATTTACTTTGTCAATGCTGACAGTGACGTCACTTGCTTTCAGCCACCCCAGCGTGTCCAGGAGCCTCATCAATAACAGCCAGTACAGCGGCAGCTGACAGATACACACACACATGAAAAACAACAAGTTTGGGGTGTGCACAACCTAATGAGGAGGTGCTGGCAGAAGGGAAAGAGCACAATACAAGAAATATTATTGAGACCCTAGACTTGTCCCATATCCCTTCTGGATCTGCAGCACACACAGAAATTATTACTAAGGTATTCAAGATAATTATAAAAAGGTATACATTTTATTGAGCCATCCTTAAAAGACTATTCACAAAACATAACAAAAAGACTTATTAAAAAACATAAACACACATGACACGCTGGGGGGGGGGAGATATTATAACCCTATAACGACTCTCTTATTATTATAAATTAGTTAGTTCATTCTTAATTAGATACACACACACACACACACACACACACACACACACACACACACACACATTAACCCATAAACTGACTCCCCACCCGTTTCTCCCTTACCTTATACTTGTCTGGAGCCAGAGAGCAGCCCCTGCGGCACAATCACGTGTCTTCTGTGCTGGGAGGACTGTGTGACATCAGGTGGGCGGAGCCGAGCCATTTTCTCCTGTATGTGAGCTGGCTGCATTGCGGTCTATGGACAGACGAACGGCGGCACTGTGTGTGCGTGCGAGCAGGCAGCTGCCCAGTGATCACAAGGAAGACATTGTAGTGCCGCTGCGGCCCTAAAAAGGCCGTCCCACCCCAGGCTGCGCCCGAGGCCAGTGCCTCATTCACCTCATGGCTGCTACGGCTCTGTAGTGGGCGCCGGGCAGCCTATGCGGGCCGCGTTTGTAGGCTGCTGGGCCTGTTTCAACGTAGGGGCCTGGATCGGCAGCTCCGTCCGCCCCTACGTTAATCCGTGCCTGGTAGTAGCAGAAGCAGTAATGTACGTGGTAGTAGTCACCTTACAGTAAAAGGAGTCTTTCTCTTCCATCATCTGTCTCTTTACTGCCCCCTCCCTGTGGGGCACCAGTTTTTCTCAGCAGTCTGGTTGATATGGATAATGATGAGAATTTGTTTGATCACAGTCAGCCTTTGGGGAGTGTTACTGAGGTGGTGGAGTGAAAGCGGTATCTGAGACACATAGCTGTGGCAGTGGGGGTGGTGGTAGACATGGCCATATGTGCAGTTATGAAGGCGGTTGTGGTATGGGGTGGCAAGTAGGCCATGATGAAACATCAGACAGGGAAGTGTCTGGGATCAGGAGGAGGAGTATCAGGATGTAGTTTTGGACAGGACCTGGAAACCAGGCAACATGGAAGGGACATTGTCAGAGCAGGAGGGTATTTCTAGCACTGGCAGCAACAAAGATCCGAGCCAAGGGCCAGATCATCAGCAAAATAGCACAGGGCTAGGTCTGCTGGTATGGTCCACTTAGAAGCAGGTGACAGCAACACTGATGCTGCTTTTGCAGACTCCAGAAAAAATCCTGCCAGAGGAAGCGCAAAGTCAGGTAGATGTGCTGGACATTCTAGATCTCTCATTTACGGTACACTACCATTTGGCAATTATTTTGTACCTTCCTTGTAGAACAAAACCTAGCACAGTGCCAAATCTGCAAGCAGAAAGTCAGTCATAGCCAGGGTACAAATCTAGGACTAGGAACTACAACTCTACATAGGCACCTGGGGTGGCATCACAGCGTGGGACGATCAACATGCCCTTTTTCAATTTCAAGAAAGCCAATCCCGTTGCTACCCCTCTAAAAATTGGATAATTTTTTGAGTGCTTGTCAGCTTTTGCCAGTGCCAGGCCTACCAAAGGCCTACACAACAACCAGAGGTCTCCTGTCCTTTGGCCTAGTCTTTAAAATCTGTGCTTCTGATAATGCTACCACAACCACCACACGTCTCCTGTCTCTCTGCCTAGTCTTTCAGTACTACTAATATCACTACTACCACCAACAGCACCCCCACTGCCACCCTCTGCTACTACTAGGCCTACACAACTGCAGGTCTATGCCATGATGCATAAAACGAGTACATTTATAAAGGCTTGTAAAAAAACATTGTTTGGTCTTCTTCAACTAAGTTGTCAAGATGCCAATCTTGCTGCTACCACCATAAAAATGGGATCATTTTTTGGGGCCTAGTCCGCTACTTCCAGTCCTACACAACCACTACTACTACCACTACTACCACCAACAGCACCTCCGCTGCCACCCTCTGCTACTACTAGGTCTACACAACTGCAGTTTAACCCTGTGATGCCCAAGATTGGCAAATTTTTCAAGGCTTGTACAAAGCCATTATTTCCTCTTCTTCAACTAAATTCTCAAGATGCCTATCCCACTGCTACTCCCGTTACAAATGGGACAAATTTTTGAGGGTTTGCCCACTACTGCCAGACCTACACAACCACCACAGAATTCTTGTGCCATGGCCTAGTCTTTCTTCAATAGCTGCAGCCTCTGCTAATGCTGCTGCTACTACTACAACTACAACTAACAGTGCCTCAGTTGCCAAATGGGATAATTTTTCGAGGGCTTGCCCGCTACTGCCAGCCCTACACAACTATCACAGGTTTCCTGTGCCACGGCCTAGTCTTTCTTCAAGAGCGCAGCCTCTACTAATGCTGCTACTACTACTACCACCAACAGTGCCTCCACTGTCAGCCTGCCACCCTCTGCTACTGCCAGGCCAAAATACACGCAGGTCAACCCTGTGATGCCCAAAATGGCCACATTTTTCAGTGCTTGTAACAAGCCATTCAGCTAAAATTTAAGGGTACCAATCTCACTGCTTCCCCCCGTTTTTTTGAGGGCTTGCCTGCTACTGCCAGGCCTACACAACCACAGTTTAACCCTGTGATGACCAAAATCGGTGAATTTTTCAGTGCTTGTAAAAATCCATTGCGTTTTCTGCAGCTAAAATGTAAGGGTGCCAACTCTGCTGCTACCCCCCGTTACAAATGGGATCATATTTTGAGTTACTAAAGACTTAAAGGAGCTGCAGCACTCAACCCTGTTAGCTTGCAGACCAACCTATAATCTGTCTCCAAATCTGGTAAAAACAGAGGCTCGGTCACACACATCTGCAGAAGTATGCTAAGCTGCACCACCGCACCAAGGTGCCTCTATGGGTGCAGTCCTAACTCTAATCTATGAGAGCCCCATTTGGGACATACAATGCAAGAGATAAATTGCCCTGCTGACTTGCACCTCCCAGGTTAGTTATAAAATGGTCTGAGCAGCCGCCACTCCCCCTTCGATCATATTTTGAGTGCTTGCTCGCTAGTAACAGCCCAATACAACTGCAGGTCTAGCCTCTGTGATGCCCAAAATGGAAAAAAATTTTCAACGCTTGTCCAACACTTTTGTCACCCTCTGTTGCCAGACCATTTTTCACTATTTTGCATTACACGTGTTCAACTGTGGTTTTTTAAGCGATTTCCAGGTATTTCTTGGGAAAATTATATATTCTTTATTCATCAGAGTCTGGGCTTTAACATGAAATGTCTTGTTTGTCATTTGTTAAGTGTGTTCTCAATATTTTTGGGGGAATTATGTGAAAAAAAATATGTTTTTTACGATTTGTAGTGCTTTTTTAATAAAAAATTTAAGTTTTTCAATGAAATCTTATTGCATGTAAATGCCACATTTCTCTTGGTTACAATGATACCACATATGTATTGGTATTCATACCCTTTCCTGCCCAGGAAACTCCCCCAAACTGAAACAGTGTTTTAAGAGATTTTCAGATAAAATACAACTGCTAAGCACACCTTGCAGTTTTTTTTAAAAACACCTCTTTAAGTTTAAAATACCCCCCGCAAACCATATAGTCTCTGGAAGTACACACCACAAGCTTTCTAGGCATATCATGCTTGTTGATGTGGGTGAAGTTTTCTGGAAGTAATCCTTCAATTTATTCTTTGGTTCGCAAAGGGTTTACCTTAAAAAGAATGAATTAAAAAACAGGATAAAAAACACGAAACAAGAGTGGGGGATCCCACGTCACCCCCTAGACCCTACAAAAACAGAAGCACCACTAAACAATAATAAGCGATATAAAAGAGTAATAAAGTTTATTCAAGCATATATCTACATATATACATAAACAACACTACAAGACAAATCTAAAATCATTTAGAAAACATATAATTGACAATACTAACACCGGGGAGGGGGAAAGGAGGGGGAGAAACAACACACTGTCACTGCTGCTCTAAAATAATATGAACAATAGATGAATACAAGATCTGCCCAAAACAATATCATAAATCCTATTAATCAAGAATAATGAAAAACTATCACTATGGAGGTGTATATATAATGTGAATACAATACTAATCGTGCTAAACACAAACTATTTATAGTTAAATGAAGTCAAACAGTGTACCCACAAAGCCCAAAAACAATCTTATGCAATTTGAATAATAAAGACGACTATCAAAAACTAAACATAATCCTACCTACAAATATAGTGAGGACCCACCAGGTGAACAAGGGCAGACCATCGATAATAAAGCAAAGTGAAACAACACTCACATAGCCAGAGCAGACTCACATGAACAGGCCCCCCCACTGCCCGCACTCCTCACCACCAACGCGTTTCGTGACGTCACCGCGTCACTTTCTCAAGGTGTGTGAGGAGTCCCCATGACAGACGCCCCTATTTAAACTCACCCCGCCTAAACTCCACCTCACCACGGACCAATGATGATGAACCACCGCCGACGCACTCCGGCCGGAAGTGCGTCGGCGGAAATGACGTGAAAGAAAAGCGTGAGGCCAGGGCGGAAGTAAAGCCCGGCCCACACTACACGTCCTCTAAAGACAAGCGTGCGCTTCCTGCCCAGGAGATTCCCCCAAGCTGAAAAGTGCACTTTATAACATTTACAAATAAAATACAACTACTATCCACACTATAAAGGGTTAAATAAAAAAATTATCAGGGGAACCCCTTTTCTGGGGGGAGAGGTGACCCCATTTTTTTTTAATTTTAAGGGTTAAAAAAATGGTGTGAGGTCCTCAGCATAACCAGCCCAGGGACTAGCTATGGGGGCTTGTAGAACAGGGCGCAGGGGCCAGCCTCAGTGGCCCTCCTGCCCTGCATTCTACAAGCCTGCATAGGCTAAATGACCTCTGTGCCCTTCTGCCCCTCCCCCTTCGGCTTTGGGGAGGCAGGTAATGGGGGGGCTGGGGGTTAATGGCAAGTCACCCGTTAAGCCTTGTGAACTGGTATAGGGGTCTCATAGATCCTTTAACAGTTCACAAAGGGTTAAATGTAAAAAAAACACACAAGGACACAGAGAAAAAAAAATATTTTTTTAAACTTACCTCCCGAGGGAGGAACCCAATTTTGTGGGGTATTTTAAGTGTTAAAAAACCCTTAAACCCCCCCCCCCAAAATGGCATGAGGTCCCCCCTACCCAGCATAACCAGTCCAGGGGCCAGCTATGGGGTCTTGTAGAACCATGCGTAGGGGCCAGCTTTGGTGGACCCCTGCCCCCTGCTGGCTACAAATCTGCAAAGCATAATGGTTCCGGGCTCTTCTGCCCCCCAGACTTTGGGAAGGCAGGTAATGTGTGGTCTCATGGTTAATGACAAGTCACCTGCTAGCCGCAGTTGCTAGCCACAGATCCCTTACCAGTTCACAAAGGGTTAAATGTAAAAAGAAACAAACTACACATAGTGGAAAAAAATTTAGTAATAAAAAAAAGGTTTTTTTTTACTCATCTCTGATTATTAGCTCCTGTGTCCCACGCCGATCTAGATGACAGATGCATTGCTCGCTGGAGTGGGGGAGGCAGGGGACCAGAGGATCTCATGCCCCTCCTCCCCTCTGGCCAACGATCGCTGCATCTGACAAATGTCAGGCCGGGAGCGGGATGAAGTCAGCAGGGTGACCCACCCATGGTGGAAGCAGAAGGAGTGGGCCTTTTGGGCTCTCTTCTGAAGCCGGAAGAGCTGATGGGAGTGATCGGAGGCCCCCCGGTGAAGAGGAGACCCAGTGGGAGTGATCGCACATAAAAGTGAGTAAATTCCATCTTTATTTTTTTTTTTTAAATGAAATGCCAGCGGAGGTTGAAGCAGGGGGGCCCTATTCCGGGGACAGCCAGAGGGGCCCAGGCAGGGGATCAAAGGTCCCCCAGGTGAAGAGGAGACCCGGCCCAATAGATAGAGGGGTTAGGTGAGTGTCTTTTTGGGGGGGGGGGGCGCTAACTGGGGGAAAGCCAGGTACGTAAAATGTAAGTAGCTGGCAGCTAACGACAGTAGAGGCAGCTATGTAAATGTTACGTAGCTGGCATTAGAAGGGTTAGACTATCAAACACAACCACGGGCTATTGAAATGCTGATTAGGTATGCTAATTAGCCACTGCCAATATCAAATGCTAATTAGTTCACTAAAATATGTTGTTATACAGCCTTGGGTGACTTCAGAGATTTATAAAGCACTTTTAGGGCTTTTCATGCATTTTACATGAAAGTTTGTCCCGAACTAGTTCAGACTGAACCAAACCAAACTTTTTTTCAGAAAAGTTCAGCAAAGCGCAGAACCAAACTTTTACAGAAAAGTTTGCTCATCTCTATTTATAGAGAAACACTACAATAAAGTTCTGCCCATTGCTGTCTATGGAATCTTAACCTACCGCAGTATTTTAACTAGTGCAATTTATACAAGAGCGCAGGTCACCACTTAAGAGATGGTACATGTAATAAATGAGATGATTGAATTGCTCAATAAGTACCGCTGAGGCTAAACATCAGTGCTAAGTGGCATTTACAGGTGCTGAGGCTTTATAAATGAGACTCGTAAAAAGTCCTTGCCCAGGCACGCACTAACTTTCTCCTATTTATCCTCCTTGGAAACAGTATTGAATGAGCAATTTTAACCCTTTAACTGCCTGCTTACCTGGAGATTTTGTCACCCTCTGTTGCCAGACCATTTTTCAATATTTTGCGCTGTACAACTGTGATATTTGAAGATATTTCCAGGAAAATTATATATTGTTTTTTTCAGCACAGTCTGGGCTTTAACATGAAATGTCTTGTCTCAGTTTTTACAATTTTTTGTGTTTTTTTTTTTTTGCGTGTATAAGCCCCATTTCCTCCAGTTACAACAGTATCAAATATGCATTGGTAGAAACCCTTTCTTGCCCAGGAGACTCCCCCAAACTAAAACAGCGCTTTAGGAGATTTTCAGATAAAATGCAACTGCTATGCGCACCTTGCAGTTTATCAAGAAAAACAACTCTTTCTATTTGAAATACCCCCAACAAACTATATATTCTCCGGAAGTACACACCTCAAGCATTCTAGGTATACCAGGATTGTTGATGTGGGTGCAGTTTGCTAGAAATAATCCCTTGAATAATTCTTTGGTTGCACAAGGTTTCCGTAAAAACAGAATAAAAAGCAGAATCAAAGCCACATTTTCCTAAAAAAAACAACATGCAAACAAGAAATCTGAAAAAGCAAGGTCCCCTGAACAGAACAATACCCAACATGCATAGGTACTGCCAAGGGTAGGGATGACAAACAACAGCATGTTTGTAACAGTAATTTTATTTGAACATTTCAGCTCTGCAGACAAAGTGCACACCTTGGGCTTTTTAACCAAAACAACCCTTTACATATGAAATACCCCCCACAAACCATATATTCCCTGAAAGTACACACATTAAGCTTTGTTGGCATACCCAGCTTGTTGTAGTGGGGGCATCATGTTTTTTTTAAATGTGTCTTGTTTATTTTAAATAAAAAATGTTTTTTCCTTCAAGAAAACCATATTGCATGTGAATGGCCCATTTTTTCATGATTACAATGGTACCACATATGTGTAGCCCTCTGTTCCTGCCCAGGAAAATTTACATGGCTGCATTTAACGGTAGGAGAGGCAGCCACGTACATTTTAGGGTTAAAGCATCACAAGATCTCTGGATATATGTGAATAGCTTATGTATTCTAAGCAAATACATTTTCTTTGATTCAATTTCTGTGTTCCTGCTGAGCTGGGAAATGCATGTCTTGTCAATTTTAAAAGTAATGAGCATGCTCTGTCGTGGTCAGAGGCAGCTTCTTTGTGACCACTAAGTCTTACTGTGATCACTCATGCTGTGAGCACCAATGGAGTACAGATTTTCTACAAATTGGTAAAATTGGGCTGAAACCAGGACCCTGGCTAATTTGGTTATCTTTGACAACCTTATCTAATTTCAGCAAATTCTGCATTTCACATTGCAACCGCTAAGAGAGGCAGTGTACTAAAAATGTTTTCTTCAGTTGCAAATAAAAATGGGACAATTCAGTATTGATTGCAAAAAGTGTGCCCTTTCATTGTCTACCGAGGGGTTGATTCAGCACCTGAGAACTTCTATTTTGTTTTGACCTAAAGTGAGCTTTTTTTACCTTGAACTAAGAGTACAAATATCAATGAAAATAATTTTATTTTTCCTTTTAAAGCAAACCTAAACCCTGCCTGAAGCTTCTTGCTATTCCTTTAAATAGGAACATCCTCCTCCTTAGATTATTTAATACTCTAGGGGCTGTGGTTCACCTCTTTATGGCTGTGGTTCACCTATTATGCGAGTTGCCCAGTACACACATCTATTGGCCGGTCCCATGCTGCATCTTTGGACTGCATCCTGGCTTTACTATCTAGGCGTGTACGTGCATCAGACATTTCTGAATGGATGGTGCAGACACACTTTATAGCTAGAAGCAAGCAGGGATGCAGCCAACAACACATGCTCCATTCAAAATGTATTGCTGAATGCGCCATGGGATCGAGGAAAAGATGAGTTTACGAGCAATCCCACACAACCACAGAGAATGGAAAACTCTGGTAAGTGTAAATCTCTCTGTTTTCTTATCCTGTGGAGTCAGCTCCTGTATGAATGAAGTGCTGATGGGTCAGCGCTGGATTACTAGAAGATGATCCGGTGATCTGTGGAAAAACACAGTGGGGCATACCTAATTGGATGGCCGAAACTTACCTTAACCCCATTCCCATGGTGCAGATGAGGTGTTACGTGTAAGGCGTCACCCCCGAAGACTACCAACTTCCTCATCCTCCTCTTCGGAAACCCCAAGAAGCAGCCCTGGACCAATTTGAAAAGGTTGAGGCTCAGGTGTTGGGCATGGAGGCCAAGAACTCAGGTAGAACACAAGACAACCAACCCACACCTGAAAACAACTAATTCTGAATGCCATCTGTGCTTGTGTTTTGTGCTACTCTGGCCCTGCAGACCCATCTGATTCGGGAGAGATGGCAGCAATGGGGCCACTCGAAGCATATCCATCACAAGACTCAGGTGGGTTAACAGAAACACAAGTCGGCTGATTGAGGAGTACAGCCAAAATTACACATGTGCAGAATTTTTAACACTGTTTTCATGTACACACAGACCCTAACAAAGGCACGACACTTAGCCAGAGGGTGGCTCCTTAAAGCAGAAAATTCCAGGCCACATCAAGTAATGAGCATTGTGGGCATTTTTTCAGGGATACCTGAGAGATGTGTTTAAGCAGATGTTGACCTGCCTTTGTTTTGTCTTTACAGTTGCCTGGGATAATACAGATGGGCAGATTAGGAGCTGGGCCCCAACAGACTTTAGACATTTGATAAGTTTAAAAAAAAAAAAATTATTGAACAATTTTAAATTACATTTATTAAAAAACAAACAAAAACATTTCTAATGTTGCTTCAAAAATGCACAAAAAAGAGGCAAGTTGATAAAAAAAATGTTTGTACATAAAAGTATGCAGTGTGGTGTGTTCAGGAAAAACAACATGTTTAATGCAGGTTGCAGAAGGGAAAGTTAGGGTGGGGGAAGGTTGTGGAAACAACTCGGGGGAAGCAGGTAAGAACAAGGAACAAGAAGGTGAGTCACACTGGGGACATACACACAACATGGGATGCCACAAAAGGAGGAGGAAGAACAAGGAGGAAGAAGGTAAGTCACACTGGACACACACACACAACACGGGATGCCCTAAAAGGAGGAGGAAGAACAAGGAGAAAGAAGGTAACTCACATGCGGGACAACTTGGGATGCCCCAAAAGGAGGAGGAAGAACAAGGAGATGAAGTCACAAGGGACACACACAGGTACACAGCATAGGATGCCCCAAAGTTGGAGTACTGCAATGGAAAACAGACAACTACACTCATAAGCATATGGCTGCATGCAGGTGAGATGAACACCCATCAGTGAGAATGAAGGACTCCACGGCAAGATACAGCTGTAAAAGGGTACATTCTCGCCTTAAGATGCATTTTCGCTGGGCAAAAGTGTAAATTCTTAGCTGAAACAAAAGCTTACGCGTAACACTCTCTCATGTCCCCAAGCGAAATAATCTTGGACGCTGCTGTGAATAAAACGATCGCAAGTTCCCGGTCTGTGAGTTTGCTTTCGCACTAAAGCAAACATTTACGATGAGGCTTGGAATCAGCCTTAATGTTTTGGTAACTTCTGTGTAATATACAAACTTAATATTTATATCTATTTTGCATTTTCCCATAAAAAGCATTATTACCTCACTGTTTTTATAGAAAATATGAAATTATATTAAACATAAGCATGGGTACCACCAGTTGATCATACTTTGGAGTAACGGTCTTGACTAGTCCAAGACAAGTAACAGTTGCATTATAATTACCCATTTGTATTGGGATTCAGCACATGCTCTCAAACAGGCTAAAACTAAAGAAATGCTAAATAAGAAACATCCAAGGAGGAAGTCTTACACAACATGCCTGTACCCCCAGGGTGCTCAATCATTTTTGTCTTCTTGCCAAAAGCTGCTATGCTATTTAGCATGCTTTCTTTACAAGTCAGTCACAGCAGCAAGTAATGTAATATGTAAAAGTACCAGACATTTTATTCCCAAGTGGACGCAGATTTGCTACTTTGCATTTTTCTGGTGTCCCTTGATGTGAAAGTTATATAAGTCTTCCCAAATTTTACAGAGAACTAACTATGCCATTTTACTTTATGCATCATTCATTCCTTTATGTTTTTACATCATGATGTAATTATGTATACTAGTTTAGCAGGGAAAAAACAGGGGGTACTTATGTAGTTTTGTAGTTTTGTCTGGATCATTGCATGATAGCTCTATGATTTGTATTGCTGACAACACTATAGGCTTTTAAATTGCACAGCAAATGTTTAAACGCATTTTTGTTGGTGCTATTGTGACAAAACATTTTAAGCTATGGTCTAGCCTAGAGGTTAGTCCAAGAGTAGGGATGAACAAGCTGGCTTGAGAACGTTTATACCCACAGCAGGATGCCTTAGTATGTCTGGTGTGAAAACCTATGAGTCAGGGGCAATCTACCTCCAAGTCCACTTGCTTATACCATGTGTGGTAAAGTGTATGGAAATGTCATAAATGGTGTGTATTTCTCCCCTGCTAGGCTGTATCAGGCACGATCCATGTCAGGTTTTCAGGACCCAGGTCACTTTCCCCAATCCTTTTCAGGTTTGTTCCCTGATCTCAGGCCTTGTACAGGTGATGAGGCTGATTGCAGGGGAAGCCTGAATAAAAAGGTGCCACTGAGCCTGTCAGCTGACTGTTGACCAGCCTGAAGGAAGGAGCCCAGGCTGCATTGCACAAGTGGTGAACAAAAGAACTGAACGTAAGCCGAAGGACTTGGATTCTGTGCCGCTTAAACTTGGACTTGTGAGGATGAGCAGCGGAGGGCTTGTATGCCCTATAAAGCGGACCTGACTTACCCTGGAATTGCAGTTTGCTGGAGTACCCATCCCTGGACTTACAGTGAAGTAACCACTTTGATTTATTGCATTGTTGCTGCAATCTCTGAAGTGAGAGATATTTTGCTTTTGAACGCTTTAGTTTTCTTAATAAACCTCTTTTGCTGTTGAAGAACTGTTGTCCGTGTCACTACCGTGCGCCCCAATTGCTCACACATGCCATGTTAAAAGGGGTCTTTTCAGATTCATTACAAGAGATAACTGCTGACCTACCAATCCAATGAAGGGCGAGCATTGTTGATAAGGAATGAGGATATGCCTTTTGGATATATGGCATACTGTAGCAGCATTACTGAACAGCATAACCTAGGTTAAATATAAGGTAGAAAGAAGAAGAAGAAAGAAGAAACAGAATGCAAGGTCCTCCCGAGTTTTTGAATCCCAGAGAGCCTACAATGGCTACAGAGGCTGATGAATAATAATACCTTGAAAATACTCATGCTCAAAAAACATATATTGGCCAACCTGCCACTCCTGTGAGAGTCAGTAAAACCAAATTTCATGGTTCCCCATGCTATTTGCACAGCACTAGCTTCAACTCAATTGGCAGGGTGCACAACATGGCTAGCTAGCCATTCGAGAAGTTCGGATAATTCAACAGGCAATGATGTGCCTCTCCTGCTGTACACCCTAGTCACCCATACCTGGAAAAATAGGTTTTCTAAGAAGGAAACAACAAACTAAGGTTGAGGGCAGACACAGATTTAAAACCATATTGGTGAACTGAGATAATAATTTAATAGCTTTGATCAGTACGAGCCAGGGAGCAAGACCTCCCATCATCTGAAAATTAAGATGGATTGGTTCTATTCCATCAACACGGTCAATACCCTGATGGCACGGAAATCTCTCCAACCTCCTAGGATAAAGCCAATGTTATGGTCATGCCAAATAGGTCACTGTTTTCCATCCTGTTGTTAAAGACATTAGGTGGTCAAAAGGGCTCGAATGAGACCAGCCTTATTATTATTATTTTTTTTGCACATTTCATGTTATAGTAGATGGAGCAGGCTTATGCTTCCAGTGGCAGAATAACTCAATTTGGGGGACGCTGGTTGTGGCCACCAAGCCTACAAGAGACAGATAGCCCTCTTCGTTTTAGTGGATACTTTCATCTCAATGAAATGTGTTTTCAGGCTTCAGGGAGAAGACATACTCCCAACTGCTTCAGATGAGGAATTGTTCTTAAATTTGTAAGGTAATGACTTTGTCCTTTTGAACCTCAGAACCTTAGAAGGGTCCTTGACCATGATTTTGTCACTTCCCTTTCTCCCTCCTCCCTTATACCCTGGCCTTTGGTTCAGGGACATGGTGCTGTGTTCCTTGCCTCAGTGTTTTTTCCTGCTGATAGAGATCTGGAGAGGGACAAGTCCTCTAGCCAGAGAGTCCTCGATGTCTGACATTTGGTACTCTTTAATGCCGGATACAACACCTTTAGGGAACCTTCCTGTTCCCCCAGGGGGCTTCCACTCTTCAGATCCGCTGGGTCGGGGGCTCCCTCCAGGTGAACACCTCATAGGAACACCCTATATACCCATATGTAAACAAAAGATGAAGAGCCATGTCTTTTCTATTTACATTGGAAAGTATACAAGTATATTCAGTTACATACTGTACTAAATATTGTGCACTGGCTCTGCACTAGTTTAAGTGCTTTAAGCCTACACCAAGGCAAAAACGCGATGGCACATGTGTGATGGCACATGAGAATTTTTGATGATTCAGAGTTTTGCTCCCCATAGTGTCTTTTTGGTATCCATTAAAAATAGTTGTTAAGTGTACACCAATGCACGCTTTTTAGCACCTGAAAGACCATTGACTATTTGCATGGTTCAACAGGTTGTTAATGAAAACTAATACACAGCCATGATATAATTTCCATTATCTTTAGTAAAATCAAATTCTATGTTTGTAAATCTCTTTATATATTCATTCATTTGGGGAAAGTGGCATTTATTACTGTTTACTCCTTTGGCAACAGAAATAATGCTGTTGTAAGCTAAGGATAACCTAGCCAGCTGAGCTAACAGATATTTCTAAATGTTTCTTAAGCAATAATCACAGTCTGTCCACTGATATTTCCTTAACCTTAGAAGAGATTATTGCCTATTGTTCAACATTTTGGTGTTCCTATGTTTTTGTGGAGGCAATCATTGTCATCAGTCTTAGATGCTGAGAGACCAAAGGCTACTAATGTTCTATAAAAAGCAGGTAGTTAACATTTTTAACTTTTGGACCTGGACTTATGTGCCAAAGGACAAACGCATAAGATGCTATTATTTTCTGCAACCACCTAAAATAAAATAGCAAAGCGGACAGGAAAATTAGTGTTCTACAAAACTGTTGGCTTAGAGTTGTTGACATACAAAATCCACTTCCTTATATTGTTTGCATACAACCATAAACCATTGCACAGTCTCTAGATTCCTTCATGGATGTACAATTATAAAGTCTGGCAAAAAGTAATCAATCACCAATATTATGTGCATAATCCCTACTATCTGGCTAATGTAGAAAATTATTTTTTAAGAAAGTGAACTAAGCTTATGTTAAACATTCAGTGACACACGTTGTAGGCCTAATTTTAATCATTATTTAATGCTACCCACACAGAATTTCAAAATATATATAGTATGAACAGTAAGTGCCCCCCCCCCCCCCGACTTACCTAACTCAAACAGGGAATCATATGTGGTGCAGTTAGGAAATCATTTGTGGCAATAAATAGCTAAAAACTAACTTCAAGGAAATATTTCTCCAAACATGTAATGCATCATTTACTTTAAATAATGTACAATACTAGCAAAATGTGGTCTGTGAAATAATAAATGCCTTTCATTTGTGAACTTCATATGGAAAAAAACGCTACCCCTTTCTGACAGAGTGTAACATTTGTTTTATGGTTCAGTTAGTGAGGCGTGATGAGTCATATCTTCCTTTTTTATTACAAAAGAACATTTTGCACACTATTAAGTCCTTGTTTTGTGCTTTGATTGGGTGTATGCAATTTGGTATATTGAATTTCCTAACTTCATATTTCTATTGTGACTCCAAAAAATTTAATAGCAGTCTACAATTGTGTGTTAGTGTGCTGAAGAGATTGAATGGGAATGCACAAGAGTCCAATATGTTTACAGCCACATCCCACAGTAGAAACTTTAAAGCCAACTTTACGCCCTTGGACATTGTCCTTGTTAGTCAGAATAACAAGCAAGCTCTATTTCCAGTAATGCTGTATTTTTAAATAGTAAATTTACAGTTGCACATTGGACACATTCGTAGTTTGGTTTGTGGCATATGCTACCACATTGTTTAGAAAATATTTGAGGTCAAATACTAAAGATAGGAATTAGGGATGAGCGAATCGATCCGGACGAACCCGGATTCGATCCGAATTTGAGGAAAAATTCGATTCGGATCGAATCCGAATTTCCCCGCGATTCGATCGCTCGAAGTTTTCCTTTAACATCCATTCATTTACATTACAGGCATTCTAAGATGGCGGACGGGACATGTCCAGACATCAACCCCTGCGCCAGTGCAAGCTGGGACAGTCACATGCAGCCTATCAGCAGCCAGCAAGCCCGGTGACGTCACAGCGGTATTTAAGGCCGGCCATCTTGCTTTCCAGCCTCATTTCTCTATTGCATTCGTGAGAGACAGAACGCTGTGTAGCTGAGGGAGAGACAGACAGTTAGACAGGCAGGGACAGACAGGGACAGGCTGGAGACAGGCAGGAGACAGACAGGAGACAGACAGAAAGTAAGCGAAAAACAGGGAAAGGAAGGGAAAATCGGAGGCTGTCAGTTTTTTTTTTTTTTTCATCCAGCCTGCTTTGTTAGCGTTTTCAGGCTGCTTATACTAACTAACTGTGCATATATACTGAACTGATCTTAAGTCTGCTGTGAGGCATCCCATTCTGTGACTACACCAGCCTCTATTTAATAGCATAATAACCATTTGCACTTATTCTCATAGAAATCAGGCCTGATAAAGACACTTTTGCTGTGCATGCTCTCTGGTTTTTGTGGCATCCCATTCTGTGACTACACCAGCCTCTATTTAATAGCATAATAACCATTTGCACTTATTCTCATAGAAATCAGGCCTGATAAAGACACTTTTGCTGTGCATGCTCTCTGGTTTTTGTGGCATCCCATTCTGTGACTACACCAGCCTCTATTTAATAGCATAATAACCATTTGCACTTATTCTCATAGAAATCAGGCCTGATAAAGACACTTTTGCTGTGCATGCTCTCTGGTTTTTGTGGCATCCCATTCTGTGACTACACCAGCCTCTATTTAATAGCATAATAACCATTTGCACTTATTCTCATAGAAATTAGGCCTGATAAAGACACTTTTGCTGTGCATGCTCTCTGGTTTTTGTGGCATCCCATTCTGTGACTACACCAGCCTCTATTTAATAGCATAATAGCCATTTGCACTTATTCTCATAGAAATCAGGCCTGATAAAGACACTTTTGCTGTGCATGCTCTCTGGTTTTTGTGGCATCCCATTCTGTGACTACACCAGCCTCTATTTAATAGCATAATAACCATTTGCACTTATTCTCATAGAAATCAGGCCTGATAAAGACACTTTTGCTGTGCATGCTCTCTGGTTTTTGTGGCATCCCATTCTGTGACTACACCAGCCTCTATTTAATAGCATAATAACCATTTGCACTTATTCTCATAGAAATTAGGCCTGATAAAGACACTTTTGCTGTGCATGCTCTCTGGTTTTTGTGGCATCCCATTCTGTGACAACACCAGCCTCTATTTAATAGCATAATAACCATTTGCACTTATTCTCATAGAAATTAGGCCTGATAAAGACACTTTTGCTGTGCATGCTCTCTGGTTTTTGTGGCATCCCATTCTGTGACAACACCAGCCTCTATTTAATAGCATAATAACCATTTGCACTTATTCTCATAGAAATTAGGCCTGATAAAGACACTTTTGCTGTGCATGCTCTCTGGTTTTTGTGGCATCCCATTCTGTGACAACACCAGCCTCTATTTAATAGCATAATAACCATTTGCACTTATTCTCATAGAAATTAGGCCTGATAAAGACACTTTTGCTGTGCATGCTCTCTGGTTTTTGTGGCATCCCATTCTGTGACAACACCAGCCTCTATTTAATAGCATAATAACCATTTGCACTTATTCTCATAGAAATTAGGCCTGATAAAGACACTTTTGCTGTGCATGCTCTCTGGTTTTTGTGGCATCCCATTCTGTGACAACACCAGCCTCTATTTAATAGCATAATAACCATTTGCACTTATTCTCATAGAAATTAGGCCTGATAAAGACACTTTTGCTGTGCATGCTCTCTGGTTTTTGTGGCATCCCATTCTGTGACAACACCAGCCTCTATTTAATAGCATAATAACCATTTGCACTTATTCTCATAGAAATTAGGCCTGATAAAGACACTTTTGCTGTGCATGCTCTCTGGTTTTTGTGGCATCCCATTCTGTGACAACACCAGCCTCTATTTAATAGCATAATAACCATTTGCACTTATTCTCATAGAAATAAGGCCTGATAAAGACACTTTTGCTGTGCATGCTCTCTGGTTTTTGTGGCATCCCATTCTGTGACAACACCAGCCTCTATTTAATAGCATAATAACCATTTGCACTTATTCTCATAGAAATTAGGCCTGATAAAGACACTTTTGCTGTGCATGCTCTCTGGTTTTTGTGGCATCCCATTCTGTGACAACACCAGCCTCTATTTAATAGCATAATAACCATTTGCACTTATTCTCATAGAAATTAGGCCTGATAAAGACACTTTTGCTGTGCATGCTCTCTGGTTTTTGTGGCATCCCATTCTGTGACAACACCAGCCTCTATTTAATAGCATAATAACCATTTGCACTTATTCTCATAGAAATTAGGCCTGATAAAGACACTTTTGCTGTGCATGCTCTCTGGTTTTTGTGGCATCCCATTCTGTGACAACACCAGCCTCTATTGAATAGCATAATAACCATTTGCACTTATTCTCATAGAAATTAGGCCTGATAAAGACACTTTTGCTGTGCATGCTCCCTGGTTTTTGTGGCATCCCATTCTGTGACAACACCAGCCTCTATTGAATAGCATAATAACCATTTGCACTTATTCTCATAGAAATTAGGCCTGATAAAGACACTTTTGCTGTGCATGCTCTCTGGTTTTTGTGGCATCCCATTCTGTGACAACACCAGCCTCTATTGAATAGCATAATAACCATTTGCACTTATTCTCATAGAAATTAGGCCTGATAAAGACACTTTTGCTGTGCATGCTCTCTGGTTTTTGTGGCATCCCATTCTGTGACAACACCAGCCTCTATTTAATAGCATAATAACCATTTGCACTTATTCTCATAGAAATTAGGCCTGATAAAGACACTTTTGCTGTGCATGCTCTCTGGTTTTTGTGGCATCCCATTCTGTGACAACACCAGCCTCTATTTAATAGCATAATAACCATTTGCACTTATTCTCATAGAAATTAGGCCTGATAAAGACACTTTTGCTGTGCATGCTCTCTGGTTTTTGTGGCATCCCATTCTGTGACAACACCAGCCTCTATTGAATAGCATAATAACCATTTGCACTTATTCTCATAGAAATTAGGCCTGATAAAGACACTTTTGCTGTGCATGCTCTCTGGTTTTTGTGGCATCCCATTCTGTGACAACACCAGCCTCTATTTAATAGCATAATAACCATTTGCACTTATTCTCATAGAAATTAGGCCTGATAAAGACACTTTTGCTGTGCATGCTCTCTGGTTTTTGTGGCATCCCATTCTGTGACAACACCAGCCTCTATTTAATAGCATAATAACCATTTGCACTTATTCTCATAGAAATTAGGCCTGATAAAGACACTTTTGCTGTGCATGCTCTCTGGTTTTTGTGGCATCCCATTCTGTGACAACACCAGCCTCTATTTAATAGCATAATAACCATTTGCACTTATTCTCATAGAAATTAGGCCTGATAAAGACACTTTTGCTGTGCATGCTCTCTGGTTTTTGTGGCATCCCATTCTGTGACAACACCAGCCTCTATTTAATAGCATAATAACCATTTGCACTTATTCTCATAGAAATTAGGCCTGATAAAGACACTTTTGCTGTGCATGCTCTCTGGTTTTTGTGGCATCCCATTCTGTGACAACACCAGCCTCTATTTAATAGCATAATAACCAGTTGCACTTATTCTCATAGAAATTAGGCCTGATAAAGACACTTTTGCTGTGCATGCTCTCTGGTTTTTGTGGCATCCCATTCTGTGACAACACCAGCCTCTATTTAATAGCATAATAACCATTTGCACTTATTCTCATAGAAATTAGGCCTGATAAAGACACTTTTGCTGTGCATGCTCTCTGGTTTTTGTGGCATCCCATTCTGTGACAACACCAGCCTCTATTTAATAGCATAATAACCATTTGCACTTATTCTCATAGAAATTAGGCCTGATAAAGACACTTTTGCTGTGCATGCTCTCTGGTTTTTGTGACATCCCATTCTGTGACAACACCAGCCTCTATTTAATAGCATAATAACCAGTTGCACTTATTCTCATAGAAATTAGGCCTGATAAAGACACTTTTGCTGTGCATGCTCTCTGGTTTTTGTGGCATCCCATTCTGTGACAACACCAGCCTCTATTTAATAGCATAATAACCATTTGCACTTATTCTCATAGAAATTAGGCCTGATAAAGACACTTTTGCTGTGCATGCTCTCTGGTTTTTGTGGCATCCCATTCTGTGACAACACCAGCCTCTATTTAATAGCATAATAACCATTTGCACTTATTCTCATAGAAATTAGGCCTGATAAAGACACTTTTGCTGTGCATGCTCTCTGGTTTTTGTGGCATCCCATTCTGTGACAACACCAGCCTCTATTTAATAGCATAATAACCATTTGCACTTATTCTCATAGAAATTAGGCCTGATAAAGACACTTTTGCTGTGCATGCTCTCTGGTTTTTGTGGCATCCCATTCTGTGACTACACCAGCCTCTATTTAATAGCATAATAACCATTTGCACTTATTCTCATAGAAATTAGGCCTGATAAAGACACTTTTGCTGTGCATGCTCTCTGGTTTTTGTGGCATCCCATTCTGTGACAACACCAGCCTCTATTTAATAGCATAATAACCATTTGCACTTATTCTCATAGAAATTAGGCCTGATAAAGACACTTTTGCTGTGCATGCTCTCTGGTTTTTGTGGCATCCCATTCTGTGACAACACCAGCCTCTATTTAATAGCATAATAACCATTTGCACTTATTCTCATAGAAATTAGGCCTGGTAAAGACACTTTTGCTGTGCATGCTCTCTGGTTTTTGTGGCATCCCATTCTGTGACAACACCAGCCTCTATTTAATAGCATAATAACCATTTGCACTTATTCTCATAGAAATTAGGCCTGATAAAGACACTTTTGCTGTGCATGCTCTCTGGTTTTTGTGGCATCCCATTCTGTGACAACACCAGCCTCTATTTAATAGCATAATAACCATTTGCACTTATTCTCATAGAAATTAGGCCTGATAAAGACACTTTTGCTGTGCATGCTCTCTGGTTTTTGTGGCATCCCATTCTGTGACAACACCAGCCTCTATTTAATAGCATAATAACCATTTGCACTTATTCTCATAGAAATTAGGCCTGATAAAGACACTTTTGCTGTGCATGCTCTCTGGTTTTTGTGGCATCCCATTCTGTGACAACACCAGCCTCTATTTAATAGCATAATAACCATTTGCACTTATTCTCATAGAAATAAGGCCTGATAAAGACACTTTTGCTGTGCATGCTCTCTGGTTTTTGTGGCATCCCATTCTGTGACAACACCAGCCTCTATTTAATAGCATAATAACCATTTGCACTTATTCTCATAGAAATTAGGCCTGATAAAGACACTTTTGCTGTGCATGCTCTCTGGTTTTTGTGGCATCCCATTCTGTGACAACACCAGCCTCTATTTAATAGCATAATAACCATTTGCACTTATTCTCATAGAAATTAGGCCTGATAAAGACACTTTTGCTGTGCATGCTCTCTGGTTTTTGTGGCATCCCATTCTGTGACAACACCAGCCTCTATTTAATAGCATAATAACCATTTGCACTTATTCTCATAGAAATTAGGCCTGATAAAGACACTTTTGCTGTGCATGCTCTCTGGTTTTTGTGGCATCCCATTCTGTGACAACACCAGCCTCTATTGAATAGCATAATAACCATTTGCACTTATTCTCATAGAAATTAGGCCTGATAAAGACACTTTTGCTGTGCATGCTCCCTGGTTTTTGTGGCATCCCATTCTGTGACAACACCAGCCTCTATTGAATAGCATAATAACCATTTGCACTTATTCTCATAGAAATTAGGCCTGATAAAGACACTTTTGCTGTGCATGCTCTCTGGTTTTTGTGGCATCCCATTCTGTGACAACACCAGCCTCTATTGAATAGCATAATAACCATTTGCACTTATTCTCATAGAAATTAGGCCTGATAAAGACACTTTTGCTGTGCATGCTCTCTGGTTTTTGTGGCATCCCATTCTGTGACAACACCAGCCTCTATTTAATAGCATAATAACCATTTGCACTTATTCTCATAGAAATTAGGCCTGATAAAGACACTTTTGCTGTGCATGCTCTCTGGTTTTTGTGGCATCCCATTCTGTGACAACACCAGCCTCTATTTAATAGCATAATAACCATTTGCACTTATTCTCATAGAAATTAGGCCTGATAAAGACACTTTTGCTGTGCATGCTCTCTGGTTTTTGTGGCATCCCATTCTGTGACAACACCAGCCTCTATTTAATAGCATAATAACCATTTGCACTTATTCTCATAGAAATTAGGCCTGATAAAGACACTTTTGCTGTGCATGCTCTCTGGTTTTTGTGGCATCCCATTCTGTGACAACACCAGCCTCTATTTAATAGCATAATAACCATTTGCACTTATTCTCATAGAAATTAGGCCTGATAAAGACACTTTTGCTGTGCATGCTCTCTGGTTTTTGTGGCATCCCATTCTGTGACAACACCAGCCTCTATTTAATAGCATAATAACCATTTGCACTTATTCTCATAGAAATTAGGCCTGATAAAGACACTTTTGCTGTGCATGCTCTCTGGTTTTTGTGGCATCCCATTCTGTGACAACACCAGCCTCTATTTAATAGCATAATAACCATTTGCACTTATTCTCATAGAAATTAGGCCTGATAAAGACACTTTTGCTGTGCATGCTCTCTGGTTTTTGTGGCATCCCATTCTGTGACAACACCAGCCTCTATTTAATAGCATAATAACCATTTGCACTTATTCTCATAGAAATTAGGCCTGATAAAGACACTTTTGCTGTGCATGCTCTCTGGTTTTTGTGGCATCCCATTCTGTGACAACACCAGCCTCTATTTAATAGCATAATAACCAGTTGCACTTATTCTCATAGAAATTAGGCCTGATAAAGACACTTTTGCTGTGCATGCTCTCTGGTTTTTGTGGCATCCCATTCTGTGACAACACCAGCCTCTATTTAATAGCATAATAACCATTTGCACTTATTCTCATAGAAATTAGGCCTGATAAAGACACTTTTGCTGTGCATGCTCTCTGGTTTTTGTGGCATCCCATTCTGTGACAACACCAGCCTCTATTTAATAGCATAATAACCATTTGCACTTATTCTCATAGAAATTAGGCCTGATAAAGACACTTTTGCTGTGCATGCTCTCTGGTTTTTGTGGCATCCCATTCTGTGACTACACCAGCCTCTATTTAATAGCATAATAACCATTTGCACTTATTCTCATAGAAATTAGGCCTGATAAAGACACTTTTGCTGTGCATGCTCTCTGGTTTTTGTGGCATCCCATTCTGTGACAACACCAGCCTCTATTTAATAGCATAATAACCATTTGCACTTATTCTCATAGAAATTAGGCCTGATAAAGACACTTTTGCTGTGCATGCTCTCTGGTTTTTGTGGCATCCCATTCTGTGACAACACCAGCCTCTATTTAATAGCATAATAACCATTTGCACTTATTCTCATAGAAATTAGGCCTGGTAAAGACACTTTTGCTGTGCATGCTCTCTGGTTTTTGTGGCATCCCATTCTGTGACAACACCAGCCTCTATTTAATAGCATAATAACCATTTGCACTTATTCTCATAGAAATTAGGCCTGATAAAGACACTTTTGCTGTGCATGCTCTCTGGTTTTTGTGGCATCCCATTCTGTGACAACACCAGCCTCTATTTAATAGCATAATAACCATTTGCACTTATTCTCATAGAAATTAGGCCTGATAAAGACACTTTTGCTGTGCATGCTCTCTGGTTTTTGTGGCATCCCATTCTGTGACAACACCAGCCTCTATTTAATAGCATAATAACCATTTGCACTTATTCTCATAGAAATTAGGCCTGATAAAGACACTTTTGCTGTGCATGCTCTCTGGTTTTTGTGGCATCCCATTCTGTGACAACACCAGCCTCTATTTAATAGCATAATAACCATTTGCACTTATTCTCATAGAAATTAGGCCTGATAAAGACACTTTTGCTGTGCATGCTCTCTGGTTTTTGTGGCATCCCATTCTGTGACAACACCAGCCTCTATTTAATAGCATAATAACCATTTGCACTTATTCTCATAGAAATTAGGCCTGATAAAGACACTTTTGCTGTGCATGCTCTCTGGTTTTTGTGGCATCCCATTCTGTGACAACACCAGCCTCTATTTAATAGCATAATAACCATTTGCACTTATTCTCATAGAAATTAGGCCTGATAAAGACACTTTTGCTGTGCATGCTCTCTGGTTTTTGTGGCATCCCATTCTGTGACAACACCAGCCTCTATTTAATAGCATAATAACCATTTGCACTTATTCTCATAGAAATTAGGCCTGATAAAGACACTTTTGCTGGGCATAGCACTACTGGACCCTGCAAGGGCATCCCATTCTGTGACTATAGCAGCCTCTGTTAAAGACCATATAACCATTTGCTCTTATTATATTTGAAATTAGCCTGATAAAGACACTTTTGCTGGGCATAGCACTACTGGACCCTGCAAGGGCATCCCATTCTGTGACTATAGCAGCCTCTGTTAAAGACCATATAACCATTTGCTCTTATTATATTTGAAATTAGCCTGATAAAGACACTTTTGCTGGGCATAGCACTACTGGACCCTGCAAGGGCATCCCATTCTGTGACTATAGCAGCCTCTGTTAAAGACCATATAACCATTTGCTCTTATTATATTTGAAATTAGCCTGATAAAGACACTTTTGCTGGGCATAGCACTACTGGACCCTGCAAGGGCATCCCATTCTGTGACTATAGCAGCCTCTGTTAAAGACCATATAACCATTTGCTCTTATTATATTTGAAATTAGCCTGATAAAGACACTTTTGCTGGGCATAGCACTACTGGACCCTGCAAGGGCATCCCATTCTGTGACTATAGCAGCCTCTGTTAAAGACCATATAACCATTTGCTCTTATTATATTTGAAATTAGCCTGATAAAGACACTTTTGCTGGGCATAGCACTACTGGACCCTGCAAGGGCATCCCATTCTGTGACTATAGCAGCCTCTGTTAAAGACCATATAACCATTTGCTCTTATTATATTTGAAATTAGCCTGATAAAGACACTTTTGCTGGGCATAGCACTACTGGATCTTTTTTTGGGGCATCCCATTCTGTGACTACAGCAGCCTCTGTTTAAGACCATATAACCATTTGCTCTTATTATATTTGAAATTAGGCCTGATAAAGACACTTTTGCTGGGCATAGCACTACTGGATCTTTTTTGGGGGCATCCCATTCTGTGACTACAGCAGCCTCTGTTTAAGACCATATAACCATTTGCACTTATTATAATTGAAATTAGCCCTGATAAAGACACTTTTGCTGGGCATAGGCTTACTGCTGCCTGCCAGGTGCACTTCTGTTGAGGCATCCCATTCTGTAACATAGCATACCCCTCTTTATTTACACTAAGCAGCTCTCTTATTTACACTAAGCAGGCCTGTTGGAGGCTGAGTGTTACTGCTCACTTTTGGTGTGCATTATATTCTGTTTCATATAGACCCACCGCTGCCCGGGGTTTTTTTAAATATCACCTACTACCACGCCAGTTAGACTATGTCGGGCAGACAAGTGCCTGGAAGTGAAAAGAGGAGTGGCAGAGGCCAAGATTCCGCAGGCAGAGCTCGCATCAGACTGGGGGCCAGTAGCAGCAGGAGTCACGCTGAGAGACCTAATCTGCCAGTATCTGCTAGCGGTCGGGTCTCCACCAGTAACGCATCTGCCGTGGTAGATTGGCTGACGCGCTCATCAACAACATCATCACAACTTACATCTGAGACCCCCAGTCTAGGGTCGGTAGGTTCCTCTGACACAACCCTGAGTTGGCATGCCCCGAGAGCAGTCCCTGTCCTCCCATTGCCTCTGTCCTACGCCGTTCCCTCCCCCAGCGACGTATCCTATGCTTTGGGTTCAGCTCCACTCTTTAGTGAGGAGGACGATCAGATACAGGAGGACAGTCAGCAGCTACTGCCCAGCCAAGAAATGGAGGTGGCTTCTTTAGCTAGGCAGACAAATAGTGATGTGGACAGTGTCGTGGGTGCTGCGAGCGTTCCAGCTCCTGCGCCAGACACTGTTGACGAATCCACGAACATCAGTGACGTACAGCCACAACTCGGTGATGATGATGATGACGATGAAGCCGATCGCACTTGGGAGCCGGGTGAGGAAGGGGCTTCATCGTCATCATCAGGAGAAGAGGGGCGCAGGTTGCCCCGGAGTCAGCAGCTGAGGCAGCAAGGTGGTAGCAGTCAGCATGGGGGCACAATTCCAAAGGCTGGAGCCGGCCGGGGCCGGGGTCGGGGTAGAGCACCTGCTGTGCGGCAGTCTACCTTATCAGGAGGTAGTGGAGCAGGGGTTCCTGGAGTTGGCAACAGCAGCAGTGAATCAGTGAGGCCAGGGGGTGGGAAAAGTAGCTACTCGGCAGTGTGGCAGTTTTTCCTGAGGCATCCGCAGGAGGGTAACATGGCCACATGCAAGATATGTAGGCAAAAGGTGAAGCGTGGCCAGGGTCCAAATGTTGGCACCACGGCCCTGCATCAACATATGATGCGTCACCATAAAACGACCTGGGAGAACCGAGGCTCCCAAGGGGTGGTCCAGTCTGCTTCCTCACCAAGTGAGCTCCCAATTTCTGCCAGCCAAGGCTCCAGCACCTCAGCTGAAGGCAGCTGTGCGTCATACCCATCCTCTGTCGCTCCTGCTCCTCCTCCTCCAAGTCATGCATCCCGCCAGCAATCCATCAGCGAAGCCATGTCCAAGAGACAGCAGTATGCGCCCACTCATCCTACGGCGCAGAAGCTGAATGTGCTCCTGACCAAGTTGCTGGTGCTGCAGTCGCTCCCTTTTCAGGTGGTGGAATCTGCACCTTTCAGAGAACTGATGGCTTGTGCCGAGCCGAGGTGGAGAGTCCCAAGCCGTCATTTCTTTGCCAAGAAGGCAGTACCAGCGCTGCACACTTTTGTTGAACAGAAGGTGGGCCAGTCCTTGAGCCTGTCGGTGTGTAGCAAAATACATGGCAGCGCCGACATCTGGAGCTGTAACTACGGTCAGGGGCAGTACATGTCGTTTACGGCCCACTGGGTGAATGTGGTCCCTTTGCAGCAGCAGCAGCAACTTGGACAGGTCACGCCGCTTCGGCCTCCGCGCTCTTTGCCCATTGGGCCTGTGACACCGTGCGACTCGGCCTCCTCATCCTCCGCCATCTCCTCACCCTCCACTGTAGGCTCAAGTCTCAGTGCCCCTCCAGTCTACCATGTGTGCAGGGCACGGAGGTGTCACGCAGTGCTTCACATGGTTTGTCTTGGCGAACGGAGTCACACAGGGGAGGAACTGCTTAAATGTATTCATCAGGAAATCCAAACATGGCTTACTCCGAGAAAACTTAAAATGGGAATCATGGTTACCGACAATGGGAAGAACATTTTGTCTGCGCTGCGCCAAGGAAGCCTGACCCATGCCCCCTGCATGGCTCACGTCTTCAATCTGGTTGTCAAGCGGTTTCTGAAGTGTTCCCCCCATCTGCAAGACATCCTAACAACTTCAAGGAAACTTTGCATGCACTTCAGCCACTCCTACACCGCCAAACACACCCTTCTTGAGCTACAGCGTCAGAATGGTATCCCCCAACATAGTCTGATTTGCGATGTTTCCACCCGTTGGAATTCCACCCTTCACATGTTGGACCGATTATATGAACAGAGAAAAGCCATCACGGATTTCCTGATGATCCAAGCAGATAGGGGGACTCCCCTGTGTAACTTCAATGTCAACCAGTGGCAGCTCATACGTGACACCTGCCGTTTGCTCAGGCCCTTTGAGGATGCCACTTTATTTGTCAGTCGGCAGGATTACGGGATGAACGACGTGATTCCACTGCTTCATGTACTACAGCACATGTTGGAAACCATGGCTGGTCAGGGCACTGGAGACATGGCGTTAACATCTTACGGCCACACGAACCCCGCTGGAGCTGAACTGGAGGAGGAGGAAGAGGAGGAGGAGGAGTTGCCCAGCGAAACACAGTTTAGGCTTGGCGAAATGGCTGGTTTATCTAGTCAGCGGACAGGAGAGGAGGAGCAGGAGCAGCCAGAGGAGCTAGAGGTTTTTGAGGAAGGCGAGACAGAGGACCCGGGCACACCGTGGCAGTATGCAGTGGAGATGGAGACAGGTAGTCCATCCGAGTCACTTGCGCAAATGGCACGAAGCATGCTCACGTGCTTGCGTAGTGACCCCAGAATTGTTTCCATCTGTCGGCGGGATGACTTCTGGCTGTCCACCTTATTGGACCCTCGCTTCCGGCACAAAATGGGGGCATTTTTTAAACCCACCGAGAGGGAGGACATACTCAACTACTACAAAGACATTCTACGTAGGCAGTTGGCCGATGCCTATCTGCGCCATGGTCCATACTCTCGCAGGTCTGACTCGAGGGGACCTCTGCGCTCACCTTCCACTGCCATGGCCGCTGGGGGGGTTGGCAGCAGCAGCAGCAGAAGCTCCATCAGCAGCAGCAGCCTCAGTCTTCAGTCGCTAATGAGTAGCTTTCTACACCCGCATAGTGAGGCTACTCATGAGCAGCAGGAAGACCTGGAGCAGGACCTCAACCAGCAGGTCATGTCATACTTTGACATGACCATGCCAACACACCTTGAGGATCCGCTGGACTTCTGGGCAGCCAAACTTGATTTGTGGCCGCAACTAGCAGAGTATGCCCTGGAAAAGCTGTCCTGCCCGGCAAGTAGCGTGCCATCTGAGCGGGTGTTTAGTGCGGCGGGGGCCATAGTTACGGCGAGGAGAACTCGTCTGTCAACTAAAAATGTGGAGAGACTCACCTTTGTCAAAATGAATCAGGGATGGATCAGCCAGGATTTCCACCCACCAATGCCTGATGCATGCGACTAGATTCAGCATGGTGCCACGTTTTACACTTTCCAAATGGTGCAAAACATATTTATGTCTTTAGGCCATTTTTTGGGCTCCTGCTGCTGCCAACTTCTGCCAACTCCAGGGTGTGATTCATCCAATTTTTGGGCTCCTGAAGCCAACCCCAGGGTCTCTTTAAAGTAATATTTGGGCTCCTGCTGCTGCTACTGCCAACTTCTGCCAACTCCAGGGTGTGATTCATCCAATTTTTGGGCTCCTGAAGCCAACCCCAGTGTCTCTTTAAAGTAATATTTGGGCTCCTGCTGCTGCTGCTGCTGCTGCCAACTCCAGGGTGTGATTCATCCAATTTTTGGGCTCCTGAAGCCAACCCCAGGGTCTCTTTAAAGTAATATTTGGGCTCCTGTTGCTGCTGCTGCCAACTCCTGCCAACTCCAGGGTGTGATTCATCCAATTTTTGGGCTCCTGAAGCCAACCCCAGGGTCTGTTTAAAGTAATATTTGGGCTCCTGCTGCTGCTGCTGTCAACTCCTGCCAACTCCAGGGTGTGATTCATCCAATTTTTGGGCTCCTGAAGCCAACCCCAGTGTCTCTTTAAAGTAATATTTGGGCTCCTGCTGCTGCTGCTGCCAACTCCTGCCAACTCCAGGGTGTGATTCATCCAATTTTTGGGCTCCTGAAGCCAACCCCAGGGTCTGTTTAAAGTAATATTTGGGCTCCTGCTGCTGCTGCTGTCAACTCCTGCCAACTCCAGGGTGTGATTCATCCAATTTTTGGGCTCCTGAAGCCAACTCCAGTGTCTCTTTAAAGTAATATTTGGGCTCCTGTTGCTGCTGCTGCCAACTCCTGCCAACTCCAGGGTGTGATTCATCCAATTTTTGGGCTCCTGAAGCCAACCCCAGGGTCTGTTTAAAGTAATATTTGGGCTCCTGCTGCTGCTGCTGTCAACTCCTGCCAACTCCAGGGTGTGATTCATCCAATTTTTGGGCTCCTGAAGCCAACCCCAGGGTCTCTTTAAAGTAATATTTGGGCTCCTGTTGCTGCTGCTGCCAACTCCTGCCAACTCCAGGGTGTGATTCATCCAATTTTTGGGCTCCTGAAGCCAACCCCAGGGTCTGTTTAAAGTAATATTTGGGCTCCTGCTGCTGCTGCTGCTGTCAACTCCAGCCAACTCCAGGGTGTGATTCATCCAATTTTTGGGCTCCTGAGGCCAACCCCAGGGTCTCTTTAAAGTAATATTTGGGCTCCTGCTGCTGCTGCTGCCAACTCCAGGGTGTGATTCATCCAATTTTTGGGCTCCTGAAGCCAACCCCAGGGTCTGTTTAAAGTAATATTTGGGCTCCTGCTGCTGCTGCTGCCAACTTCTGCCAACTCCAGGGTTTGATTCATCCAATTTTTGGGCTCCTGAAGCCAACTCCAGTGTCTCTTTAAAGTAATATTTGGGCTCCTGTTGCTGCTGCTGCCAACTCGTGCCAACTCCAGGGTGTGATTCATCCAATTTTTGGGCTCCTGAAGCCAACCCCAGGGTCTGTTTAAAGTAATATTTGGGCTCCTGCTGCTGCTGCTGTCAACTCCTGCCAACTCCAGGGTGTGATTCATCCAATTTTTGGGCTCCTGAAGCCAACCCCAGGGTCTCTTTAAAGTAATATTTGGGCTCCTGTTGCTGCTGCTGCCAACTCCTGCCAACTCCAGGGTGTGATTCATCCAATTTTTGGGCTCCTGAAGCCAACCCCAGGGTCTGTTTAAAGTAATATTTGGGCTCCTGCTGCTGCTGTCAACTCCTGCCAACTCCAGGGTGTGATTCATCCAATTTTTGGGCTCCTGAGGCCAACCCCAGGGTCTCTTTAAAGTAATATTTGGGCTCCTGCTGCTGCTGCTGCCAACTCCAGGGTGTGATTCATCCAATTTTTGGGCTCCTGAAGCCAACCCCAGGGTCTGTTTAAAGTAATATTTGGGCTCCTGCTGCTGCTGCTGTCAACTCCTGCCAACTCCAGGGTGTGATTCATCCAATTGTTGGGCTCCTGAGGCCAACCCCAGGGTCTCTTTAAAGTAATATTTGGGCTCCTGCTGCTGCTGCTGCCAACTTCTGCCAACTCCAGGGTGTGATTCATCCAATTTTTGGGCTCCTGAAGCCAACTCCAGTGTCTCTTTAAAGTAATATTTGGGCTCCTGTTGCTGCTGCTGCCAACTCCTGCCAACTCCAGGGTGTGATTCATCCAATTTTTGGGCTCCTGAAGCCAACCCCAGGGTCTGTTTAAAGTAATATTTGGGCTCCTGCTGCTGCTGCTGTCAACTCCTGCCAACTCCAGGGTGTGATTCATCCAATTTTTGGGCTCCTGAAGCCAACCCCAGGGTCTCTTTAAAGTAATATTTGGGCTCCTGTTGCTGCTGCTGCCAACTCCTGCCAACTCCAGGGTGTGATTCATCCAATTTTTGGGCTCCTGAAGCCAACCCCAGGGTCTCTTTAAAGTAATATTTGGGCTCCTGCTGCTGCTACTGCCAACTTCTGCCAACTCCAGGGTGTGATTCATCCAATTTTTGGGCTCCTGAAGCCAACCCCAGGGTCTCTTTAAAGTAATATTTGAGCTCCTGCTGCTGCTGCTGTCAACTCCTGCCAACTCCAGGGTGTGATTCATCCAATTTTTGGGCTCCTGAAGCCAACCCCAGGGTCTCTTTAAAGTAATGTTTGGGCTCCTGCTGCTGCCAACTCCAGGGTGTGATTCATCCAATTTTTGGGCTCCTGAAGCCAACCCCAGGGTCTCTTTAAAGTAATGTTTGGGCTCCTGTTGCTGCTGCTGCCAACTCCAGGGTGTGATTCATCCAATTTTTGGGCTCCTGAAGCCAACCCCAGGGTCTCTTTAAAGTAATGTTTGGGCTCCTGTTGCTGCTGCTGCCAACTCCTGCCAAATCCAGGGTGTGATTCATCCAATTGTTGGGCTCCTGAAGCCAACCCCAGGGTCTTTTTAAAGTAATGTTTGGGCTCCTGTTGCTGCTGCTGCCAACTCCAGGGTGTGATTCATCCAATTTTTGGGCTCCTGAAGCCAACCCCAGTGTCTCTTTAAAGTAATATTTGGGCTCCTGCTGCTGCTGCTGCCAACTCCAGGGTGTGAATCATCCAATTTTTGGGCTCCTGAAGCCAACTCCAGTGTCTCTTTAAAGTAATATTTGGGCTCCTGCTGCTGCTGCCAACTTCTGCCAACTCCAGGGTGTGATTCATCCAATTTTTGGGCTCCTGAGGCCAACCCCAGGGTCTGTTTAAAGTAATGTTTGGGCTCCTGCTGCTGCTGCTGCTGCTGCCAACTCCAGGGTGTGAATCATCCAATTTTTGGGCTCCTGAAGCCAACCCCAGGGTCTCTTTAAAGTAATATTTGGGCTCCTGCTGCTGCTGCTGCCAACTTCTGCCAACTCCAGGGTGTGATTCATCCAATTTTTGGGCTCCTGAAGCCAACCCCAGGGTCTCTTTAAAGTAATGTTTGGGCTCCTGCTGCTGCTGCTGCCAACTCCAGGGTGTGAATCATCCAATTTTTGGGCTCCTGAAGCCAACCCCAGTGTCTCTTTAAAGTAATATTTGGGCTCCTGCTGCTGCTGCCAACTCCAGGGCGTGATTCATCCAATTTTTGGGCTACTGAAGCCAACCCCAGTGTCTCTTTAAAGTAATGTTTTGGCTCCTGCTGCTGCTGCTGCCAACTCCAGGGTGTGATTCATCCAATTTTTGGGCTACTGAAGCCAACTCCAGTGTCTCTTTAAAGTAATATTTGGGCTCCTGCTGCTGCTGCCAACTCCAGGGTGTGATTCATCCAATTTTTGGGCTCCTGAAGCCAACCCCAGTGTCTCTTTAAAGTAATATTTGGGCTCCTGCTGCTGCTGCTGCCAACTCCAGGGTGTGATTCATCCAATTTTTGGGCTCCTGAGGCCAACCCCAGGGTCTGTTTAAAGTAATGTTTGGGCTCCTGCTGCTGCTGCTGCCAACTCCAGGGTGTGATTCATCCAATTTTTGGGCTCCTGCTGCTGCCAACTCCAGTGTCTCTTTAAAGCAATGTTTGGGCTCCTGCCCCTCATAGTGATGCCACTTCAACTCTCTTGAATTCAATTGTGCCGCTCTGCGATTCTATTAGCGATGCCTCTGATCTGCATGTGATATTTCTTCAAAGTATTATTTAACTAACCCAGCACGCATCCTGTGCGTGTTACAGCAAGGCAGAATGGTTTACAACCCTATTGAGGCTCTAGGAGGCTCAGAAATAGCCGTTTTTAATAGCGATTCGTCGCGAATTTATTCGGGTCGAAACGATTTTTGTCGGAAAATTCGGCGAATCAGTCGAATCGAATTTTTCAAAAGTTCGCTCATCTCTAATAGGAATATAAAATGGACACAACATGCCTGTGTTACATTGTTATTAGGGTACCATGTTTGAAGGAGAGCTCCCTTTTTGTCCAGTTTTTGGTGTTCTGCCTTATTGTTCTCCTCTTCTGGGATGTAAAATAAACATCTGTTTTAGGATTGTGCCCCCAGATCTGTGATTTACTTATCAGTTTCCAAGCTTTCTATATTCCCGTATGGCTGTGATCCTAAGCTGGGAGTGTTTTTTTCTGGCCTTGAGTAAAAAGTACTGACTACATATCACAGAATCCTTCCACTGTAGCAGGTGAGCACCTTAGCAGCTTAGGCTAAGTCACACAGCAGTAATGACCCTTCCCAGCTGGGAATGTTCCCAGTAACCCTTTAGCTACTTAATACAAGATTGTGAACTTATCTGAATAAGCTAAATTACAGCAGAATGGCTTAAGCCTGTTGCCTGTGTCTTAGCCAAACAGATGATTAGCAAGCTGGAGTGGGTAAGTCTCTGACCTGTACATCTAATGAACCAGTTGATGTGCATGCTAGGGCAAATGGTTTTCTTTATAACTCAGAGTTGCAAACAGATAGAAAAAAAAAACAGATAATATTAACACAATGAAGGCATCTTTTTGGAACGCAATAATGGAAACTTTAAAAAATGCCATCAAAAGTGAAATTGCCCTTTAAATGCAGTAGCATTATCTATGAAGGTACAAATGCCAGGCAGTATAATAGGGGTTTATAGGTTTAAAAATGAAGATGTGATCTTTTGTGAAGGTTCCATACATCTGATGTCCCCATTATTACGGGTTCACTAACCTCTAAAACTCATGGAGCTATTCAGTGGACAGCTTTTCACTCCATGTACAGTCAGAAAGTTAGTCACCTTTTTGGGAGCCAAGGGGTAATAACTGCTTTGGAACCTATGGACATGCTCTGACCCAAGGGGAACCCTTGAAACAAGGCATTCCACACCCTGCTTTTGATTAGCTTTCATGTAGTTCCTCTATGGCTGTTAGGGGGTGCTGATAATCTTTTTAAAGATGTCATTCCTGGTTGCTGCCCCTATCCACCCTGTAAAGGAAATAACACATAGCAGACCCCATCATTGCTTTGTGGAATAGAATAGCAATAGTAGTTTAAGAAAGAATAGTACCATCCTTCTTTAGCTGTTAAAGAAAGAACAACCTCTGCTGATATGTTCCTGTAACATATGAGGTAGTCAGTAATACTAATGGCCAAAACCATGGATGTAAAAGTAAAATCCAAATCAACTAACGGATAATGAATGATCCCCCAGAGGGCTGTAGACATAGGCAGATTGATTGCCGCTTGGCCTGGGGACCCACAACAAAGAATTTAGTGGCTGAAGAAGTTCTTCTGTGTAGCCCTGTTGCTCTGAAGAATGGATTGCCAGGTCAGAACTAAATGAATATCACCTACCTGAGCATTGTCCGGGTAAAGTACAGAATCTTGACCACCAGCAGCGGCACCCCTGAGATCCTCTTTAGGTTAGCAACTGTGAGGGCATTTCAAAAGCTGGAGTATCAGCAGCGGTGGAGACAGAAGAGGGCTAAAACAGATGCCTGGCAAACACAGGAAACAGTTTAGCACTGGATGGGACACAGGTGTCTCTGGAGCAGGTGAATACTGGGAAATAGGAGTCTCTGGAGAAGGTGAGTACTGGAACACAGGAGTCTCTGGGACAGGTGAGTATTGGGAAACAGGAGTCTATGGAGAAGGTGAGAATTGGAATACAGGATAACTGCCATACACACATTCACGCATGTTGATTCTGCTGGCAAGCCTAGTCTTCACTGGGAGAGCCAAATCAGATTGTCAGACAAGCCGGGGTCAGAGCCAAAGTGGGTAGTCAATAGGATAGCCGAAGTTGGAACCAGGAAACAGGAACAAGTAAAGCTGGCTTCACTCCAAGAAGATCTACTGGCATCTTACTGATGCCTCATGCATCCTTAAACGCACATATTGTCATGCACATTGTGCACATACAAACTGCAGGGGAGCAAGTGATACACTGTCCATGTGCAAATTAGTGTACACACATTTGCAAATACAAACACGCACAAGCAGGTGTGTACATGCGGCTCACAAGGATACCAAAGACATGCAAACCAGCCTGCATAGAACTGTGGTTGTGACTCTGGACCTGCCATTGCATGTGTGAAGAAACCAAGTAGAGAAAAGATGGAGCATGTCCATGACATGACTTTGAATCAGTTGATCCTCCTACATATACTTTTTACCTAGCTACAAATCTTTGCTTGCCATTGGGAACCTTGGTAAATACTCAAAGCAATAAAACTGTTGTGTAATTGAAGATACTCAGGATGTCATGGGTCCTACTTATGCCTTGGTTAACTGATTTATTGGCAGTAAATTGATTTTGATCATTTCATTAGATAACAGATGTTTGACAACTGTAGCCTAGTGGATAATGATGTATTATGACAAGAGTGGAAAACATAAAACAATAGTTACGGTAATATAGAAGTAAAAGAAACTTAAAAAACTCCAGGCTATCATAAAAGCATGCTAAATGTGACAAGCAAGATGGTAGGATTCCTGCGTGGTCACCATTGCTAGGGGGTCTGTAAAAGTTGGTGGGTTGAGGAGGACCGGGGGAAAATAAATATAATGTCACTCCATGGGGGAATGGGGGATTGGGATAGGATAATAAATTAATGTATTTTTTTTTTTTTAATATTATTCAGTGCTTTTCTGTAAAATGTGGATATGTATTATAAATAAATAAATGTAAATTAAGGAATTTATATTTATTTGATCTCATGTTACTCAGTGATGGATGGGGAGAACCAACATAAACTAATTAAATGTATATATTGTATTTTGGATTGTTGAATATGGTCTCCATTCCATCACTGTCAATGCTGGTGG
The DNA here is from genome assembly GCA_027917425.1 of Gastrophryne carolinensis. Lineage (NCBI taxonomy): Eukaryota > Metazoa > Chordata > Amphibia > Anura > Microhylidae > Gastrophryne > Gastrophryne carolinensis. Next base: position 289,890,040 of record CM051237.1, on the reverse strand, counting down.
CCTTCCATCTTCAGACCATTACATAACAGATGTTTGACAACTGTTGCCTATTTGATAATGACTAAAACAAGAAAAAGTAGTCAATAAAGAAGTAAAAGAGGCCACTTAAAGAGCTCCAGACCATCATGAATCTATACTAAATTTTACAAGCAAGGGAACTCTAATTTGTAATTTGTTGAGATACTGCTGTTTATATACAGCTTTTAGAATATCTTAGCCTTTTTTGGGTGAAATATGTGGAAAAAAAATGTAAAAATTCTATTGTTTTACATTTTTAGTGTTATTTTTTAATTCAAAATTTAGTTTTTAGTTTTCAAGAACACCATATTGCGTGTAAAAGTCCCATTCCTCCCAATAACAACGGTACCACATGTATCACTAGATATCCATTCCTACCCAGGAGACACTTCAAGCTGAAAAAAATTTTACGAGATTTTCAAATAAAATACATCTAACTGCACCTAGCTATCAAGGGTTGAGCCCTTAAACATAAAAAACAGCATGGGGTCCCCTCTCACCAACTAAACCAGCCCAAACACCAGCTACAGGGGCTGGTAGACCAGGGTGCAGGGGCCTCTGGCCATGAAGGCTGCCAACCAGCATAGCCCATATGGGCTGTGGGCTTTCCTGCACCACCCTTGGGCTTTGGGGATGCAACTAATGGAGCAGGGTTGTAACAAGTGACTGGCCATAGATTGCCATTTATAAATTATTTATAAATTGACCCCATTTATTGGTGGTTGTCTCTAATGGGACACCATACTTTCTCATGAAAACAGTAATTTGCAACTGCTTTAATTTAATGTTATATTAAGCTGCTAGTACTGAAACACTTCACACCTAATTTTTAAAGGGATTGACCATGCACTTTATTAGAGACATACAGTATAGTTTTGGTTGCCTTGTATTCATATTCTTTTGAATCTTGAGATATCATAGCAAGGCCGATTAGGCTAGAATGTTATACCTTGTGAATATTGATATGAATATGTTTTTAAGGTTACCCCCCACTTTTGGGATTCATGTCAGATCATTTGAGTTCAATACAATGACTGATGTCTCTTTCCCTGAGATGGAATTGCATGTATAAATTGTATATAGTGGGTAGATTTAGTCCTGGGAATAGTTCTATAACTTGCAGAATAGTGAGCGCTGCAGCATTACATAGCTGTTCCCGGTAGTTACAGCAGCAGGGGTTAGACTTTCTGTACTTTTACCAATCCCAGTCCCATAGGTTTGCACTATCTTTCTCAGCGAGGCTGCAACTTCACACAGCGGCTCTTAGCTGGTACAGCAACTTAATACGGGGGATTTTAGTGGGCCAATAACAGGTCCGATTGTGGAGACCTGCCCCTTCTCCCGCTCCTCCACCTGGGGGGATTGGTCAATGTCTCTCTATACTCACGCTGTATGCGTTTGAGTTAATTCCTTTGTTTTACATAACTACGGTCATTAACATAGAGGCGGACAAGGGAGTCCTGAACCTAACCAATCACGTCTTGAGTTTGGAGGTCTGTTCCCCCAGAGTGGCGGTGATTGGTTCACAATTTCACCTATCGCAGCGCGAGTGCCTGTGACGTCACAGGACCTTCCGGCCTGCAGCGCTGTGCGGTGCGGTGCGCGATGCGCTAGGTAATGATCCTTTGTTCTTTTATGTATATATATACTGTGATCTTTTTGTTTTACATTGTATGATTAAGGGCGAGTATTTGCCCGAAACGCGTCACGTGGTCACCAGGTGGTGTTGGGGGCAACTTCAATGTATGTCTTGGCACAGACATATGTCGTTTGGATTGTCATGCTTTTAAATTAATTCAGTAAAAGCTATGTTTTAACCTGGAGCTGGACAACTATTTTCTTATGCATAGATTACCATTACCAAATGCTGATGTCCCGTGCTGCTCACTGACAACCAGAGTGATTGGCAGGGGATCAATATCCTCTGCCCCACTTCTGGCTTCGGCCAGTCACTCCTGCCTCTGCTGTCTTCTACATTATAAAAGGACCCTCCCTGTGGCGGTTAGCGAGCTGTCACGTTCTCTGCCCTGCTAGACCCTGAGAGTTGGAGTCCCTCCAGGGGAAGTGGAGACACTGGATCCCTGACAGGTGAGTGTTTTTCTTGCCTGCAAACTGGGGTAAACACCAGGTATGTAGAATCTACGTAGCTGCCACGGTTGGAGAGATAGCGTCATAGATTCAGAAGAAACCCCTACAAGTCTGATGTTTACTATTTTGCTGATGCCAGCATGCCATCACTGGCATGTTTCCTGCCTCGGCCTCCCGATGACCACAATGAACGAATGATGGAGGCCCCCTTGACACAACAAATGATGGAGACTGAGTCTATAATCTGGCCTTGATTTTTAGAGTAATTTGGGATCATCTGAGCAATGTGATCCACCTGAACATCACTTTATAGGTAGCGTCTAATGATGTAATGTTAAAGGACAACTATCATTTGAAACCTCTGAAAAACCCAATGTTCTTATATTATTGACCTTGGAAACATTTTATCAATATACAATAATAGAGAAACCTAAATATCTTCAGAGATTTCAAATGATAGTTGTCCTTTAAGCTAACAGACAGAGATTGTGGACCAAATAGCATCCAACTCTTGGCAGATTTAGAAGCTTTTAGATCATTCTCCCAGCAGTGAGAGGATATTAGCCAAGGGAAATATTTAAATGATTTTGAAATGTAAGTTAATGCAGTTTTATTACAAAAACCAATTTAGGTCTATTCTTATTTTTTGGGGGGCGGGACCCATACGAGTGAGTGTACTTCCCTGTACTGTTATTGGGCCACACTCAATAATCTCCAATAGTACAGAGGGGTCGCTCAGATGTGCTTATACTGGTTTGTCTAGAGATCCTAGAAAGTCTGGAGTCCCAAATAAATGTGAGAATTCTTCTTTGGATATTGTGGACTTTTCTTTTAAGGCATTGATTCTGTAAACTTTCCATAAAAAGTCTTATGAAAATGTGTATGCTTTACAGAATTTATTTGCAGCCGAATCCACCGTATCTCCGGCCTTGCGCATGCTGCCACCCCAGCCTATCTCAATGGCTGCCGTGGGAGCGCATGCATACCACTGGGGATGCAAAGGATGCGACAGCAAGTGTCCCCCATTGAACAAGAGCCCACGCATACACCATTAGAGCAGAGAAAGGGAAGTTCCCCATTGGAAGAGAGCCCATGCATGCATCGTTTGAGCTGGAAAAAGTGAGTTTTTATGGGTGCCAAGGGGGAGTTTCACACACCAATTTGGGATGCCCCAGTGAAAGATTCCAAAACAGCCGCTGGTGGGTTTGTTCCACTTTAAATGCACATCCAAATGTCATACCATTCTATAGTGCTAAAAAATGGCATTCATATTATAGGCTGTTTGTCCTAGTTTTAAAGCATTTTGCCTGGGCAATATTTGATGTAAACTTAGTTTTTTCCATATTAATAAGATGTCAATGAGTCAAAATTATTGATAGATAAGTATTAAAGGATTTTCTGTATGTTTTAAGTTAGTCAATTATCTGTACTTTTTGTCCAGGTACTGTTACATTTTATTGTTTGTAATGTCCTGTTTGTTTTTCCACACTAAAATGGATCAGACATGAACTCAAACTATTCTATTTATGGTAAGGCAAGAACAGAATTAACCATGTTGGGAAAGCCACAGTCTGTGACATGGTTGGTAATGTAGCCATTTCACAGGCACTAGGTCATTCTGAGCATTTGCCTAACTGCAATATGAGACGTATCATTGAAATAAACTTGTGTGTTGTTGGCTTGGTACTGGCTGTGCTGAATTTATTTTCATCTTGCGGTGGCTGCTGAGTTTTTGACAGCAGCTACATATTTTCTAGAATACCAAAATGAGTATTACAACAACCACAACTACAACTAATAATTAGGTCTAATAAAAGGACTATGTAATCATACAAATATTGCAATTTAGTCATTTCTAGAGGTTTTGCTTATGGAAACAATTTGTAACAATATAATTTAAATACTGTAGCCTTGATTCAATAAAGGGTGAAAAAAATTCTCATGGTAGTAAAAAATTCAGTAGTAAAATACTGAATCACCAGATACAAAGATACATTTTTCAAAAATGTAACCCTTTGGATAGTAGTTGGAATTTTATTTGAAAATGCTATAAAGCAATCTTTCACTTTGAGAGGTCTTCTGGCCATGAACGGGGGGCTACGGATATATATGAGGTACCGTTAAAATCATGATTTTTGAAATGTAAAGGGTTGTTTGGGTTGAAAATACATAAGGTGTGCACTGAAATTTTTAAATAAAATAACCCTTGCATGCTTTACTTTGGGGTGTTTTGCAACCCTACCCTTGACAGCAACTATGCATGCTGGATATTGTTCAGTTCGGGGGACCTTGCTTTTTCAGGGTTGACTTGTTTTTTTTTTTTGTTTGCATATAGTTTTTTTTTAGGATAATGTGGTTTTGATTCTGCTTTTTTATTTGTTTTTTAGGCAAACCCTGTGCAAACAAAGAATCCATGAATTACTGCTATAAAGATGTGCTCACTACAACAAGCTGTGTACGCCTAGAAAGCTTACTAATACACCTAGAAAGCTTATTTGTATACTTCCAAATAATATATAGTTTGTGGGGGGTATTTCAAATGTAAAGGGTTGTTTTTCTTGAAAAACTGCAAGGTGCGCATGGCTGTTTGGGGGAGTCTTCTGGGAAAGAAAGAGAGTCTACCACTACTATTGTAACTGGGAGAAATCGGGCTTTTACACACAATATGACTTTATTGACAATCTTAATTTTTTTATTTAAAAAATCACTACAATTTGTAAAAAAATTTTTATTTTTTTGCACAAATTTTACCCACAAATATCGAGAATACACTAAAAAATGACAAACAAGACATTTCATGTTAAAGTCCAGACTCTGCTGATAAAAACCCTATATACTTTTCCTGGGAAATCTCTGGAAATTACAGTTAAAAATGTATAGTGCAAAATAGTAAAAATGATTAGGCAACAGAGAGTGACAAAAACTCTATAGGTAGGTTGGCAGTTAAAGGGTTAATGGCTGCTTTGCACAACAATGTCTAATTTGGACACCTACAACTAAAATGCAACCGAAACGCACTATACAGTTTGTGCCCTTTGTCCCCAGCAGCGATTTCTTGTAACTGAAAAACCGCAGGCTGATATCAGGCTGATTCATCACTAACGCCAGGTAGCGACAGATGAGCGTCTGTAGCAGGCATTTCAGAGCGCCGGCTAGTAGCCTCTGTGTTTGGCCGTGGGTCGCTAGTTTAGACCGACTCAGTCGCTGTGCAGTAATGATGAATACATTGTGAGGAGTCGCTATTTGACCAGTACAATGCTGTATGGGAGCGCATGTTAGCGACTGGTCAGTACGGCCAACTCACAACATATTCATTAAAAAAACAGCCTCACAAAACTCCAGCACTGAAAAATGCTTCTCTGAAGCCCAGAGCGCCGGAGGCTGTTTGAAAAAAGTCTGTTTTTTAGCATGTATCCACTAGTAACAAAGCAAAAACATATGGAATTACATTGTAATAACATTGTAACATGAACACTGCAGAAATATATAAAACATAAGACATTTTTAAAAAAACTGCATTTTCAATGCCAGACGAGGTCACAACATTATTTGAGATTTAAAAAAAAAAAAACAAAAACCCAGTTTAAAGAGAAGAAAAGGATCGTCCATTGTAATGTATGGAAGAGCAACAGGTAGCGCGAGGTAATACGTGGCGCTCTGCAAGGCTGAACGCAGGCGCTGTTCGCTGAGGCTGGGATAATAATGAATCTAACGCTACATGGCGTTATCCCAGTCGCTAAACAGGATCGGCTTCATAAATGTGTAATTGCGTGCTGGAGCCGGCGTTCTATTGCCGATACCTCTCGCTACGTGTCGCTAAAGAGTCACTACCTGGCGCTATCACTTCATTAATAAGGCCCTAAATATTATATTATATATTACCGTTCGGTGCAGTGATTGCTATTGCCAGTGTTGTACACAGCATAGCGCCAGATAAGATGGGAATGCTGGCGCTCCGAAGCTGGCGCTATAGCCACAGTAAATATACAAGGTCCTTTAGGACATAACATTTTATTGTGCAGTATATACTTGCTACGCATTAAATAAAAATTGTCACGCTTGCAATTAAAATAATCCTAAGCATGACAACTACTTCACAGTTTGTAAAGTACATGCATGCATATTTATTAAATTGAAACAGAACTACTCTCCCACAGCAGGCTTCATGACTACTGCTTCCACTACCAGTGGTAAATCCTACTAGAGATGCCTACAGTATCTGCCTAACCTCGACCTGACCACTGAGCATGCCTTAGTTCACTGTTTTTGACACATGACTTTACATCTCCCAATAGAGTAAGACTAGAATTATGACTGAAGTGGAGTATTATTCGAAGGTTATGTAGTTAGGTAGTGGGCCGAGATTTAAGAGAAAGTACAAGGGTTTATGTCCACTTTTGAAAAAAAATCATTTTCCTCCACACTGCTGAATGTACAAGAGCCCACGATGATGTGAACTATTCTGGATTAGTGTTATTCCTGTGGAAGAAAGCAAGTACAGAATAGTATTATACTAAGGTAATCCTTAAACCGTACTAACACCCTTACAAGAAACATTTCAGATTGCTCCACAGAAAAATTTATTTAAGTACCTTTTTCCAACTCCAACTGTGTTTCTTTACACGCAAATGGCACCCCATGGAGCTGCAGGCCAACTGCCCAGAGGAAGTATGGCTGGGTTTCTTGCCGCTGTGCATTGTGGGCTATGGCCCTTATTTATGAAGGAATAGCGATAGGTAGCGACTGGTGAGCGGCCGGTAATGACGGGCCCCGCCACGAGAACGCCGGCTCCCCACCACAATCACACATTTATCAAGCCAATCCTGCTTAGTGACTGAGATAGCGCCATATAGCGACTCATTCATCATTATTCCAGCCTCACCCCACAGCGCCAGCGTCCGACCTTGAACAGCGACAGGTATGACCTCTCGCTACCTGGTGCTCTCCAATGCATTTCAATGGAACAATCTTTAAATATTAATAATTATTTGTTATTAATGTTTTTTTTTTTAAATGTGAAAAATTCTGTGACCACTTCTGCCATTTTAGATAATTTTTTTTAAGGGAAAAAATAAATTGTACAGAATTGATATTACAGGTCTGATATTAATGTATTCATATTACTAAATTATTTAAAATACTTTTTTTTTTTGGTTTCCAAAAATATGGTGGTTTGGGGGTTAAAAAACTACTTTTAACACATCGCCTCCAGCGCTCTGGGGTTTAAACATGCATTTCACAGCACAAGAATTTTTTGAGCGTGATTTTTTGATGAATATGGTGGAAGCCGGTTGCTCTGACCAGTCGCTATCATGCGCACCCATACATCGCGGAACCTGTCAAATAGCGACTCGTAACCTTGTATTCAACATTACGCCACACCGACTGAGTCGCTGTCAACAACCGAACAACGGCCAAGCACATCGACTACTAGCGGGCGCTGTGAAAATACCGCTACAGTCGCTCAGCTGTCGCTACCTGCCGCTATTAATAAATCAGCGTCTATGTCAATTTAATCCAGGCAGCAGCACGTTGGGAAAGGAAGCTCCAAAATAGCTGCTACCAAAAGAAAATCTGTGAGGCGGTGCAAGAGCAAATGTATTTGCTGACAATGATTCAGTATCATGCATGCAGATGCGACAAGTGAGTTTTAATCTAGTCTAATCTAGCCTTTTTATTCTTGAGAATTTTGAGTGGCTTGTACCGGTCAGCTAAAACGATGTGATGGGCGACCAATTAACCAATTCTCGTTTATCAGTTGATAGCAGCTTCCGTTTCACTGCCCCTGCATTACTCTAATCCCAGATAATGGCGCCTGTTTTAGATGAAAAGCTCCGCCTCCTCCATTTATTGCCACTGCTGTGTGTGCCAATTATGTCATTGCCTATGCACTGATGACTGATTGCCTGCCATACAGAGAGGGACAGCAACAAAAGAGAGGGACAGCAACAAAAAAGGGAGTTCCAGGATGATTCGAAGAGCAGAAATATCAATTTCTAGTTCTACACCCTAAGAAGGGAGTATCAGCAGGGGCTTTGGCCTAATACATTTCACAAGTTTCGTGGGTTTTGGTCCGCTTTAAGTGTTCACAAAATGTTCATGAATAAATGTCGTGTTGGAGAGCAACCAAGCTGATGCCATATTAGTCCTAGATCATTAAGCTTCCGGCAGAGTGGAAGCCACGTGACCACACAAGCCAATCAGAATGCTGGATTTCCTCGGGGACCCAAGCTTTGAGGTAAGATATCCACAATTCCCCCCTGTGCTAGGAACAACACACATTTTTTTAAAAAATTGGTGTTTTTCCGATTAAAATGCTGTGAACAATACTGTTGAGTTCAGCAGCGTAACTTTCATGACTAAAAATGAGGGAGATGGACTCAGAAATGTAAGACTATTTTATCAGCTGCACAAACATTTTTTTTTTAGATATTGTTACCATTGGCTATTTGTGAAAATGTACATGTATATATAAGGTAACACATGTTACTGCTTCTAAACCATTCGTGATGGTAGATAGTAAATCTGATCGTTTACTTGAGTACAAATGTGTCTTTAGGATTGAATAATGCACTTTAAAAAAAAAAAAGTCTGTTTTCATTCTTTAAAATGAAGCCATGCACAATGAAAGGAACTTCATTTTTATACTCGTTCCTTGAGTGAGTTACCAACAGAAACAGAAGGAATGTGTTAAGATGTCATAATAATCCTTTATTAACCTCCCCCTTGTATTTAAATTATAATGCCATAATTCAACAGCTGACAAAAGACCTATTGAGGCGGTGCAGCTTTGAAAAGGGAAACACCGCCATTTTCCCTGGGATACTGCTATAGCAACATGGAATGAATTTAGAGTAAGGGAACAAGCTGTCTTTAGGCTTTGTTTGTATTTCCTGCCCTGAATTGAAAAGTGCAGCCATACATTTTACAAAATGAGGTATTTTGCTCCATAACATGCTTGTCGTGAGATATTGTTCAGGTAACAAAGTAGAAAAAGACATATTTGCATGTGTGAGGAGGCAGCAGACTGATTTAAAGAGAGCTTCATGCGACATTCTACCATAGCTTACATTTTGCTTAGCATATTTTTTTTTTACTTTACTTTGTACATTTTAGGATGGAAAACGTTGATTTACTAAAAACGAACTTTTATACAAAAGAAACAAGGGAGGAATATTATCTTCCTTTTAGATTTTTTTTTTAATAAAGGTTTATTAAAATAATAAAAAGATACAAACAATTATATTGCAAGTGCAAGGTCCTCTCCCCTTAAAGGAGCAGTATCGCGAATTTTTCTTGGTGACTTATATTTAAATGGTACTTTGAATGTAGGTAAGTGTTGGAGTAAGAATTACAAATTTAGAAAAAATGATGTGTGTGTTGAGCAGCTGGAGACTAATAGCTCATGTTTATGTCTTCTGAGTGTCGGGACCCGACACTCTGGCCTGTTCCATGCTGAGGAGAGGGGTGAAACAATGTATCAAAGTATCAGCTGTTCAGTGCTGGCAGCCGTCCAGCATAAGATAACAACATTGCAACATTGCCATATCTAAAACAGAGAGAAAAGCTCTAGAAGTCATTTAGCTGATTTTGACAGTTTTCCCTTCATGTTGCAGAATCTTTCAGTTTACCATTTTTTCTTTCATATTCTTATTTTTCATTTTTCCATATGATCTTTCTTTCAGCTTTGTGTGTTTTGAGCAAAGCCCAACCCAGGATTTTCACTATCTGGAGTTTTGTTTTGTGCCCCTAGGGGCATCCCAACCTGGGATGCCCTTATATGTGAAATCCCCAAGTTCGCCTGTGAAAACGTACCTTTCCCTGTCCCACAGCGCATGTGCGGGCTCTCATCCAATCAGCGCTGTTTGCACGCAGATGGGGAGCCTGAGCAGTAACCTTCCTGGCCGCCCGGCCTGTCTAAATGACTATCTGCGTGAGCGCGCCAGAAAAATGGGGGGATCTGTGGTTTCACACAGTGGGGCATCCTGTTTAAGAATGCCCAAGGGGGAAGGTCAATGGCCGGGTCTTATAGACTTCAGGGTCGACAACTCAGGGTTTTGTTCCACTTTAATACCTTTAGATTTTCCTGCACAGTTATTCAAAGAAGAATTTCAGTCGTTTTCAGTCAGTTTAGTTTATTTTGTATAGATTTTACACATTTGAGTCACCTGGTCTCATAACAAAAGCAGCACCTCACACACACACAGCCGTTACCACTGATTACAGTGTCAGCCTCTGAGGTAGTGTTGCTAGGAGACCAGTGGGCTAAATGAAGCAGCTCACTAAATACAACCCAGCAGATCCCCCTATTCAGCAATTGGACTGAGCCATTGTAATTATACAATTTAAAAGAGAGACATATATTTTTTTCTTTTTATATCGCCAGATTATTTATACACATGTTAGAAGCTATTGTGTGGCTATTTAATTATTTATCTTTTTTAATGCAAATTTCACGATACTGCTCCTTTAATGTACTCTTGTGTGTGTTTATGTTGCATTTCTGTCACTTCTGACCCATAATACTCTGTGCATTATAACGGCCTTATTTATCAAGGGCTAGCGCCAGGTAGTGTCTGACGAGCGCCAGGTACCGCCAGCTAACAGCGGCTACCGAATCAAGTACGCCCGGCGGCGGTCACAATGACGCATTTATCACGCTAAATGAGGCTAGTGCCAGCGAGAGCGTCAGCTAGCGCGGGATTCATCATGTAGCCGACTGCAACGAACAGCGCCGCTGCTAATCCCATCACAGCGACAGGTATGACCTGTCGCTCCCTGGCGTTGTCCAATGCATGTCAATGGAGTAATCTTTAAATAATCATAATTAAGTGCTATTAATGTATTTTTTTTTTTTATGTCAAAAATTCTGTGACCACTTCTGCAATGTTAGGTTTTTTTTTTTTAAGTAAAAAAAAAAAAAAAAAAAAAAAATTGTGCAGAATTGATATTACAGGTCTGATATTCATGTATTCATATTACAAAATGTTTAGAAAAACTTGTATAATTTTTACATAAAAAAAAAGGTTGTTTGGGGGTTAAAAACTACTTTACACACATCGCCGCCAGCGCTCTGGGGTTTAAACAAGGAATTCACAGCGCGAGAAACTTTTGAGCGTGATTTGTTAATGAATCTGCAGCAAGCCGTTCGCTCTGGCCATTCGCTGTCAGGCGCTCCCATACAACGCGGAACCTGTGAAACAGCGACCCCTAACCCCGTATTCAACATTACCGCACACCGACTGAGTCGCTGTCAACAAGCAAACCCCGGCCAAGCACAGCGAATACTAGCTGGAGCTGTGAAAATCACGCTACTGGCGCACATCTGTCGCTACCTGGCGCTATTAATGAATCGGCCTCCCCGTGTATCTAGGCTAAAATGCAAACAGGGCGAGTGGAGAAAATTTGTCGCCCTCCCCCCGTAACATGGGACATCAGTGACATTGTCATGTTGAAAGGAAGAAAAACACTGAAAAAAATGACACTACACTAACTACTAAGGCGCCAGAATGCAATCTGCTTCCTATCATGGGGTGCCAAGCTGTGCTTCCCAACTGTGACACTGCAACACCCAGCATCACCCACTGAAAAACAACAGCAACACCATTTTACTAACATCATTCTTTAACTGACAATACGGGGGTTATATAAGAAGGCATAGAGGCAGGTAGTGCCTCGTAACAGCAGGCAGCGTCTGGTGAACGATGGACACTGTAGGCAAAACCACAGTTATAAAAGCGAATATGGTGAGCAACTGTAACATCGCCATGTAGCGTCCGATGTATTATTACAGGTGGCTCAGCGTATAACGCCGGCGCTCTAGCTTCCAGAGCGCCACGTATTACCTTTCGCTCACTGTCGCTCTCCCATACATTTCAATGGCCGTTCATTTGCTTGTGTTTAAACAGCGTTTTTTTTTTTGTTCAAATCATTGTGTGACCTCAACTGGCTGTACACAACTTTTTATATTTTTATGCAGAATTGCAGAACTGGTGGATATGTGTTCAAAACAGACTTTAATCACACAGCGTCTGGCGCTCTATGCTATAGCGACCAGATTTAGAGCACAGGCGCTGTGTGTGTGTCCTTTTTTGATAAGTATGGTGTGGAGTGCCAAGAGTCGGTCACACTGAGCTGGCGCTACCTCTCGCTCCCTGCAGTGCTGTACTGGTGTTAGAGCGCCCAACATACATCACATTCATCAATGTTGGCCAGGTTATTACAGCGACTGAGGCGCTCTGTGACAGCGCCTGATACCCGCTTACAGCGTCTACTAGCGGTCGCTCTAAGCGCCGCTATACAGACGCTCATCTGCCAATACCTGGCAATATCTGCCAATCAGCCTTCACAAATTCAAAGCACTTCTTACCATGAGTAGATGAGCCGCACTCTCCATAGGTAACACCCTGCATCTGCTGCCCTGATTTCTGAAAGACAACACGCTGCCTTCATCTCACCAAGTAATATCTATAAGTAACTGCTGTATGTGTCCCCATCTTTCTATAAGTTAAAGCAGATTCCCCTAGACCCAATAATAAATAGTTAGAGTGTGAGTGCCCCCCCACCTTAAATAGAAGAGGGGGAGGCCGATTCATTAATAGCGCCAGGTAGCGACTGATGAGCGCCAGTAGCGTGATTTTCTCTGCGCCAGCCAGTATTCGCTGTGCTTGGCCGGGGTTTGCTTGTTGACAGCGACTCAGTCGGTGTGCGGTAATGTTGAATACGGGCTGGGGGGTCGCTGTTTCACAGGTTCAGCGTTGTATGGGTGCGCCTGACAACGAATGGCCAGAGCGAACGGCTTGCTGCAGATTCATTAACAAATCACGCTCCGAATTTTTTCACGCTGTGAATTCCTTGTTTAAACCCCAGAGCGCTGGTGGCGATGGATTTTAAATAGTTTTTAACCCCCAAACAACCATATTTTTTGATTGTAAAATTATACAAGTTTTTATAAACATTTTGTAATATGAATACATTAATATCAGACCTGTAATATCAATTCTGCACAAAAACTTTTTTTTTTTTTTTTACCTTGAAAAAAAATCCTAACATTGCAGAAGTGGTCACAGAATTTTTGACATTAAAAAAAAAAAAAAAACATTAATAGCAATTAATTATGATTAATTAAAGATTGCTCCATTGAAATGCATTGGACATCGCCAGGGAGCGACAGGTCAGACCTGTCGCTGTGATGGGATTAGCAGCGGCGCTGTTCGTTGCAGTCGGCTACATGATGAGCTGTAGCTCTCGCCGGCGCTAGCCTCATTTAGCTTGATAAATGCGTCATTGTGGCCGACGCCGGGCGTTCTTGAGTCGGTAGCCGCCGTTAGCTGGCGGGACCTGGCGCTCGTCAGACACTACCTGGCGCTATCGCTTGATGAATAAGGGCATAAGTGTCCCCTACACATATTCATATGCAGTGTAAAAGCAGACACCTTCAAATTCAAAATTATTATGCATATTACCAGACCTTATCATTAAAGTGGAAGTCCAGTCTTCCAATCACTCTCCTGGGGCTAAGGCAGGGTGAGGGGTTACCTCACCCGAATCCAGCAGTTAGCAGCACTCCTCCTGAAGCCACACAGATGGTGCGTTGAGTGGCATTCCCCACTCTGTATGCTCACACGCCTGTTCACTTAAATGGGCAGTCAGGGGCACCCACAGAGCAGGGCATACTGCTATGTGCCTCCATCCCACCCCTGGCCACCCCAGCTCCCTGCTAAGGTGAAGGGAGAGGAAGAAGGAGGGGTAAAATGGAGGGATAAATAGAGGGGGAGGGGTATAGAAAAGATAATGGTAAAGAAAGGAAAGAAAGAGGGAGGGAGGGAAAGAAGAGAGAGAAAGATCAATAAAATGGAAAGAGGGGAGGAGGGCAGAGGGAAAATGACAAAAAAAATAAAGATAGATAAGAGAGAAAGGATACAGGGGAGAAAATAGAAAGAGGAAAGAAAGGGAGAAAAGTGAGGAAAAAAAGGGAGAAAGAGACGGAAAGAAAGAGATGCTGAGAGAGAGAGAGGAAGAGCTAATGAGGGAACTGAGTGAAAGAAGGAGAAGGGGAAAAACAGAAAAGGTAGAGGGAAGGAAGAAAAGAGGGGAGAGAGTAGGGAGGAAAATGGGAGAAAGAAAGGCAAAGAGAGAAAGGGAGAGAGAGAGAAAGGGAGAAAGAAAGGGGGAGTAGAGAGAGAGAGAAATGCAGGGAAAGTGAGAAGGAAGGATTGGAGGAAGGAAGAAAGGAAATGGGACAGAATGTGAGAAAGAAAGAAAGAAAGGCAAAGAGAGAAAGGGAGAGAGAGAGAAAGGGAGAAAGAAAGGGGGAGTAGAGAGAGAGAGAAATGCAGGGAAAGTTAGAAGGAAGGATTGGAGGAAGGAAGAAAGGAAATGGGACAGAAAGTGAGAAAGAAAGAAAGAAAGAAAGAAAGAAAGAAAGAAAGAAAGAAAGAAAGAAAGAAAGAATGGAGGAAGGTAAGTGCAAGAGAGAGAGAGAGGGAGCAAGAAAAATAATGGAAGAGAGGGAAGAAAAAAGAATGAATGTGAGAAAGACAGAAAAAAAGCAAGATAGAGAGGTCCACTTGAATACAGCTCCTGGGCAGCTTCCAAACCAAATGCAAACCCAATATGCTGCCCTGTGCAATTTTCCTGATGAGTGCCGTTATTTAAAGAGGAGCAACACCCCCTCAAGTCTATAAGACTCTTTGGAAATTGCTATACCTTTTATGGGGCATCCTGAATTGCTTTTACACAGCGGGTTATAACGATTTGGGATGCCCCACTGTGCAAAATCCCCCAGATTGCCTCATCCACTCACCAGTCAGTTGTGCCCACGCTGCATTTAGTCTGCATCATTGATCTTTCTGAGGTGGTACATGCAGCTAGAGGCATGGGTGGGGAGGCAGCCATCAGCGCTCCCTACATTTGGATTTCCTCAATAGAGGGGGGGGGGGTACACAGAGCGGGGCATCCCAAATTAGGATGGGAACAACACCCCTGTGGGGTTCCCCTAATTTAACATCTCTCCCCTTCTGTGGCTGCTGCGGTGGCGCCAATATTTAAACCCCTTCCATTGGTGCTGCGGGCAGGTTGCAGGCGGGGCACCGGAATTAAAAAATAAACCATGGCGGTAGCTGCGGGCGGGATACAGCCAGGTAAGTGGTCGGTCGAGTGAGTGGGTGATTGGGGGGGGTGCCGATAAACTCCCTCTGGGCTGCTGCGTGTAGCGGAGGTGTAATGGCATGCCCGTCTGCAGTAGGGGCCATTTTATACATCGGCTGCACCCTGTTATTCAAGGGGAGGGGGGAGCACTCTGGCGCCCCGGGCAACAGCTCGCCCTGAACTGAACAAGAAATGGCTCTGGTATCACTTGTCTTGCACTCCTGTAATATTTTTATCCTGTATAGTGCCACAGAATATGATAGAATTTTATAAAATAAAAATGATAATAATCATAATTATATAGTACAATGAAAGTGAGAAACAGAACAGGCTGAAGCCCCCCGTATATATGTTATATATTGTCAAGAGCCATCACATTGAGCAGTCATTTTTAGCATGTACTCAGGTAATGTTAGAAAGTTCAGAGCAACCCACCCAAAGACTGGCCCCAACAGGGTACCCCTAAAGCAGGGGTGCTGAACCTTCTGATGAGCATGGGCCATATATGCGATTTGAAAACTGGTCCCGGCCGCAGTGAATAGGTTCAGAATTTCTGTTTTGTCATTTGAAATAGAATAACAAATGTTTTCTACAATCAGGATAATCAATCCATAGGTTTTTTTTTTTTTACTCGTACATGATTCCACCATGCAATAACCATTTACTTTTTAAAAATTCCCTGCATGCTACCAATACACATGCTGATTGCCTCACCTCTGCAAATGTATGGGTTCTATATTTATAACCCACCCCCGCAAATCCAAATCCTAACTTTATTCCCAATTTTTAACCCATCTAACCCATTTCTAATGCTAAACATGCAATTAAATATAGAAAAAAAACACCAGGGGTGGTGTTGCACTAGCAATGCCACCACGTTCCTCCAAGCCACTGCTGCCCCTCTATATGGAAGTTGCCTCTCCTTGCAACCTCTCATCCTTACCTTTACATGTCAGTTCCATTTAAGCCTCCCATTTTCCCCACAGCATGTCAGGGGTCACATCAGATGGACTTTCTATTTAAATTCCTCTAACATTACCCATTTGAATGTTTTAAGCAGACCAACAATCAAAAATTACTTAAACCGGACCTTCCCCATGATTTATTGAAAAGCCCAAACACTTAAAAAATGATTCCCCAGCATCTAAAATTAATATATTTTAAGTTTTTAGTCACTCACTTATTATTCTTTCCCCCACTGGGCTGCAACTCTGTTCAGGACTTTAGGATACGGGTGCCTCCATCTTGACTTAGAAGCATCACACTTACTGAGGAGAGGAGAGTGAGATAAGGTACAGGGGGGAGGGTTATAGCTGTGCTTTGCTCAGACAGAGCAGAGCTGGGGTCAGGAAAAGGTCAGCAATCCCAGAATGCAGAGCAGCACAGTCAGAAGGCACTTCCTGTTTGCAGGCTACCTGATGTCCCATGAGCCACCATCATTTAAAGGCTCGTAACATGCAGTAGATGCAGGTAGGATGATTTTTAATGTGAGCAATCTGTATGTACAGGGTGGGGGAAACATATAAGATAGACTCTTATTCAGAGTGAAGGACCGCTTTAACCTATACCAACACAACAAACAGTGCTCATATGCTTCCCTCCCCAGGCCAATTCTAACTCCTGCTGTAGTATATTTTAGAAACAAAATGGCAGCTCATGCAGGCCACCTACAAACAGGAAGTGATGCTGGGCTTCCTGTTACTGTGCATTGTCAGGTATGTCAGTTGAATCCAGACAGCAGTATAGCTGAGATAATGGGAGAGGAAGCTCCAAAATGGCCGCTACCTTTCTTTTCCAACTGTGCCAGGCTGTTGGTCCGGTTTAACTGCATGCATAGCATAGTTAATGCACACGGTCAGACTTGGTTATGTGATAGACTAGGGTAGGATGAGAGCCACATCAGGAATGTTCTTGTGTCTGTGGGAACACTAGAAGCAGAAAATCATTAAGGGTAAATCTTGTGGTGATAAGTGAAAATGTATGGGATTTTGGCCTCTGGTCCATGTGATCCCCTTTGGCTTCTATGTTTGCTGAACTTCCTGTTTGGTCACTTTAGGAAGGAAGTCTTTCCAAAGAGGCCACAGAATTATAAAGCATACCTGCACCCCAAAATGTGCATAAGGGCAATCTAGCACCAACCTAATTCAAAACAAGTTGCCTGTACTGCCAATGCCCCCTATGAAGGCCTATTAGACATTAATGTTTACACAACCATGTTCCTGGAACAGCTGTATCTGTGTGCTCTAACTACCCCCTGCGACCATAATGCCTCATTTGGGTTTGCACACCCCCGTGTTGCCCACAGGGTTATAGAACAAACAGGTAACCAAAAAGGGAATATAAAGGGGGCGAGGGATGCAGCTGACCCCCAAGTTAACTACAGTAATTTAAAGTAACAATAATGTCTCTATTAGCCTTCTCCACAATATCCTGAATTGATTAAGCTTTTGGTTGGAGTTGGTGGAGTTAATACGTATAGTAAATATGCAGCACCAGCTAAAACTGATGGCTCAGCCAGAGAGGCCCAGTTCAGGTTTTTGTTATTCCTCACTTAAACTGGCCTCCTGTTTTTTTTAAGCTGACTTCTATTTTTGGAGATGGCAGCAAGTGCATGAACTCTCTGTCCTATACAGAGTATCCCTACCAAAATAATTCTGGGACTAAGGGTCGGTTGCAATTCAAACAGTTTCTTTGATGTGTATATTTTGGTGTCATTTAAGTGATATTTGAGAGAGTTTAGGAAAGAATAGGACAATTTAGTGAGAAATGAAAAATGTGATCACATGGGGGAAAATCTGTGTATTTAGCCTGACGGGAATGCCTCAAAGCATCATTTTCGGGTACATCACAATATTTAGTTTAAGACAAAATGTATGGAATTTATGGTAAATTCTATCCCTGCTATCAGAAGCTTTTAAAAACATTGGCGTGAAGGCTTTCTGTACTAAGGCTTCGCTTACTTAATTGGCGATATATCAAGGCCTGGACTGTTTTAGGCCACATGCAATCAGAGCTATGCTTTTTTCTACTTCTTTTTCATCCAGCAGTTTTTATGTCAATATACAATATTTGGAATACCAGAACATTCATGTCAAACTTAGGATTCAAACCTGAAATATATCATTTTTTTATGGCTGAAAAACATTTTTAAAAAAGGAATATACATGACTGTAGCAAAATATAAGATTTAAAGAGGACTAAAACCAGCCCTAAAATCTAGAGGGCTTTGGGTCCAGCAGAGATTATCCCTAAGGGCAACATGGGTAAAAAGAAAAACCGCAGCGACATCCCTGCTTCCCTCCATGCGTGCCTGTCTGAAGCTGATTGCCTTGTGGTGATCATGCTCAGAGAGCCCACTTATAGAGGGAAGCAGGGGTGCCACTGATGTTTGCATTGTTACAGCTGTGCTGAAATTAGGAGGAATGAGCATGCTGTTGGACTCCCTCTTTACTTTTACACAGTTGCGGCATCACAAATCAGTGGAAAAGATGCTTGCTGAACTGAAAGTCTTTTCAGACTTTTGGTTCAGTTTGAAGCCTGAAGTGTTTTTCGCTTTTTTTGGTCACTGTGACACTATTGAAGTGATTATTTTTTATTTAGGCACCTCCGACAAAATGTACACACAACCAATGGGTGTCATCAGTGGGTGTCAGTTGGTGGTGATCAGAGGGATATGAGTCTCTGTGCCACTGACTCCACCCTATGCCTTCTGAAAATTTACTTCGGCATCACAGACCCACTATGGCCTTCATTCATCAAGAGTTGAAGAAATTCTCACAGTAGTAAAAAATTCATTTCATTAGAAAAAAGCATGAGAATTTCAGTGTTGATGAATCACCAGAGAGGAAGACAATGAAGGTCAATGGCACTTTTTACTACAAGTAAAAACGGGTAAAAAGTTGGTTATTCACAAAAAGTTAAATTCTAATGCTTTTTTTCTCATGAATTGTATTTTTTACTACCATGAACATTTTTTACAACTCTTAGAGGCCGATTCATTAACAGCGGCAGGTAGTGACAGTTGAGCAACTGTAGCGGCATTTTCAGAGCGCCCGCTAGTAGTCGCTGTGCTTGGCCATTGTTCGGTAGTTGATAGCGACTCAGTCGGTTTGCCGTAATGTTGAATATTGGGTGAGGAGTTGCTATTTGACAGGTTCCACGCTGTATGGGAGCGCATGATAGCGACTGGCCCTAGCGGCTGGCTCCCACCATATTCATTAACATATCACGCTCAAAAAATTATCCCGCTGTAAAATGCTTGTTTAAACCCCAGAGCGCTGGCGGCGATGGGTTAAAAGTCGTTTTTTAACCCCCAAACAACCATATTTTTGGAAACCAAAAAAAACAAGTTTTTTTAATAATTTTGTAATATGAATACATTAATATCAGACCTGTAATATCAATTCTGTACAATTTTTTTTTTTTTACCTTAAAAAAATTATCTAAAATGGCAGAAGTGGTCACAGAATTTTTCACATTTAAAAAAAAAAAATAAAATAATTAATTATGAATATTTAAAGAATATTGTTCAATGTTCCATTGAAATGCATTGGAGAGCGCCAGGTAGCGAGAGGTCATACCTGTCGCTGTTCAAGGTCAGACGCTGGCGCTGTGGGCTGAGGCTGGAATAATGATGAATGAGTGGCTATCTGGCGCTATCTCAGTCGCTAAGCAGGATTGGCTTGATAAATGTGTGATTGTGGTGGGGAGCCGGCGTTCTCGTGGCGGGGCCCATCATTACCGGCCGCTCACCAGTCGCTACCTGTCGCTATCCCTTGTTAAATAAGGGTCTTAGTGAATCAAGGCCATAGAGTGAAATTGTTAACTTACTCACCGGGGGCCACAAATCATATTTAACAAAGGGAGAAACCCTTAGCTTCACCCATTTGGATTGTTGCTCAGATGTGCATCATCAGGACAAGAAGAGCAGAAAAACCTATATGGGTCATAATAGGGTCACAGACAAAAAGCAACTTAAACGAGGATGTATCCCTGTTCACCGATAAAGCAGATGGAAAAGCCTGAATCAGAACCCTGGGTCAAATCTTTAATTTTTGTTTTTGATGGAGCGGGCAGGTTTTTTAAATGTATTTTTTGCCATATATGTAAATACATTAGTGAGGCTCTAGCCACACCTCTATGTTTTCTCTGCATTACAGCACTGCATTGCAATGCAGTAACAACACAGGGAAAACAGTACGTTATTCTAGATTGGATAATTCACATATCTGAGCAGCATTTCCCAATGCATTAGAAAAGTGTTGCTGACCCGTTTTTCAGCACAATGTAGTAACAATGCAGGTCAAAAGAAGTCTTTAGCAATACAAGCACAATGCTTGTATAATGCAGCGTGCCAAACACATGAAAAGCAAAGCATAGGTTTTAATACAAAGCACATCTGGTTACTTACAAAATGCATGCTCTTAACGCAATGGATAAGTGTGAACTCCTTATTTCCTGTATACAATACATTTCCTTGCCCTTAAAAAAGCCCTTTAAATGTGAAGGAATAAGTGGTTGAAATATAAAGGCAGGGAAGGAGGTCGTGGGTGATGTGACCTTGCCAGAGAGGAAGAGGAAAGCTTCAGCTAGCAATGTGATCTGCTTGCAACCAATTGGGTACACTGGCAGAACATGTTGGCTCTGCACATGGCTGGACAGTAAACCCTATTTGGCACAGATGACTATTCGATCAGGGCTCACATTGTAATAGTTTGGAGGTGGTGAGTAGATTTTCAGCCACGTAGCAGCAGATGAACTGGAAGCCAGGGGGTGGTGATGTAGCAGCTGATTTAGGATAGTACTGTTGTAGGAGACAAATATAGGAATGATTCGTAAGGAGAAGAAGAGATAGTTGTATGTAAGCTGGTATCTGCAGGGCTAGCAAAAAAGATAGAGTGGACCTCTTTCCAGTGTCACATGACATATCATGATATCTTTCATTCCACATCACATTCTATATTTTGAGGATTGGTCTCTGGTTCTGTAGCCCACTGGGGCCCACCAGAGGATCATCAAATGTCAAGGGCTCCTGCACTTGTACTAAGGAGTCAGGTGGAAGTAATCCATGTAGGCCAGAATTAAAGTACTGAACTGTATTGTTTGTATATTACTGTGTAACCTAAAGCATACCAACACCCTTACAATAGACACTGCTCATATGCCCCCCTCCCCAGGGCAATTCAGATTCATGCACATAAAAATTAATTTACCTTTTTCTAACTCCTGCTATGGTCAATTTTAGAAACAAAATGGTATATTCTGGAGCTACAGGCGACTGAAAACAGGAAGTGCTGCTGGGTTTCCTGTTATGGTGCATTGTCAGTTATGTCAGCTGAATCCAGACAGAAGCACGGGCTGGGAAGCTGGGAAAGAAAGCTCCAAAATGCAG